>JAHLKI010000031.1:0-314692 GCA_025602905.1 Phlyctochytrium arcticum | reverse complement strand
TTACGATGAAGAAACTACTTTCATTCGGAGTTCACCAAGTGGAGAAGTTGCTGTCCTCAAATAGTTCGTCCCAGTCTTCTCAGTACCCCTCACAGCAGTATGGCCAGCAGCAGTACGGCCAGCAACCGCCATATGCCGGACCTTCGGGATACTCAGGACCATTAGGACCTCCGCCTCCGTCTCATCATCATCATGGGCAGCCCTTCTCGCATATCCCGTATTCCTCTCTCCCTGGCGGGCTCACCATTCAGCAGTGTGAAACAATCATGAGTCTCGTGTCTATCGCTGAAAATAGCACAACCAACTGGTGGCAGAATTATGCATACTGTGAGGACATTAAGGATGGTCGAGGGATTACTGTCTCGCTAGTAGGATTTTGCAGCGGAACGGGCGACCTCCTTTGGGTGCTTCTCGATCTACAGCGCCTCCAGCCCAATCACCCTTTGACTCACTATATACCAGCAGTGGAGAGCGTGAATGGTTCAAAAAAGACCAGAGGCCTGGGGCGGTTCGCGACAGACCTCAAAAAATATGACGATCAGTCTTGGCGTCAAGCTGTTTGGGACGGCATCATGAACTTTTACTGGGTACCCGCCATGGACTTTGCCATGCGTGAAGGCTGCCGATCCGCACTTGCCAAAGGGTTCTTGTTTGATCTTGCTTTGAATCATGGGGCAGAAGAAATGACCGTGATGGCCAAACGCGTCTCAGCCAGGAAGCCTTGTCATGGTGGAGACGAGGGTGCTTGGCTCTTCGAGCTCATACAGGTCCGTGAACGTATCATTGTTCATGAGGATCAGTCAACGAATAGTGGCCAGCCGGACCGTTGCCGAATGTTTGCTCAGATCTTGCGCGAAGGGAACTTTGATCTCTGTCGGCCCATTCGCAATTTGACGTGCTATGGTGACAAATTTGACATCGTCTGAGATTGGACTATTGGGCAGTGTGGCGAAGGAGAAGCTCCCTCATCAGCTTTGATTCGGGTGTCGCTACCGGCTTGCTTGTCGCCTGCCTTTCTTTTGACCTTTTTTTTATCAGTTCCGCTTTCTCTGGTTCAATCAAGGGTACGCCCAACAAGGTTCACACGATTTGTATAGGGCTGCATATATCAGCTTGGAAGTCCCACCCGAGATCGATCAGTCGGTTGAAATCAAGCCGACGCTCGAAATCGCACCGCTTGGAAGGCCCAACATCAGCTCACTGGGACTTTGCGGTGATCCCCATGACTAGAGTAGATCATGCTGCACGTCGCTGCTGTTGCCCATGGCGGCTGCTGTGGATGGGACTCGGTACGCTTCGGTGCAGGGTGAGGTTGTGTTGGCAAGTCTGGCAAGTTCCTGGGGCAACATATGAACCAGAGGTCACCAATACCCAATGTTGGCCATGTTTGCCCCTTAGAATGTTAGATCATGTTATTGTCTACAGTAGATCGCAGTATAGGTAGTCATTATGTATATACCCTCCCTACAAAAACCCTCCCGCAACCGCTGGGGATTTGGAGCGACAAGCTATAAATAACCAGATTTAGCTAGTAAATGCATAACCAACCGTTTATACGAAGGAGAGAAAGTTGGCGTCCCCTCGGACAGAGACGGGCATGACCTAGATGGTCAATAAATGCGCGGCGTCCATCCACCTTCGGGACGGACACCCCCAGTTTTTTGTTCGTTTTATTTTGGTTTACCTGAGTTCCATTGCGCTGGCCGGCGACCTTGACCCAAGATCTTGCATCGAGATCAGACCCTGTCATGGAAGAGGTGCTCAGCGACGAGCGGGCAAGAGGTCTTGAGACTGGTGGGTAAAACAAACCTCAGGCCAACAAACGTCCACATTCTTATGAACGAAACGAATAGTGGAGGTGTATGTAGCAACGGTCGAGCCGAAATACGTTAGTGAGGCCATCAAGTATGTCACCCCATGAACAATCAAGTATATCTAGCTGACCACTCCCTACCAGATATGTATGCCAAGAATACCCTCTCGAAAATCTCAAACATCTGAAGCGGGTCAAACGCATCCAGGATCCTGAAGGTGCTAACCAAACAACACCTTTGTGTCGTTTAGAATCGTGTTGTGAACGCCCTATCTGTCCTTACAGGATCGCGGATACTTGTATTGCTGGCACCCACGTCCGTTTCTACTCCTCACGTCCTGACTGCATCCCTCGAGCAAGTAAACATCCCTCACAATGGCATATCCACCGTCAGTGTGTCAAAGTACGGAGCATTGTCAAGGGAGCATTTTGACGAGTGGAAGGTACTATGGCCCATGTCGTTTCACCCGACCGCCGGACCACAATCTGTTACTTTTACTTCGGACGAATTGACCGGTATTACATCGTGGATGGCCCAAGTTACGGAACGCGCCGAGGAGCTGGGAATCGAGACCGGCAAGGGCAATCTGGCCATTATTGTTGATCCCGTCACCAATACCGAGATATCTTGGGCGCAGGACAGCAGGTCAGCACATCCACTGCAACATGCGGCGATGAACTGTATCGAAAAGGTTGCTGCGTATGAGAGACGCCGAAGAACACTGCCATCAACCTCCTCCGATGAGGGCTCTCAACATTCTCAAAAGAGAAAGAGGGATGGTTCTGTGGACAGCGGTGAAGATACCCAAGTGGCAGCCGCTCAAAAGTGTGGATATCTGTGTAGTGGTCTGGATGTGTATCTCCTTTCGGAGCCATGCGCCATGTGAGTCTCGCCACAGCTTTTTATCTGCCTCATCGAGAGGGGTTTTTTTTGACCTTATTCCTGCAGGTGCAGTATGGGTCTCCTTCATTCGCGCATCGGGCGGGTATTCTACGGTGCACCACAACCCCATGGGGCTTTAGGAACCGCATACAGAATTCACACGCATCCCTCCCTTAATCATCACTTTCCAGTCTTTCGAAACTGCGACAAGAAGCAATCATGACATTGCAATCCCCCGAGGTCTTATCAATCACCAATATTTTAATTTTGTACATAGACACCCCACGTATGAAGGTATAAACAAATCACCTTTCTGTTCCTGCATCCCCCTCCCTCCCCCGACTCGCTCTTCACCAGACTATAATAAAAAAAAACTCATATGTAAAAGTACACGCGATCTGTTCATAATCACTTTGGGCAGCAGCAAACTGTTTTCTATCCGCTGGGAGAGTCGCCGCCTTGCCCTGTGACGATGTTATCTTGGGACTGCATCCGTTGACGGGCTTTGGCGAAAAGTGCCTCCTGCGCTGCTGCAGCCTCTTCAGAATTCAGAATAGCCTTGTCGAGTTTATTTGAGCGCTTCTCTCGGTCCTGGACAAGCAAAGCCAATCAGAGTTCATTCACGGGGTAGGCGATTGATACAAAATACATACCTTTGTCTGCCTAAGATGATCCTCGTACACGTCCTTGCAGTCTTGAACGTACTCCTCAAATCCAAGCGACTGAATGATGTTGATGAATAAGACTACTTTCCCGCATAGAGGTTCTCAAGACAAATTTCCTTACCTGTAAAGCCGCCAGAACATGCTCCCCAGCAATCGTCTTTTTCGCCTCCTTCTCACAAATCTCGTTCGCTTCAAAAGAGAGAAAGCATCAGATAATCCATAATCTTCATGTGAAAAGGGGATCAGAACATACCTTCTGAAGAAATCATATGTATAAACTCTGGCCAACATGATTCAAATTAACCAAAATTTCACATCAACAAGCTAGATATACAACAGTTCTTACCCACACAGCAGTCGGCTATCAGATCCCGAGCATCTTTTGCGCATGAAATGTCGGCGGGCATCATTTCCTGTATCAGTTTTGTCACAGTTGCTGTATTTCCAAAGTCAACACGGGTGAATTTCAGACGTTCCCTTTGAGCGGTTGCAAAACGGTAGGTACCTTTGGGCAAAGAGAGTTCCTCCTCCGCAGCTCCAGAGCCGACATCGTAGTCCTCGTCCATATTGTGACAGTAATAAAGTTTGTATGCGAGGGCAGTTGGTCGAGGATTTGACAAATGGCAATTTGCAAGGTCGGGACTCTCCGAATTCTCGTGGCTTGGTGCTGCTGGTGCTGGCTGCAGCAACGCGACAAACAGCATCTGCGCAGCACGGGAAAATCGACTTGAACCCATCATATTTACAGTAATTACACATTGATATATGTAGAAGAGATAGAAATACCAGCCGAGATACAAGATTATGAATGAGAAAACGTGACGTGGGCGGGGGCCAGAAGGGACAACCGTAAGGTACATGTGTGTGTACAAGCGCAGAAAATTGCAAGAATTGAAGGAAGCAACGGTCCCGGAAATTTCAGGGGCGGATGGACGGTTGGGTACGAGGAATTAGTATTAGAAGGTGTCGCGGTGGAAGTTGGGGTCTATGTAAAGGATTAGCAATCCAGGTCATTTGATGAGGATAATGCCGTCGTCTACCTTGAATGAATGGTCCCAATATTTTCGAGCCAGTTTGTAGTAGCGGATGCCCTGTAATTTCAATGTAAACAACTGTATCACTGGTTATCATGCTCTCTAAGTACCTGCAACTCTGTAGAATCGAAAGCGAGATTAGAAAGTGGCAAAAGTGACAGATAGTGCAGAGACACCTTACATCTGCAAAAACCGCTCAAGACCCTGTCTTCGCTGCTCAATGATTTCATCGCTAAAGCGGGCATTGAAAAATTTCTTTGGTGGCAAAGGAGGAATGTTGACTCTGCATATCCTGTCAGCACGTGTCGTGTGGAGTGCGCGGAGTACCGTCGGGATTACCTTGTGCTCTCACGCTCCAGAATATCTCTGAACCATTCGAAATCACTGAACCGACGTCGAACGCTCGAGTCCTTCAACTTGAAGGCTGGGATGTTTGTCTGGCCACATGAACAAGTTAGCTATATGGTTTGTGGGGAAGGTACGCCGTAACCGCTTACGCTGCAAACAATCTCATAGTCGACATACTTGCTCCGTCCAGAGCCGTGAAACTGAGGGTTTGTCACCTCAATCTCTAGAAAGTTTTCTGGAACACCATATCGTTCTTCGGCCGTCTATACATCATCACACACGCGTGTTGGTCGAATAGGAAATCAATGTACTTGAACGCATCAATGCCTCACCTGCTCTCGGAAATCAGCTCTCGTCTCTGGAATGTAGTACTTGAGTATGAGCGAATCCGCATCATGATTTTTTCAAACTTTTGACTTTACCTGTAGGACGGATAAAGGGATTCACTCCAGAGCTTGTCATTGTAGCGGCTCCCGCGAATTGCAAGCTGATCTTGGAGAAGCTTCAACTTGGTCTTTAACAATAACCGGGTCAACACTGGAATATCCTCGTCGTCGTTGACTATTTGAAGTAATAGTTGCTAGTGGTTATTGTAGTAATTTCCTAACCGTCAAAATGTTTGAGAAAGGGCAAAAGCACATCATCACGAATTCACCGTCACGCCGCACTCGAATGCATCGTAAACAAAAGACTTTCCAAACTCCAAATTTACATTTTCCGTGTGTCTCGCATTTCTAAACCATCCTTGCCATTAACCCGACATCAGGTATGGACTAAAGCCAAGCATTTGCATGGAAAAGGCGTGCTACTGGTGGAAAGATTCGGAATCCTCGGCGAATTCCACAAGACGTACCACGCCTGCCCGATCTGACCTGCCGATATCTAAAACAAACGTTCCCTTGCAGACACAGCAAAATGGCCGAAGAAGAGTTAGCCGTACAGACCAGCACCCCTGACGATGAGCTTGCAGCTCTCGAGGGCGAGGGCGGAGAAGAGGAAGCCGAGGGGGAGGAAGTGGACGAGGTGAGGCCAGGGCCTTTCTCGTTGGATACAAAAGCAAACTTCGTGACCCAATTTTGACTTAGGAACTCCAAGCCATGCAGCTACGAATCAAGGAGATGGAAGCTGAAGCACAAAAGCTCAAAGAGTACATGTCAGCACAGACTGATAAGGATATGCACATGTCTACAGGAGGGGAAGGTGGGTTACATTCGCCAGACATTGGTTGGTTGAAAGGAGCTTACCTAACCCACAACACCCCGCAGAGAGCAAAGAGGAGGTTGATTCGAGGTCCATCTACATTGGAAATGTATGGCAATTTTCTTTGATCTTGGAAAAAACCTTGCGTGTAACCGATGATTTGTGTAGGTTGATTACAGTTCAACGCCAGAAGAGATCCAGGCACATTTCCAGTCTTGCGGTACCATCAACCGAGTGACTATTCTGTGCGATAAATGGACTGGACATCCCAAAGGGTATATATATTGCCCGCTACAACTGCATGAACAGCCCGTCTCACAATCCTCTTTTGTAGATACGCCTACGTCGAATTTGCCGATCCGTCCATTGTCTCGAATGCTCTGGTACTCAATGAATCGCTGTTCAAAGGGCGCCTTCTGAAGGTACGCTCATTTAAGTCAAGTCACAGTCATAGAAAGATGGTGGTTTACTCATGTCTGTTGGTTCTTAGGTCACTGCAAAACGAACAAACATTCCAGGTGCCATGCGTGGCGGCCGAGGGCGGGGACGAGGAGGTTTCCGTGGGTTCCGGGGCGGTGGTGGCTACGCCGGGTACCGAGGACGCCCACCATTTCGGTAGTGACTACTCTCTCTCATTTCTGCACCTTCTTTGCTAATGTAAAGCATTTAGATCACGTCGCGGCCACTTTGCACCGTATTGAGGCCTCTGAACCATTCTCTGATGCCAGCGCCCACACAGCGTCGTTTTTAGTTTAGCGGATATTGTTTCGTGACACGTAAAGAAAACACCCAAAAAAGAGCGTTTGAACAGTGTGCCCTAAAAAGAAGGCCAGCGTGCAGAAAAAAAAAATGAAACTCGGAGTTGAAAAAGATCTCCAAGCTAGCACTAATGCTAAGTAATGGGCTGTAGATTCTTAGAGGTTTTATGGTTTGTCCCGTTCAATATTTATGTTTGTGTTTCCCATCCTATACGATTTTCGATCATTACCGGCGCAAGGGAACAAGTTTTTGATAACAGATCGTGATATTTGAACTTCAGCAACGAGAACAGAACATACACAGATACCTGCAGACTAGCAAAAAGGAAATTATTGACAATGGGATGGGGTACAATGCGACAAGAGCAGGTCTGACAGGAATGAAGGGGACGCACCCGAAAGAGATACAAGAATGACAGCTACATCTTCCAGAAGCGAGGAGATATTTTAGAAATTCATGACGAATAGAAAGTTGCTCTTTTCAAAACAGAAAAGCGCCAAGGAGAAAGGCTGCTAATGCCACGGCTGCCACAACTTGCAAAGAGAGGCCAGTCAGTGGCGCGGGGGTCATGACCGTCGCCGACGAGCCAGAGCTGGAGCTTGAGACCGTGTCCTTTGAATCAGCACCCCTGCGTTGTCGCAACAGGTTGAGTCGCTCGATTTCTGCCTTGTAGCCATCACAGGCAGACTGCAAAGTGTTGATCTTTTGACGGGCCTCACGTAATTGCTTGTCCACTGCAGCGTTGCTAGCGTCTGTGGACGCAGCGGACTGAGCTTGAGTTGGAGCAGCTGACAGGGGTTGGTTGTTGAGAATAGGGACTTGGGGAGCCGTTGTCCTGACAGGGGCGGCGGTGGATGGGTGATCTGACAGGCTAGACTCTGCAGCAATCACCGAGGAACGGGGGGAAGTATTTGCATCCGAAAACTCTGAGCGCAAACTAGGCTGGCGGGTCACTTCTGACTGCTGCACTCTGGCGGCTTGCCCATTGCTCTGTGGGGCTGCCCCGGATTCAGCGATGGGAGGTAAAAACACGCATTTTAGTTTTCGTTCCAGCAGGACCTCGGCAGCGGCAGCGGGTGACGTCTTTTTGAGCTGTTCGGCTTGAGTCCACAGGGTTTGCAATCGGTTCTGAAGTTCGTCGCCTTCCAATTTCAGGACATCAGAGGGGACTTTAATACTTTGGATCAAAAACTTGTCCTTGCAAATAAAGCCTTCTGGCGGATCATCCTTCATGCTTTGCAGTAATACTTGAACTTCTGCCTCTGCGTTTGGAGCAACGACAGAACTATTGGGGCGGACGCAGTATTGCTTTGGTGCGGTCGTCTTTACTTTGAAGCAGATTGGCGAATCGCTGTTGTTGTTGCGGATGTTGAGCGTTTGCTTCACGACCGCAGTGAATGGCCGATGAAAGGCCAGCTCCTTTGAAGGTGTCAGCTGCAAGTAGTCGTCCATATTTGCAGTGGTATCCGTTGACAAGTGTTCGATCTGTGACAAAAAAGTAGATGAGGATACTGACTCCCGCATATGCAGCAAAAGACATTCATCGCCACTCACAAGTCTTTCTCGTCCTCACGCGCAGTATCAGGCAAACCTTCTAAGCACCCTAGAAGCAGTTGCCGGCAATGATTTCTTTGGTCAATGATTGCGACAATCGCCGTTTCGCTTTGGGCCATTTCGGCGTTATGGTCACCCGCATAATCACGTGGCAGTTGCGCAGTCGGAGCTGACCATGAATTTCATGAATCAAGGCGATATCGGTCTGATGTCGGTCTAAATACCGGTAGATAAATGCATTGTATGTACAGTAGCAGGATTTAACAGAGAGATATGTACAGAAGTTCATCAGCTAGATTTCACAAATCTAGGGAAGCGAGGGTGGCATAGTATCCATCCGCAGCCTTGGGGGCTAGCATCGAGCAGAGCTCAATCTTGTCGACTACCGACGTCCCCCAAGCATGGTCCATGAATGGCTCCCACACTCCAGCGTCAATGGAAGCGGTTTCTACGTCTTGAGATTTCTGTACATCAGAGATGAGTATTATCTCCTGGCCAGCCCAGATGTGCGACAAATAACCCACCATAAGAGTGCAATGAGGATTCCAATATGGTCTGTTTCCCACCAGATTGCATCCTGCATGTGCGTACGTTCTTGTAAGCACCTCCACAACACTGCGCAGCGTGCGCATGCCCCCATCTTCAACGGGTTTCGAGTAGATGACTCGCCCATTGCTAAAGGTTCCCACCCCACGAAATGTGAGCTCTGGAAGAGGTGGAATCAGGGACTCCAAAGCTTTGCCGGCACTTTCTAGTGAATCAATAGCTGTGTCGATGCTCGCTTGACTGTCAAGATGCATGAGTAGAAGGGTAATGTGGCTCTATGTGGCAGCTTTTTAGTACAACTGTTACAGCGTAGCCTATACATCGACTCACTTGTTCGGGGGCAATCAGGAAGGGCCGCGAATTGGGGTGAGTTATATGGACATATTGATAGAATGCTTTCAACTCGGCTTGAAGTTTAGAGTCGTCCAGCCGTAGGGATAGAAAATGGTTTGGTCGTTGGGGTCGTCGAGGGCGGTGAGATTTTCCTCGTTGGTGAAAGTTTGGTCTTGCGCTCTGTCTCCAGCTCATCATGCACTTCCAAGTGGGAAAATGCCAAGATGGAGAGAAGAAGGTCGGAGTCTCAACAAACTCTGTGACATACAAAGGTGGCTGGTCTGTCACTTGCTTTGCCCGAACTTGCGATTCTTGCGAAATTTCAGCTTTGCATGATCCCAAAACCACAACTTGTTTCGGCCTCTGCATAAGATCTGTGCTTTGACGAACCATCAGCTTGTAGAGTGTTGGCCAGATCCGTGTGCGAAAGAATGAGCTCGGAAGATGAGTTACCCCCTCTGTTAGTCTCTGAGGGCACCGGGCAGCCGGCACCCACGCCAAGTGTAGATCGGAGCATTGGCAAGTAGGTTACCCACGTTTCATTGGCTTGGAATCCAGTAAAACTAATCGTCGAAGTAGATCTCAACCCCCTTCTGACCGACGAGGCAAAGTTCCTGTGACAATTATTACCGGGCATCTAGGTACAAAGAGGCATACATTCATTCCGTTAAAAGGTGTTCACAGTCTGTAGGAAGTGGCAAGACAACCTTGGTCACCCGTCTCCTAAACGATGAGACCCATAAATTGCGCATTGCCGTCATCCTGAACGAGTTTGGAGAAAGTAGGTGGAAAATGAGATCTGCTTGCATACATGAGTTCTGAGCCTTGATTGATAGGTTCCGGGATCGACAAGAGTTTGACGATGAATAAGGATGGCGAAATGGCTGAAGAATGGCTTGAGCTCGCCAATGGATGTCTGTGTTGCTCTGTCAAGTACGGTCATATCTCTTGAGCGAGATGAGATCTCTTGAGCTCATCTATGAATGTAGAGATGCTGGAGTAGCTGCATTGGAAGCGTTGATGAAGCGACAAGGCAAATTTGACTACATTATGTTGGAAACTACGGGACTGGCGGATCCAGGTACTTCCGCAAAATGTCATTTGATCAAAGGGTTGCTAACTTGGGATAAGGCCCAATCGCGTCCATGTTTTGGTTAGACAACGAGCTGCAAAGTGACATTTACTTGGACGGTATCGTGACTGTTGTAGACTCTAAATTTGGCCTTCAAGTATGCGCGGTGCTACTTTTGTGGTATTGAATGACTATTGATACTGTTTTTGCTCTCAGCAACTTCAAGAACACAAACCAAATCAGCCGTCCAATGAAGCAGTCCGGTTCGTGAATACAACGCTGCTTGTCATACCTCCAGACTTGTTCTTACTAAAGTGTATTTTATCAGCCAGGTTGCCTTTGCCGATCGCATCATTCTCAACAAAACCGACCTTGTGGATTCCGCAAGTTTAGTTGAACTGGAAAGCGCCATTAGGTAATTTCATGATCTGCTTCAATTCAACGAACTATAGCTCATGTATGTATATGAGCATAGGTCCATCAACTCTGTTGCCCCCATAGAACGCGCACACCGATCAAACGTACCCATCAAATTCCTGCTCGATTTACACAGCTTCGATGAGCGGACGGGAGACCCATTTGCCGCGATTAACGAAGCTGTTCCAGCATCCGTATCAGAAAATACGGGTGGAAAGTCACACATTGATGAGGTTAGCGGCGTCTTTCGTTTGGTAAAACCTCAGGATGATCTCATATTGTCTTTGCATTAGTCTGTGCGAACGGTAACATTCACCTTCCCGGGTCAATGCTCCCTTCCCGCCCTCGATCACTGGTTGCAAAATTTGTTGTGGGAGAACTCCCTACTTTCCCAGCCAAAATCTTCCCTTACTCCATCAACGCCAGAGCACCACCCAGATATGCACGTCCTCCGCCTCAAAGCCCTCATCAACGCCCATCCCGACGGACTCGATTCCGTGACACTTTCAGCCTCGACCGCATCCGACGCATCAGGGACGGCCGAGACTACATCAGACACAAACATGGCTAAAGATCGCAAAATTGTTGTTCAAGCCGTCCGAGAATTGTATGATACGCAGATTGGAGCTGCTTGGGGATCTGATGAGCCAAGAGTGAATAAAGTGGTTGTTATCGGTAAGGCCTTTATTGTTCTTTCCTCCGGGTCACGTCGTTGTTCTCACATGCAGCAATTCTCAGGCCGTAATATTCCTTCAAACATTGCCGAGTCTTTTCAATCTGCCTGCATTGCTCAAGTGTGAATAGCGGTGCCGCCTTACCACATTCATTAAAACTCTTTCACTCGCCGAAACACACATTTGGGATTTTGAAAGATTCCTCAATGCCTCCCATATGCTAGGATAGATAGAAACCTGTCACAAGGACATAAAACACGAACGGTCCGGAAAAAGGTTCTCTGTTGGGAAAAGTATGTACAAAAAATTACGAGGTAGATTATTTTGATCGAATATGATTCCTGATCTAGTTTGTTTTGTGGTTTTGGGGTTGCGTGGGGAGTATGAGATTTGTTTGGAACTATTGCGTTCCCGTTATCAGTTTGCAGCAACCGAGACTGGGACTGGGACTGGTTGCGGGGCCAGGCTAGTTTCATGGCCTTGTGGCACGTAGCTCTGGTAGTGGGGGAAGTATGGCTGCGGAATCATCTGGGGGTGGTAGTATGCCTGCTGGTACATGTTTGGGTTGGGAGGGCCCATGTAAGCTATTGTCGGGTGGGTGCCTTCAGCCGCGACGGCGGCATAGGCTGCCGGCATGCCAGCAGAAGTAGCCATTGGCATATATGTGTATCCACCACCGGCGACGGGAACGGCAGCAAATTTGGCTCCCGGGTATCCATTCGGCATCATGACCATGTTTCCGTACATGGGTTGCACCACTTGGCTTGTCATTGGTCGGCGGTGTTTACCCCCATTCCCATTGGTTGCCTGGGTGGCGCTAGTCAGCTTTCCGGTGAAATGCACTTCGGCCGGGGTTATTTCAGTTCCGTTCTGATGCGTCTCGATTTCATCTGGGCTGACGGCCTGGGTCATCATCTCCATTCCAGCAGTAGTTGTATCCTGCGTAGCAGGCGCTGCGCTTATTGGTGCAGTCGGGCTGGGATACGCGTTGGCAGAACCACCCGCATACACTTGTTCACTAGAGTACGGAGGGGAAAGGGGTGTTGACACCGGGTACCCGTACATACCCCCGGGAATATTTGCGTTGGTGAAGGGGGTGACCCAGCCGTGCGGCGTATAGTAGGCTCCAGCAGTGATAGCCGTCATACTGTAAGGGTTTGCAGACCCATTGGGCGGGGACATCGAGAGATAGTGGGCGGGTGTAGGCGGAGGTGAGAGAGGGCTCTGGGACATGTACATGTGCTGACCATTGTTGTCTGCTTGCTGTCCGTGATGGCTGGGTCCCTTATACCCGTACGAAGGCCTATCAATGATCATACGATTTAGCCAAAATGCCAAAATACCAAGTGATTAGCACTTGCGATACATACCGAAATGATGTTCTCAACACACGAACGTCCCCTTTTACTGGTCGTCCTTCTAGCCCAGAAACATTGGCTGCCTGCCATCCTTTCGGTCCTTTGACGACATCGTACTCGACGAGTTCGCCTTCAGCCAAACTCCGGAACCCGCCATTATTGATGATTGCCGTATGGTGGACAAACACTTCGACATCGCCAGCTTCGGGAATGATAAAACCGTAGCCTAGATGGAAAAAAAAAGATCAGAACCCATTTTATTTGAATACTCATTTGCGCAAATGTACCTTTCTGGGAGTTGAAAAACTTGACTTTCCCTGTGGATCGGATGACATGGGCAGAATCCATTTTGAAAGTAGATGATGTGGTAAGTTTTTAAGTATTGCTGATCAAGTCTCCAAGAAAAAAGCTCGTTGCTTGAAATATTTCTGAGATGAGATGGACCAACTCTGCACGATGAGGGTATTTGACCAAAATAAATGCACGACACCCGGAGAATTATGCGCTGGTACGTAAGGTTTGGGAATGTTTCAGGGTATGTCTTCGATGAGCTTCTCGTCTATGCAATTCTCGCCTGACGGTTGCCGGATCTATCGAAACAATAGACGATGTGGTATAATGAGCCTGAGATCTGGACACAAATCTAGTCGGCAAATCTGAACCGCTGGTCGCGCGTTGGCGAGTAGGTGGGTATGTCCAAAAGTCGATCTTGATAGACAAGGATCGTCCAAATAGCTAGTCGACAGGGTCAAAACGTTTGAAATGTCCGAATTCTCCTCAGCGAGATGGTTTCCGATCCGCTACCCGCACCAGTAACCAGAGGTTGTGTCTTGGATCTGAATATGATCCCAAATGTCGTCTACGATTTTGCTTTAGGTATCCAGAAGGGATCTGGGAAGGTATAAAACGTATGCCTCTGATCCAAAGAAAGTGTCGAGCTGTGAGATAAAATGATTTGAATCCGAGAGGCGGCCGAAAAGCTCGTCAATTGTTCTGTTGCCGCTGGAGGTGGCGATAAAAGCAAGAGTGTATGCGTACGCCCGCAGCGATTTTTATGAATTCTGCAAACGGCCAAACCCCCCATTGATTGATTGAACGAGAGAAGGATTTGTTTCGTTTTGGAAGAGTATTGTCAGACCACATTGTGGATCGGGTTCCATATTCGTATGAGGTGATGAGAAAAACGATGGATAAACATAAATAAATGAAAGTTTGCGGTAAGACATGTGTGGTAGAGGTTGAGCAAAGCCCCAATTTCGTCGAGGGGTCCCCAGGAAATAAATGTCTTTTGCATCTGTCTGCGTCCAACATCCTCTCCGCACCGTCCAAAGCGACAACTGAAACCCAGTGACAAATCACCAAAACAATATTCCCACCACCGCGTTGGAAGGATGGCCGACAGCACCCCGAGCCATATGGCAGTCCCAGTAGCAGGCATTTGCCGTAAGAATAATCGCAATCGTATTCGGATTCGACGATGGTATGTTCCCCCTGGCTTTCCCACTCCATCTTTGTTTACAATCATTTGACTTACCGGGTATGGCCGAATAGAAGTTTGAACCAAAAGTTCTGATAATCGCAGAGGATAGATCCGATTTCTACAGCAAAGAACGATTGTCGACCGGATGCAGTTGCAGTTGAAAGTTCGATTCTGGATCTATCAAGGTTGTTCCAAAAATGAAGATGGTTGGCAAAACTTGTGGGTTCCGGTGAGGCAGACGGAAATTTTGCTCAACAATTCGCCTGGGCCTTCAAAGATGGGCAAATGCAAGAGGTTATGAGATGATTCAAACTTGATTGTTATGATTTTCTAGGGCTCCAAACGCAACTTGGGTTGGGATCGTGGGAGTTGACGCGAGATCCACTAAAGTCGCGTCGTTTCAATCACCGGGTGCGACAAAGTTGGTTATTATGGGTGCGCAACTTTACGGAGACGGGCAAAACCACCCTCCTGGAGAAACGTGTTCTCCTTTGGCTCTGCAAGGCTGCCTTGTCCAGATGACAAAACGCTTGAGAGGTCTTGGGAAACAAAAGCAAAGGAAGCAGGAGAACCCGGAGATCCGAAAGCAAAAGGGCAGTGCCCTTGGTCTCAAATACCGTCCGCGCCTCATCACATTTTCGCCCGTTGTTCTGCGCAAAAAGGGTTGGCCGAGCGCCCTTCAGCAAGGTGTTGTACAGAACAATTTAGGCGGCCCATTATTTAATCGTTGCGGAGTGATGCAACATCATTTCGAAAGGAGAGATGAGCATCCTTGTTTGTGGAAAGGTGGCGACCCAAAAGCCGGGCGTTCGAGAACCCCGCTTTCTTACAAGGATGTGCAGAGCAACTCGGATCTCAGAGAAAACGCTCAGGAAAACGCTGAGCCGCGTCAAAGCTTGAGAGTTGATGGTGCTTGATCAAGACTTACGTTCGGAGAGGGTTGCTTCCCTGAATTCGCACAGAAACGTCATCTGGACAGTGTCATTGAACCTTACTTCAGGCTGCGATTTTGTGCTGCATGTCACTTCACAATGGGATCTGGTGACAGTCTCCTAATTGCCATTTCCGCAACCCCCTGGATCTATCATCTGCCCAATACTCACATGGGCCGGTTGAACACTTCATGAGAGAGCCAAGACTGCTGAATACACGCAACTCCAATGACAAATCAATATATCGATATCATGAAAATCATTTTTGAACATTCCCAAAAAACGGCTCTCGTGTCGCGTATTTGTGCCTACAGCGGCAAAGTGTATGTCATTCCCACAAAAGTCCGCTCACGAGTATCTCAATCAATGGGCTGGTATCTATTTCTACACCAACATTTTGGTCGTGAAACAACAGGCATTCTTTGGTAGCACGAGAATCGAACATCCGGATTGCGGAGTTGGATGAGGACCGTGGTAACATCCCATCAACAAAAGTTGCTTTTACTTATGGATTTTCCAGGCTCAACTCTCCTCGGGCGGGCTCGGAACACGTAGAATCAGCGAGAAAAGAAATTTGAAGTTCTCTGATGTAAGCTGGGTCTACTAATGCACCTCCTTAGGCAAATTTGAACTTTCCATCATGTTACTTCAAGTTACTGCCCTTACATACTACTCTAATGCACTAGATCTATCGAAGCATGTCTTTTGTCCCTTATACATGAGTATTATTATTTTACTGTAGCATATTGATTAACATACCCAACATTGCTGATTCGGTGGCGATCATCTGAGATAGAACCAAGCGCAGCGATGACTATGTCGATCAAAACCATTGTTGACTCGAAGCAGCACAACCGACAAAAGCGACTAGTGTATGAAGGGGATACGGGAATCCAACTCTTTATTGTGGGGTATATTGCTTCCGGTAATAAACTTTTAGAGAGTAACACGTAAGTAGTGTCTCAGAGTCCACTCAACTACTCAATACATGCATATAATGCCCCCTAACCCCACTAATGCACTTTTCGCAATCCTTTTTAAAACCCATCGAAAAGCTCGGGGATCGCATGCGAGGAGATCGGGTCGGAGATGTAATGGGGGTTAGAAGAGCCGGAGTGGGTTGGGAATGGGATGAATAGAGGGCTGCTGGGGTGCAGACGGGAGACGTGGGTGGCATAGATAGGGCCATGATTGTGCTGGAGGAGACCCGGCGGCGGTGGTGGTAGATGCCAGATTCGGGTTCTGCACCACCACCAGAGAGAGGATAATAGATTTGTTGGGGTTGCTGATGTTGGTGAATCTGCTGTTGTAGATAGTGTTGCTGAAGTTGAGAATACTGATTTTGAAAATCATTCATGTCCATGTTCTAAAAAAACTCAATCATCAGATTCGAATACATAAGCCCAAATCACCAAAATGCACTTACATCAGGCGACTCAATACTCATCATCATATCTTCACCTGGACTTCGATCCTGCGGCGAATATCCATCAGCACTACATGCCAATAACCGTTCATGGACTTGAGCAAAGTCGTAGACGTCATTGGAGGGTATCTGATTCGGCCCCGCACATTGTTGCAGTTGCAAAAGATGGTGCTGGAGAACTTGTGGGTCTAGGGCGGTAGGGTATATAGTTGTGCTTGGCAAAGACTGGTTCGGGTAAGGTACGGAGAGAGGGACACTTCGATAGAGTGGTGAAGAATGAGCCTCAGAAGATGCACCTCCAAATCCAAATCCTTTTATCGGTCGTGTTGTACTTGTGGCTGGTGAGTTCCCCATACCCATTCCACCATTCCCACTCATCATCATCCAGTCGTTTCCGTTTCCTCCATGCAGCCGCTTCTATAAATCCCAAAAAAAAGAAAAAGTTTAGAAAATGAGAAAATAAATACCAGCAAAAGAAAAACTTACAAATAATCCCATTTCTCCATTTCCTTCGCTCGCTTTTCGTTTCCTAGATACGGACAATGGGTCCGGGAACGTAGCCGCTCGGGTGGGAGCAGGCGGCTGGAGCGTCATGGCATTCATATTGGTGCGGTTTGAAAATGCGTCAATGAATATGATCGAACAATTTCCCTCTGCCAAGAATGCTTGAAGGACTTGGGTATGGCGGGTCCTAAACCCGTATGCAAAGACGTGCGTATGTAGTGCTGGTAGACCGAGAAATACTTTGTCTCGGGGAGATGCAAGAGTATGCGTAAAACAAATGCGAGTGAGTGAACAAGAAAAGTTGCAGAAAATGAAGGGTGCGATGGGACCAACGAAGGCGGTGGACCTCAAGCTGATGCTTTCAAAAGTGGAAAAGAAATCTGGAATCTAATGCATGCGGGAAAAGAATCTGGTTGAGTGTCGGCACTTGTCACCGGCGTAAGCGAGAATTTAGGGTTCAAGGTTTGCTGCGCACGGCTATCCCAATAACCGCGGATGTCCATATTTGAGCGGGACAGGGGAGCATTTATAAAAACCCGCAATGTGGGATAAAGTGCATACAGTTTCCATTCTCGAGATAAATACAAGGAAAGACGGTGCGAAAAAAAGTTATACACAAATGCCTGGAAGATCATTTCCTACACGTTTCATCCACGTCTTTGTCACCGGCGTCCAAACGGCAATGACTGGGGATGGCGTGTCTGGAGATGCCATCTCCGCATTGTTCACAAGGGTAAAAACTCGGGAGAGGGTGGAAACTATCCATCCCTCCTCAACAGCCAAAGGCGATGCCGCGACCAGATTGGCATGTTCCAATTCTCGTCTTTGAGTAGTTTCGTCCGAATCGGTGGTTGACCGATCAGTGAATCGAGCCCAGAGGTTTCGGATCCAGGAAGGTTTACGCCGGTGATCCCGTTCAAGACCTTTACTCTGCGGTCCGCCACCCAGAGCAATGACGGGTTCAACACCATAGTACCGTCCCATAACGACCTTGGCCAATCCTTCGCCCAAACCGTAAAACATGCCTTGGAAGAAGGGAGTGATGAGGAGGGAGATGAGGCCCGGGATGGTTGTGTAAGTTTGAAGGGTAGAGAGTGGAGTAGGTGCGGGAGCGGCGGGGGGTAAATAAGGGGGATGAGTGGTAGTCAAACCGGCATTGGTGCCCGGGAGATTTATCCGCCGTGAGAGAATATCGTGAGCATTTTGCGGGAGAGTACTGTTGGCAGGCTGATTGCTTGATGTGGATGGGATACCCGCCAATGAGTGGTGAGCTGCTCTTTGCATGGATGATTTATCCCCATCATCGCCCTCTGATGAGTCCGGAACGCCGACCACATCCTCATGATCCGACTCATCGTCCGCATCCGAGGGAATGCTCAACGCTGCCCCGGCCTTCTTGCTCCCTTTTCGGTGTCCAGTGGTGGCAGTGGACCCTTCTTCTCCTCGCGAAGGACTGACAACCCGCAACGCGCGGACATGCGATCGCGGCGTTGTTTGAGGGCCAGAGTTATCAGAAACAGGTAAGGTATCTACACCTGCCGCAGCCGGTCCTACAGGCGTGTTGGGGGGTGCCCGATGAAGAGGTGAAGCCTGGTTTTGACTTGAGGGAACAGAATTTGGATTGTTTGCTGATTGGCGACCTTGCGGGTTGCGACGCGCAGCGGAAGGATCTGCCGGAGGCGTATTGGTAACCATCCTCTGTTTTCACTCTACAGCTCCTTTAACTTAGGGGACCTGGCCTTGCTCGTCTTGGTGCAAAAAGGGTGCCAGGGTGTGATTGGAATCGTGGATGGCCAAGATGAGTTTCAAGTTTCAAGTTTCCCCCGAAGCGTCTCGTGTCACATGACTGCGGAATTTGACATTTCGAATTTTTGACGATGCAATGCCAAAGATTCCAAGGAAAAGAATGGGCTTAGAGAACAACATCAATACTTGCTTCATATCTGTCAAGGCCGCACTGTGCATCTGCCTCATCCTATCCGTGTTCCAGCCAGCAAGTTATGCCATTCCGAATAGTGACGATTACCGTTACTACTGCAACCTATCCAGCTACCCACCTCTCCCAACTCTCCCTATTTCCAATAACAAGTCCCATAACCTGTTTCTGGCCGCTCAACTAGCAAGTGCACCATCCGCTCAAGGCGGTATCCTTCTTAATACATCCTACACGCACATCTCCTCCATCAATGGAAAGACTGGCCAAATTCACACAGATTGTTCATGTTTCATCTCCTACCTATTGAATTCAGTAGGGTTACATGATTGGTTCAATGATGTACCAAAAGAGATGAATGATCCCGCGGTGGACCCGCCCATGCCTCGGGCTGTCGATTTTGCTAAATTTTTTCGGTCATTGGAAGGGAGCGAGGGACGGTGGGAAAGGGTGAGAAGGTTGCAGGATATGGGGCCAGGAGACTTGATTGGGTGGTTGATTCCAAACCGGGTCGCGGATACGGGGCATACTTTGATTGCCATTGGGCACCCCATCTCAACCCTTCCCCCCTCCTCCTATTTTTTGTCCCCAGATCATCATCCATTGATGTATCAAGACCTATCATCCTCTTTTCCCCGACAGGTTCAAATGGCAAAAGCAGCCTGGATCCCGGTCGCAGATTCCAGCCGAACCCGGCATGAACTTGACTCGCATTGCTCAGATTCCAGCAACGATCTCAATGACATGCCGTGCCACCGGTGGGGAGTAGGCCAAGGCCGTATTTTGCTCCTAGAGGTCAACAACGATATAGTCGCATTCCAGTTTCATCGAAATGCTACCGTCCGGTTTTACGATATCGGAGTTGCGAGGGTCAGGACGGCATACAACTATCGCGCATTGCGCTGATCCACCCGCTGCTCATATGCTCACCCTGCTCTCAACGCACAATAAGGATATGGTCGCTCGGTGGATGTTTCGATGACCACCGGAGGCCAAACTCACCGCCGTCTTCCCTATTTCCATTTCTACATCCTACCTCGCTAGTCTTGGAGTATTAGGGTCCCCCATATATTACCAGGTCACAATCTCCAATGCGCCTGGATGCCAATCTCAAATTCTGACCCGGCTTGATTCTGACTGGCCTTGATCTCAACCATAATGATAGAATGGCATCAATGGACAACCCCGATCTGGCATTTCAATATCCCAGGCATCCGAGAATGGGAATTATCATCTGCATATCGAATCAAGCAGATCACCACTCCTGATCATCACCGCATCGAAATGCACAGCATGGATGTAGCGAGATTGGGGTTGGTAGAATCAAGGCACGTCGCAACCCGCATATGTCTCAGATGTTTGTAACGCTCAGTTTATTCTTTTACATGATTTGGACTATTGGAGGCCGTCTCGGTTACCGGACCCCAGACAAGCTGCTCCGAATCATCACTGCCATCGAAATGCGATATTGGGGCTGGTAGAACCAAGAAATCTATGTCTCACTGGGTTGAGTTTGACCCTGCTTCATATTTGACGGATTTGGGTCGCGGATAGGAATACATTGGTTCAGGGACGTTCTAGACATACAGATATTTCCTCCCCCAGGACCTTCCTGGCGAAAACATTGTCCTTAAAGTCCTTTTCCTGCACACATTAGCACGAGCCGCGTGGGAAAGCGTGTGATTCGAATGGGTTTGACAAGCCACCTGTCAAAGTGGAACCCCGTGAAAATCCCTCTTGCTGTCAACGCAAGCCGCTGCTTAGAAGACTATCTTTGAGCACAGACATTTGACGTGATCGACGACCAAGAGGTGCATCAACACAAAACATTGACCACGATGCCCGAACTACCCCTAGAGATTGTTTTACAGATCTTAGATTACCTTCTAGGGGGTTTTTGGCCTTCTCCCGATGGCCACTGCCGGCGCGAATGCACACTTGATCGAATCTCAAGAGTCGGGTGGGTCTGGCGAAGAGCAACGATACCATTCTTATTTCGCGAGCCTCTTCTGCGCAATCTCTACGCAATTTCGAGGTTTGCGGATTGTCTGGATGCCCGTCCAGAGTTTGGGCAGCACATGCGTGTTTTCAATGACTCGCCACTATGGTCCAGGGGGTACACGAAGCACTTCAAGGTGTCGGATGAATTAAGACTTTTGAGGGTTCTGCTGAGTGCCTGCCCAAATTTGTGAGTTTCACTCGTTTTTTAACCAACTTGCATCCGCGCGGTCCTGATAAGAAAAATGAATTGCAGGGAAGAACTTGAACTACACTGTCTATATCAATCCTATACATTCAACTATTTTACGTCAATCTTGGATGCACGTCGCAATATTGATCCATGCAGCTCGCGGCTGACTACGCTCACTCTAAGTCATCCCGGGCATGGTCCCGACGATTTGGTCATGCAACTCGTATGTGCGAACCCATTTCTTCAGCGCTTGAACCTCTATGCCATGGATCTCAAGCTAGACACAATCCTCACGTTGCTCAATATCTGCAAACATTTGACCACCCTGATTCCTTCATGGAATTGCCTAAGTGGACAAAGCACGGAAATCCTGAGAGCGAAGCCTGAGCACGTTAGAATTACCTTTTCCCCATCACGAGAGCGAAGTCTGAGTACGTTAGAATTGCCTTTACCCCCTAATCAACTGGAAGTAGATTGCGTTCTTGCTACACGGATTTGTTATATATAGTTGCCTTGCCAAGTATATCACATTGCCGTTAGATCCACCTTGCATCCGATCATTTACGTTTTTCTTTGTCGAGCAGAGGTGTGGCACTGAAGATGAAAATATTGCTTGAGTATAGGATTCAGTTGGCCACATGTGCTCTAGTTGAAATATGTTGTTGATGAACTCAAACCAATTACATTCTTTGGACGTGGAAATCAGTTTTCCTTGTAACTGTATCGAAATGTGAAGATTATGGATTACACGAACGTTTAGATCGCAAATAAGGCCATTACATCTTACGGCATGTACCAGCTATTGTCCGTTGAGTTGTCGGATAATGAGTGAACCAAGAAGAACAATGCCCGACGAAGACAGTTCCTAATACAACCACCAGTAAACGATTGTACTCCATGTATTTTTGATCCGGAGACTGTCCTGCAAAGCGGTCATAATATATACCTTTCCATCACAGATACACAAAAACTAGTCGGCACTCCAAAAACACCTGCAACCATGAAAGACAACTCTACCCACCCTTCAGGTGAAGTACTGGCGCCGGATGCGTGAGAAAGAGTGCGATTCGAATTGACGTGCCAAGCCATGTGTCAAAGTCAAGAAGGGGGGTTCAGAAAATTCCTCCGACTGTCAGTGCGGGCCTCCACTTTATGAGACTATCCTCAACACGACCTTCGACTTGATGGACGAGCAGGAAGCACATCAAAACAAGTCATTGACCGCGATGCCCGAGCTACCCCCGGAAATACTATCGCAGATCATAGAGTACGTTCATGGCAGTTTGTGGTCTTCCCGCGGTAAGCGCCAATACACACTTGATCAAATCTCAAGAGTCAGCTGGTCCTGGCGAAGAGCAACGCTACCGTACTTATTTCGCGAGCCTGTTCTTGACAATCTCAACGTAGTTGAGACGTTTGTCTCATGTCTTGGTGATCGTCCAGATTTTGGGCAGTACGTGCGTGTTCTCAAAGGTACGGCTCCGCTTGTCGATTCCATTGAGATTTATGAGGTTTCTCCTGAGTTTGTGAGTTTCACTAATTTTATCCAAATTTGCATCCGCGCGGTCCTAATCTGACAAACAAATTGCAGGGAAGAACTTACACTGCTCTGTGACCGTGAAGTCGATACATATTTTGAATCAATCTTGGATGCACGCCGCAATATTGAACCAAGCTGCTCGCGGCTGATTACGCTGACTTTAAGCTATCGCAAGCCTGGGTGTGACGCGGTCATAATGCGACTATTATCTGCAAATCCATTTCTTCAGCACTTGGGCCTCTATCGCATGGACCTCAAAATAGACACAATTTTCACGTTGCTCAAAATCTGTAAACATTTGACCTGGCTGATTGTTTCGGGGAATTTCGTGAATGGACAAGGGCAGACGGAAATCATGAGAGCGAAACCTGAACACGTTAGAATTTGCTTTCACTCCCTAATCAACTGGAAGTAGATTACGTTCTTGCTATACGTATTTGTTGATATTTGCTTTACCGAATATATCACACCGTTACAGTAGTTTCATCTTGCATCCGAGCATGTTGACGGACTCAAACCAAATACATTCTTTGAACGTAGAAATCAGTTTTTCTTGTAGCCGTATCGAGGTGTGAAGATCATGGGTTTCAGTAACGTTTGGCGTCCCTAAAAAGGCCGTTATATCTTACGGCATGCACAGCTATCATCCATGGACTGATCAGATAATGGATTGACCAAAAAAAGAGAACGATGTATGATGAAAATGATTCATTGTTCAAGCGCGAGTATATTGTGATGTAGCCTGGCAGCAGTGGTAGCAGGGCAGCAGTGGAAGTGACATGTCAGATTAGTTTGCGCAGTCGATTGCCAAATGTAATTATATTAGCGGTCGAAGTTGTGTCCGTCCCAGTTGTGTACATATAGAGTCGATGCCAGACCTCTGTTTGAGAGGTTGGACCTTACAATACATAGCGTGTGAACTACCTTGCGCGAACGAGAACGTGTGGTGCCATCCATCCATCCATCCATCAAGAGGATTATCACGTTATGATCCAAGCTGCTCGCGGCTGACCACGCTCACCATATGGCAGCACAGGCCTGGATGCGACGATTTTTTATTGCAGTTGATCTCTGCAAACCCATTTCTTAAGTGCTTGAACCTCTTCCGCATGAAACTCAAACTGGAAACAATTCTCGCTCTACTCAAAACCTGCAAACACTTGACCGAGCTGGTTCTGTCAGAGGATTTTCTCAAAGAAGAACTGCGGACCCAAATCGCGAGTGGGAAGCCCGAACGCGTTAGAATTGTCTTCTGCCCCCCGAATGATTTGGTATATCGCCTCCTAGGTGGATCTGATGCTGTATTATAACTCATGCATAAAACTACTGTACAGTATCATGCGGTCACGCCATATACATTTTTTTCTATATTTGCTTCATTGAATCTTCCACATTGCCGATAGGACCACCTCGCATCTGATCATCTCCTGGCCGTTCCCGCAACATAGCGTCTAGCCGACAAAGCATTGCAATTTGGGAAGGGAGCGAATACTACAGCAGAGTTGGAATTTCAGATACTCTCTATGATGGAGATCTGGAGCATTAGGGGAACGCGTCCCCATGACTAAGTGTACATTAGGCTCCCCACCATTGCCTGGTATTCCTTGAAGTCGACTTCCGGCTCCAATCCACTTTGGTCTTGTTTGTGGTCAAATGGAGTGGTCACTCCCGGCAGCTCCCCCAAGTTGAATGAAACGAGCCAGTATATCGTCAGTGTCTTTCCTTAAACGAAAAAGTGCCTGAATTTTTCGCTCTGTCTCTTGTAACCTCGACCGCGAGGATAAAGGATAGCTCCCTCATATCTTCCATGTCGAATCATGTGGCCAATCCGTCATGTATTTGCTGCATTTCCGCCAAGTCCTTTGTGCAAATTGCGAGATCGTCGACATACAAGGTGTTGAAAAAAGCATGCAATATCGTATGCAGATGGTCTGAACCCTAAGAATTTCATCTATTGATCTATCATCTTGTCCCATAGTCTCGGAGATTGTTTCAATCCGTAAATGCACTTGTTGAGTCGTACTTAACTTAATTGACCCCTGATCACGATCTTCATATAAATTTCGGCGTCAATGTCACTGTTATCACGTCCATTTGATGAAAGCGACTCTTGGACCGATGAGCTCCACTAAATCTAGCACAAATTGACCGACAGTGATGCATTTGTGGAAGTTGCCCTCAGGGGGGGCTTTGTCCCGTCACGCCAGTACGGCTAGCGTAACAGCACTTCGCTGCTTCTCCTTCTTGGCCGTTCGGATGGTGATTGTTTTTTTTCCGACTTCGTCCACAGTATAGTCGGAGACCATGTCCCCCCAAATAGGAGTTTGATCCAGAATAAGGTTTACTACGCCGATCAACGTCATCGACAGCGACCGACCACGCGTACAAGTAAAGGCTCTTGATTCCGGCTGTTCTTCAGGTAGGGCTTGATGGGTATAGTCCGGAAACCATGTCCCCCCAAATGAGTGTTTGATCCATGTTTCCGATGGAGCATAACCGATACGCAGGGATCTACTAAATACAGTGCGAGAGACGATGATTGCGAAGGATGATGAACCCCTCTTGACTTTGAGTTGAGTTGACTTGATCGAGCAGACATTGTCACGACAAAGGCATCTAATTTGGGTCAAACGGCATTCTGGATCAAAATTTTGCGCACATTTGATTTTTGTGCGTCCATGACGGGATGCTGAACAAGATCAACGCCTTTCCGCCGAACGGTTCAGATCGGGAAGCAGGAAAACCGAGATTCAATTTTGCCAAGCAGACTACGGCCAACCATACTCTTCTCATCAGTACGGCCAGCGTAACAGTAACTCGCTTGCTTCTCCTTCCTAGCACTTGATTGGTACGTGTTTTCTTGGTTGTGAGGCGTCGGCGTAACTGGTGTGAGCAGTTGGGCATTGATTTGTCTTTGGAGTTGACTCTTGGCCGTTCGGATGGTGATTGTCTTTTTTCCTACTTCGTCCACAGTATAGTCCGAGACCATGTCTCCCCAAGTAAGATTGAAGATTACGGCCGACACCATGCTCTTCTCATCCATAATTAAAAGTTCACACATGACGCTTCAAGAACCGGTATACCCATGCCCTCATGAATCTTCGGGAAAAAACTTGGATTGTGGTGTACCGAACAGGCGATTTCCTCTTCAGTGAGCATCAATACTTCAACCGCATCGTGTCTGCTGTCTGAAATAATGGCGTGTGTGCTTGTCCTTTTCTGCAGCGCTGCAGCCACAATGACCAAGCTTTTAGCATCCAGTGCCATCCACACCGTCACAATCAGATTCTTGTCGGAACGAACCCATCAATGTCGGCATTTTCACATGGGTCACAAGCGGACGTGGACATCCTAGCGCCAACCCACTCGTTGCGATCATGACGGTAATGGTCGTCATCAATGTTCGGTCTTTCAAGGTCATTTACTGATGACAAGATTGGGGTTGACAAGTTCCGATATATAGCTCTTTAGCATTTTCATGCGTGAGAGTTGGCGCCCATTAGCAGCGCGCTCGCCCCCAGTCTGGCCCCAGATCCTTTGTCAATCCGTCACTCCCTATCGCGATAATGTACTTCATTAAAAAATGCGCTTCCCATTCGCTCCCTTCCCATCTTCCCATTCATAATCTCTGGAAATTGAATCAGTCTAACCATTCCATCGTTTATAAACACACAACACTTACTTTAACATCAGATCCGAGATGTCCCTTAACGCGAGATGATTTCGGACGAACTTCCATTGATGCATAGTGGAGAGGAGAGGAGTGTTTCGGAGGCCTGTATTGTCCTGATCTCGTGCGTCAACTGCGTGGATCTCCGCTGATTCTCTGGTGCGATCTCCCCGATCTCCGGTGGGATCTCATCATCTCACAAGATTTTCAAGTTCGACATCATTTAGATCTAATAAGGATATCTTCTTCACAGCCACCCAACTCCGCTCCCCTCCAAATTTCCGCCTACACTTCGGTAGCTACGTGTTCTCAGACTAATCTGGTGTTCTGAGTCTGTGAGAGAAAGTGCGAGGCCCATCACAAGAAACTGCAAATCGCTACTCTCTTATAGGCCATCGGAAATAGCACATCTACCGATATATGTGGTTGGGGATACGTGTCTAGTTTGAGAATGTCGGATATATATATGCCCCCGAGTCTAAAAAACGGAATAAAAATCCCACAGAGATAATGCATGGAAAACTGAGACCCTTAGACGATACATCAATGCTGGGTCACGGTACTGGAAACCCACAGCAAAATCCTACTACAACCGTTGCAAAACGCATTGAACACAAACTCACGCACCCGTTATCCATACCGAATGCCTCAATGGTGAAGGTCACATATATAAAGCCGCCGAGATCAGTCGACGGGCGAGACAAGTTATAGACACACTGCTGGAAATCCCTAGTACTTATTGTCTATGTTTACGGGTATCGAAGATCCGGAGATTTCCTGAGGAGATTTCCAAATTCCCAATGCGTGGGACCTTGTGGAAGTTGCGGAGTTTCAGACGCCCGCCGACGATGCCGACGCCCGTTGTCCACCTTCGACTCAGCCACGGGCCCCAGCCACACCCCGAGATCTCGGGTTTGGTAACACAACTTTACAGCCACCAGCCCGTTTATTTCCGTCAAATTTTCTCAACCTCATCTCCAGCAATCTCGGATCCAAAAACAGTGCAATGGCCGACGAGACCCATAGAAGCGGAAGTGTATTGAAATGTGGGATTCGTGTCATAGTACTATTTGTGTGCGTGTAAAGGAAGGAGTAGGTGTGTACAGATTGGGAGTGTGTGTATATGTCTAGATGTATGATATAGGAAAAGTGTGGGAGATGGAAAGACTACATATGTAACTGATTATGCCCTGCAAAATCATGTCTCAATGGCTAGCATTGATTGGACTACTGCTTGCTACCCGGTACTTTGACAGTAATGTTGCCACAGGCGAGGCGACCACCAGCGTTGCCAGTTGTGTTGGAAAGGGGCGAGCCGCCTTTGCCAAGATCGTCTTCCAGGGCATGCACGACAAAGGACTTGCCAATGACAGAGTAGTTGCCTGTGAGTGAGACGACCGAGTCTGTGATGATTGTGTCGACAATGCCTTGCTCGTTGGCCACAATGTTGCCGAGGTCGCCAACATGGCGGATGGTGTCGAGGATATCGCCGTGGGTCGCGTTGAGGGGGTTGTAGTGGCCTGCAGCAAGAGTGCAGTTGCGGGAATCAGCGGGGATGGGTTGGGAGTGGATGTGGAAGCCGTGTTTGCCAGGGGTCAAGCCCTCGAGGTGGACTTGGATCTTGACAAACTGCGGTGAGTTGGTGGGGAGGCAGGTGCCGGCACCGGGAACTTGCTGGGAAATGTGGACCCAACCCTTGACCAAAGTTCCGTTGGCGGCAGCAGCAGCGTCGGGCTCAATTGTGGCAAGAGCGAGCGGGTTGTCCTGGCGGGTGTGAGATGCACCGGTGCGGACCCGGGTAGGGACGGCCCATGTGGTAGATACGGCGGCGGCGGCGGTGGCCAGCACCAGTCCAACGAGATTCAGCTTCATCTTTAGTTCTGGGTAGCTGGGAGTTTATGGGAATGCCGGAGGGGGGGAAAAGTCTGGGAGTCTGCCTTTTATAGCTCCCACAAAAAACCGCATCTTGGAAATCGGTGTCCAAAAACGCGCAGACGGGCGAGCCAAGCCCCTGTGCGACCGATTTGTGACCGCGCATCCGCGCATTGTTTGTCTGCTTACCTCATCATCCCTGCTTATTTATAAGTTCAGGCATGGGAAAATTGTGAGATACAAACATTGGGATATATACTCGAGTAGATATATTACAAGATATACTAATGTACAGTGCGAAGCTCATGTATCAAGGATGGTCCATTTAGTACCAAATTTCAACCCGTTCAAGCTTGGCTTGTCTAATTTCATCGCACGATTCTTCATCCGTCTGACGACCACGCATAATGGACAGTTCGGTCAAGTTTGGGCAGGAGTCGAGGACCTAGAGAGATCGATTGGTGTGCAATCCAAGGTCAAAATTTGCAGTGATGGGTTGGCAGATACGAGTCGGATGAGAACGTCGAGACATAGACAAGGCAATGACCACCCACTCATGAGAAACCCTGACAGGCTGAGCTCAACTAGCCGCGAGGACGATGGATCCACTTTGCGGCGAGCCTCCACAATCTGTTCAAGATATGACCGACGAAGTTTTGCCATGACCGGGTGTAATTGAAAGTCCAAGTTCAGTGCTAAACCAATATCCATCCACGGTCAGATTAAGAAATTCACTATACCATGTATTGTCAGATCGGGGCGGAAAAATCCAAATTATGACGATAATCACTACAACTCACAGGTTTGGGCAAACACTCAGCAACTTTAAAGACTACCTTGTCGAACCAGCCCGGGACTCGCAGTACCAGATCTGGCTTGACTTCAGAGGACAGGCACTGAAGCGCAAGGACGCGCACGTAGGCCCCAAAATCCGGACGATTGTCAAGACATTTCGCGAATTGTTGAACTTTGGGGTAATTAAAAAAAACGTAGCTCGTAAAATGGACATGGTAAAGCTGCTATTCGCCAAGACCAGCAGACTGTTGATGTTCTTGCAAACCATGATCGATCTTGCGCCTCTTTGGTGTCACCATGGATATTACGGCCGACGTCTTCAATACAACGAAGGTCCCTCACGATACGTGCCAGAATCTCCGGGGGTAATCTGTCGATTGTCATCACAGAGTCGTCTTGATCCGGTTCTTGATTCACTTGTTGGTCACCCATAGTGCCGATGCTGAGTAGACAGACGCTTGCAGTGACCGAAAAAATGGCAATAGTACTCTCTTGCGGAAGATTGGCACGCTATTCAGAATATGCTTGTTCTCTGGTTTATCCAGCGTGGGATATTTGTACAGTATAGCTTCTTGAGGACCTGAGCGCACAGTCACCCTATCCGCTGACGTAACCCGAATCTCCGCTCGCGTCTAGAAGTTCTTATGAAATTTTGGGTTTTCCCAACCTCTGATATTGTCGTCTTGTATTCACTTCCATTCCCTTGCGTTGACAATGTCCCCTACACCGGGGCCTTACTGATATTGAGGTGACCTCTATGAATTCCTTCATTCTGGCAAAATTAGAAAGCTGTGTATTTGGCAATTTTTCAAGGCCCCTTGAAAATATTTATATGAGGAAGCACTTCAGACAGCGACATCAATTTTTCGGATCAGAAAACAGGATGTGTCTAAGCTTTGTTGCATACGGTAGTTGAAGGACAATGTCTACTTGTCTGACAATCACTTGCGGTTTCATCAACCTTGTCAATGCGCCAGGTGCACCTTAAAAAACATCCTGATCGTAGGGCACGTCGAGACCAGGGAAATAGACAGTCCCCGCACCATACTCATTATCATGAAAGTATGGCCAGGGTTCAGGGTCTCGGGCATATTGGAACCGGTACTGAAACCGAAGGCGTTCAGGCTTCGCTCCTCTGATTTGGTCCAGCGTTTCTGGGGTTGGTTCTACGCAAGAGTAAACGACCAGATCAATCAAGTTTTGGCAGGTGTCCATCAAGAAGAGAATCGTAGAAAGTTCGACTTGCGTCCGCTCCAAGTGCAATATTTCCAGTGTTATCTATTTGCTTAACTAATTTAACCCGGTCAGGCTTTGCTCGCATGATTTCCTCCCACGTTTCTTGAGGCATTTCACCAGGGGAATATAAAAGTTGCATTCGAGTTAAGTGTCGGCAGGTATTGAGCAACGAGATAATTGTGGCGGGCTGAATTGGCGTCCCCCGCAAGTCCAAGACTTGCAGTAATGGGTGAGCAGACGTGAGTTTCATGATTGGTTCGTCAAACCCGCCAAGCATATCCCTTTGAAGTCCCCTCAGAGAGAGATAAACTAGTCGCGAGGAACATGGATCAAAACTGCGGCGAGTCCCCAAAATTCGTACAAGAAAATTACGTTGTGCTGAAAGAACGCGAAGCTGAAGTTTCTCACTATACCATGTATTGTCATATTAGAGCGGTCAAAATCCAAGTTAACGACGAAAATCTCTAAAACTCACAGGTTTGGGCATAAACTAATCACTCGAACGGTTACGTCGGCTTCCTCGTCGTTCAAGAACATGTGATCAATCACGAGGCAACGCACGTATACCCCGAAATCTGGGCGATCGTCAAGACATCTCCCAAACCCCACGAGGTGGCCCAAGTAGCAAAGCACAGGGAAGCGAAATAAATATGGTAACGCTGCTTGTCGCAAGGACCGGCAGGCTCTTGATAATTTTGCCAACCAACATTGGGTTTCTTGCTCCTTTATCTAACCCAAGTATTTAGGTGACGGGGTAGTGGGCCCTTTAATCTCATGAAAGCGTTTAACCCAATGAAGGCGTCCTATGATACGTAACAGAATCTCTGGTGGTAGTCTAGGTTGGTTTGTCGATTGTCATCTCCGAGTTGTCTTGATTCAGTTCCCGGTTCATTTGCTGATCATCGACCCCAGAAATTGTGCTGAGTGAATAGCGGTCTGCAGTGACAGCAATATGGCACTCCTAAAAGAGAAAAAGAAAAAACAGTATGCATGTTCCATTGGTCCCCTTTGTGGAATATATATATAGAGTCACCTTATCGCTGACGTAAGCCAAATCTCCGCTTGCATGTCGCCTTGATCTAGACGTTGTTTCCTCAAACTCCTGTATAATCGTCGTCTATTTGCTTCCATCCCCTTGTCACCCTCACCAGGGTCTCGCTGTTTTAGGTGTGTGCACTCTATGAATTCCTTTCATTCAGGCAAGATTCATCCGTATAATTGCAAAACCTGAAATATACATGGTTGGGCGTCATCCATTCATTTCTCTCCTGCAAGTATATATACAACCAGCTATGAAGGATAGTCTTAGTCGTGAATTAAAGTAGAATCGGCGGGACCGGTATCAATGTGAATTATTTACTTTCCATTATCGTAAACCGGTTAGGCTTCGCCCGCATAATTTCAGCCCACGTCTCTCCACTGTATTCAGGTCGGGACGAAAGTCGCCGGCCCAGTTAAGTTCTGGCAGGTGTCTAGCAACGAGAGGGTTGTAGAGATTTCAAGTGACGTTTCGTGAAGGTCCAATATTTGCAGTAATGGGTTGGCAGATGTGATTTGCATGATAAGGTCGTCACAACGATCACCACGGAAATTCCACAGAGCGGAAGATGGTCTATATCTGGATAGCGCAGCCAAAGGTCTTCGCTGCCAGCCATCGTCAGATCAGGGCTGTACAAGTCCAAATTCGGAGGAGAAAAACCGGTAAAACTCACATATTGGAACACATACTCAGCAGACTGCTGAAGAGTATTGGTTTGTTTGATCATGCTGTTCTCCTCATCGTACAGGTCATAGAATACAGGTTTGCTGATCAGGTTGCTGTACTCAAGGTCATCCACCTCGAGGAAGCGCACGTACGCCCCGAAATCTTGACGATCTTCAAGACACCTTACAAAACTTCCGGTTTTGTTGTATATTGTATAATGCAGGCTGGCGAAATAGATGTCGTAATGTTACCCTTCGCCTAGACCAACAGACTCTTGTGTAGTATAAACTCTTTCTTGCCGTATAGCACCCCTTCTTGAAAGTATCCCAGGATCTGTGCCACCATCTCGGGGGGTAGCCTGATGATTGTCATAACGGAACCGTGTTGATCCAGTTCTTGATTCCCTTCTTGCACGTCTAACGCCAAACGTCTTGAATAAGGAGCTGGTTGCAGTGACAGAAAATGGGAAATTCACCCCACAGGGGAACAAAAGAGACAGCAACCCCGATTTGTATGTAATGCCGCGTGGGAGAAAGTGTGATTCGAATGGGCTTGGACAAGCCACCCGTCACTGACCTGTCAAAATGGAGGCGAGAAAATGGCGTCGACTTTGACGAGTAACGAGTTCGGCCTAAACCTTTCATAATGAACGAGCAAGGAGTAAATCAGGACGAGTATGTGCTTTCGGCGCCCGACCTGCCCCCGGAAATTCTGGCACAGATCCTAGAGTACATTCAAGGAGATTTGCCAACCAGCGAGAAAGGTCTCCACGAAGAACGCCAATATACGCTTGCAAATTTTTCAAGAATTTGTCAATCTTGGCGAAGAGCATCCTTACCGCATCTGTTCCGCCAACCTCAACTCAGATCTCTGCGCCAGTACATGAACTTTGCGAAGTGTCTTCACGATCATCAAAATTTCGAGGCGTACGTGCGTGTCCTCGATATTAATGTACTGCACTATGAGGGCATAAACTTTGTCGATGGAATAGGAGTTGTAAGGGCTTTGCTGAGGGCGTATCCAAACCTGTGAGTTTCCCTGATGTTTTTTTCTGTGCGATTTGGATTTTTACGGTCAATGACTGGCAGCGAAGACCTTTGGCTGACCTCTCCAGATATGAGCGACGGTCTGGCATATCTTGAACTGATTTTGGAGGCTCGCCAAAATGTTGTTCCATCTTCCTCGCGGCTAGTTAAGCTCGGGCTGTGTTATTTCAGTGAGGGATGTGACGACCTTATCATGCAAATCACATCTGCCAACCCATTACTGCAATCCTTGGACTTGAACGAAACGTCACTTGAACTCTCTACAATCTTTTTTCTGCTCGACACCTGCCAAAACTTGACTGAACTGGAACTTTCGTTTTATCCTTGCCTGACTGAAGAAACGTACATCCAAATCGAAGGAGCGAGGGCTAACCGTGCCAAACGCCTTGTCATTATCTACCATAGCGGCCATTTGCACTGAATCAATCTCCCCGAACCGTCCTTTTCGGTTCCATCATCACTCCTGCAGTTGCTTCCTATATCTATACGCCGTTCCCGAGGTGTATCATAAGATCATATAGACCCGTCCTGTATACAAAATCCACCAAATCTTTATCTCCGAAGAGGCGGACCAATGAAATGATTGTACTTTCAGGAGGTTGCGATCTGCCCTCGAATCGAGAGTCCTCATAGTTTCTAATAGAAACATGAATTATGTTGGCTGAACTCTCCTTATGTCGGAGAACCTCTCGTGCAGATAAAACTAATGGATCGCAAAATCGCGGTGATGGAACAATCATTTCGCATCTGATGAAATTTGAGCGTTGCGAGTCCAGGTCGTAACTGTGATCTTACTACCATCTGGGCGGGGAGTCTTGATACGATGTCTATATGTCACTATTGAACGTATCAAGGACCGCAAGCGTGGTAGGGCAAATATTTTTCCAGGAGGACTTTTTAGATTACCACACGAAGGCATTGAGGACTCTTGTAGAGTCTGATCTAATAGGTTTCAGTAGGTAAATTGGAAGAGTCAAGTATGCGTGACTGCCTCGCGGGTGCCTTGGTTATTGGATTTGATCTTTACATATGAGATTGAATGCCCGTCTGTCCGGTTATGACGGACGAGCAAGAACCAATTCAACGAGGATATGCCAGGTATGGGGCTAAGCCCAATACAGAGACGAATGTCCTGTAAACCAAACACAGAAGAAGTCTGCAAAAAAATGGCAGAGCTTCCATATACAGAATGCCCCTGGTCATTCTCACCACCAATTCCATTGAGCGCTCCTCTAAAACCATGGCTGCAAATCCCCCTCCCATCTTGGGTTGGCTTTGGAAATCAAGGCTGTGTGCAATACCCGCCCAGGCGACGCCATCCCACCATGAATACTTGTTCCCTCCATCACTCCCAAACGGCCATGCCAAGTGCCATCTGTTTTCCCACGCTCAGGCCATGCGAAGATGTAATCTGGCATTGGGACTCGGCCTATGGCCTCGAGAATTTGCCCAGAGATTTCAACTCAAGGCCCTCCATCACTTACCAACTGCCATGCCAAGATGCAATGTGTTTTCCCACGCTCATGATTACCAAACTGGGCTTTGGGACTCGGCCTACGGCCTCGAGGATTTGCCCAAAGATTTTGGAGTCCGAACAGGTCACGTGGGGCACGTGGTTCGGACGGATTCTATTTTAATGTATAGAATAGAAGTCTGAAGCTACGATGCCTGTAGCGTCCACGAGAATGATTTCCAAAATAGTGTTGACACCTTTCTTTCAAATGGACGCCCTGTCTATATGTACTGTATGAAGCAATCCTTCAACTCCGCCACGAGATTTGATTTTTAATTACAAAGGACATGGTCCAATATCCCATCCTTCTCAGTTGCCGGTATACCAAACATCGCGTACTTCACATATATTGGATCCTCGCTACTGTGAATTTCTAGATTTCCAGGTTTGGAGGTACTAGACAATTTATGTACTTAATGGGCGATCGGTATAGCCCCAGCGTCGGTCCAGTATGAATTAATATAAGTTGAGGGAGGTTGGGTCAAAGGTTCGTATTACATGTGGGAAATTTGCCCCGAAGAAGAGTTCAAATACCTTCGGCAACTCCCGGTCAATCCACTTATGCACCTCCGGTATATTCCGATCATACGGGTGCACTGACTACCTCCCACCTACCTCCAACTCCACATTCAGGCCGTGCGAAGGTAAGTTATGGGCAAGAAAGCGAGTGAAATTCATGCATTGGGTAAGATACTAATAAGGAAAACCGGCAATAGGACTGATCTATTGCAATGCACATCATGGAAGATGTGCGTATCATCGAGTAGCTGCGTCTATGCCCTGAAAATAATGTACTGCTAAGACTTCAAGTGGTATCTTGAGGATGCGATTTTCCTCGCCTTTGACGGAGAATTGAGCAGGATTGTCCCTGGTTGTGCCCATTCCATCGGAACTGCTTTTGTTTGCTGATTTAGAAGCATCGTTTCGTATAACACAACCCTCGAAACCCCCTTCTAACCCTGTTCAACGGCTCAGCTAATTTTAATTTTGGTCTTTCAAGTACTTGCATAAAATCTAAGCCCGAGATGAACACCAAAGAGCCGGGAAATTACTTATTTTCGAGGGTCGTTCCCTTCGGTATTTGCTTGGGATTGATCAGAGGTTCAGATTGGACGTTCTCATGCTGTCGTGACTCAGTGCTGACCTCTTTCCAATATCATACTCAGTGGTCTTAAGGATCCCACGGCTAAAACACAGAACACAATCCCCAAACTGGTCGGGTCAAGTTTTTTGCGTGCATCAAAATGCGCATTCAAAGGATCTCACCGCGTGGGAAAGCACCTCGATCACCTATGGCCATGCTGTCGTTTGCAGTTCCGCTCCTCCTAGGAGTGGTATTCTCTAGCGGATCCACTATGGCTCAAGTTGCATGTACCTGCCAAAATGATACACCTCCTTCGCTTGTGGGATACTTGGATGACACCCAGGGGACTATCAGCATGATACGCGTATCGTGCAACTCCAATGTAGTTGTTTACCTGTCAAATTCTATGTTGAGTAAAAGCACCTACGCAACACGATGGATTGTCCCTTATTACAATCAGGCGTGGAGCTTTCTTCAGCAGACGTACGGGGAATGTCGCGTGCCGCGCACTTTGCTAGCTCCAATTGGACCTGGCTGCGAGGGCTTCGGTGCCCCAAAATCACTGATAGTCCAGCTAGGAACTGGCGCATCACCCGTGTCGGATGGATGGCGGGGATCCCGGGTTCGCTTTATCCAAACGCGTCCGGCTCTCAGACCAATTTCCGGCATTGGTTGGGGCAAGCACACGATGGATGGGATGAAAACGACTCGGGCATTCGAGACCTTGCCCTAAATATCCTTTGCAAGCAAGTACAGCGATCAGCACAGGGAATCCGTGGCGAACCGGCTACTGATGTTTGGCAAGACGATTCCTTTGCTAATATATGCAGCTACGACTTTTACAATCGGACAGGGCAAGCTTCTTTGGCAAACTCGGCCTACTCTAACCGAATGTCATCGTCAAGCAACGATCGTCCCAGCGGATCCAACGATGTGTTTTGGTTCCGAGACTGGCATTACCCGCTTCGGGTCCAGATGGGAAACAGTCTCGCTTTTTACAATACGTTCTTTGGCTTCTTGAATGAATATTTCCCTACAGTTCTGGAGAATGGGGGCGCAAACTTGGCATACGTGCGCAAACTGGATGTAGGCGAATACGTGCACTTTATGAGTGCTGCTGTAGGGCAGTCCCTGGTCTCTAAGGCATCCACTGCATTCAACTCCGGCTGGATTCCAAGCAAGTTTGCGACTGCGCGTGTCACCTTTCCAGCATTGAACTCGATGTATACTTATCCTTGAGAGACATCTTATAGTTGGAGCTCAGGGGCGACCAGGTTCACTCTGACAAAATTCAAATTAGATCATGGTATCTTCTGTGGATCTTTCTTCTCCCCGTTCACGTTTCAATTTTCAATTTTTTGAAAATCAAAGATGATCCCCCATTAAATATTGCCAAATTTTCCCACACGAACATTCCGCCGAGATATTCTTTTGATATTTACAAGTAAACTCTGTCTCTCTATGTCTCCGGGAGTGAAAAGTTTAACTTCAAGTTTGTTACAACGAATCCGCCGGGTATTTAACGTTATGCTTGATCGGTTTAATGTGCACAATCACCCTATGATTCAAGTACTCACACATCTTCTGATTTCATAATACCGGTACCGTAGTTCGTACCTAATTAGGTACCTAATGTTTAGGATGAGATTGTGAGGTTGGCATACGTTTTGGCCACCACCATTATTGAATGTTCCGAAGCCCCCTAAGTCATCATTATTTCATGATGTTGACCTGACATATTCCACACTTTATACATCAGTCTCGGAGAGTTTGTTCATTCATGCTCGGTAAAATCAGGTAGAACGAGGGATTCCTGGATGAAAGCTCCATATATAAAGTGATTTCTACTGGAATTGAAGTGTGACCAGTTCCTAAACGGTGAAAGGCAGATTTCTATGAATATAGCAAAATGAATTGTAGAGTGTGTGAACCAATATTGGGTAGTGGAGGGTAAACATGTGTTGATTTTTTTAGCACTACCGTGCCAGCAAAGAGTTGACTATGCTCTTTACGTTCATCTTTCGCAAATCTGTATACGTTTGACCGGTACCCACAAACAAAATGGGTTGTCCAGTGGTATATGTCATGGAAAGGGCAGCCCCGACCTTGAAAATAGAGTTATTCTCAAGCATTTCTTTGTGCGCAGCGAAAAACCATCCCTACCTTGTCGTCAATGGTGTCAAACTTTGTCAAGATCATACCGTCAATCTGTCTTGGCTCGGGTACACCCGAGAAATCTTTGAGTGCTTGATTGAATTTGGTCAATTGATCGACCGCTTCATTCCCAACTAAAGCCTCCCCGACAAAGACAACTTTATCGGGCATGTTGACCGTTACAAGCTTTGCCAGTGCGCGCATTAAGGGCTCATTGTCCTGCATTCGCCCGGCGGTATCAATAAGGACAACATCAAAGCCGTTTTGTTTCGCTAAATTGTTCATGGGATATGAGTTTTCCAAAACAAACGCAAAATGAGACTTGGCATCTTACCAAAAGTTATAGCGTCCTTTGCAATAGCGGCAGGATCTTTACCGTATCCACGGTCAAACAGCTCTACAACAGCCCCCGGCCGTACTAGCTTCAAATTGCGCTGATGGACACGCAACTGTTCTACTGCACCCGCACGGAACGTGTCGCATGCCGCCACCAACACCTTCAAGTCATTCTGTAAAAGCCAGAAGCAGACCTTGGACAAGTTTGTAGATTTGCCGACTCCATTGACACCTACAAAAGCCATGGTGTATGGCCGATGCGTAGCTTGAGCTGCGAAAATGTCTCGTAGTACGTCAATAGATGTTCTGGGCGTCAAAATGCGTCGCAGAGCGGTCTCCATCTGTGTTTTGACAGCGGCAGTCAAACTGGAGAAGCGGCCGAGACTCTGTCCTGCGAGACCAAGGCGGACAGAGTCGCAAAGATGGTCTGCCACATCTGCAGCCACATTTTTCTGGATTAGGTGTTCGCGCATTTTGGCCATAGCTGGGTCGATGTCTTCATTCGTAAGCGTTTTGGCACTGGTGAGACTTTTGAAAAAGGAAAACACTCCGACACTCTTTGGTTCATTTGTGACATCAGTCTCATCGTCATCATATCCCCCATCGCTTTGATCATCTTCCAGATCCTCATCGTCGGAAGGCCGGTCATCCATTTCTGCCGCGTCATACAAACCGCTTGCGGTGGTGGTCCCCAGTTTCGACCCAATCTAGGAACTGTTGTTAGATTGAGTCTTGGATCTTGAGCCTGAAAAAAAAACTAACCAGGTCTTTCATGTCCGCCTCTGCTTGGAGCCCGGTACTATCGCTGTAATCCAGACTTGTACCCGGAGCAGTCCCTGCCACACCATCTGTCCATGTCCGCAAAACCTTTGAGCGGCGCCTATGAAGATATGTCGTATGAGCACCCTGACAAGCACAATAGCTAGCACTGCTGCTTACCCTTCTACTGGTGAGTCCTCCGCACTTGAAGGTTTGGACGAAGATGGACTGCTCTTGCCCGACTTGCCACCGCGGCCTGGTCCCCCTCCCCGCCGACCAGCCTTCCCCCCTCGGCGACCAGATAGTCCCAAAGCGTTCAGTTTGGCATCCAGGCTATCTCCACTCCCAGAATTTATAGGCGGTCGCCCAGGATCGGATGAGTTGCTGGTGTTGTCTAGAAGCTAATCATGAGACGACATGCCGGGGTTGATGACTTCAGTGGAAGCAAACCTTGAGGTTCACCGCCTTGGGGTTTCTTGGAACCCGCAAGAGTGTTTTGAAATCCCTTTGTATTGGCAAACTTCCTGGGACCCTTTGTGCTCCGACCCTAATGACAACATTTGTCAACAATGAATTATGATATTGAATAAGTCAGATTGCCGACCTTGCGATCCTCAGCCTCCAAGGCGGCCACTAGTTTGTCAAACTTGACTTCAAATGCTTCATAAGATCCCAGTAGATCAGTCTTTGGTTCAGAGGTTCCTGCGACATCGCGACTGAGTCGCGGGGCGTAGTCCTTGATAAACAATCGCTTGAACGCCTCCAAAAGCTCATCGATGTACGCCAGCTGAAGGATTTTTTGATAAACGACCTGTCATATGCGGGGTTAGTATACGCCTCCTCGAATTTATCACAATCGACCCGAGACCTACCACAAAAATCAGACCAACGTTGTTCTCAAATGCCCACTTGACGCTCCAGGCGTCCGTAGTATAGACATCTTCGCCTGCCCGCTCCTGAATGAGAACGTTGCGGATGAGCGAGTCAATGGGATGGTGTGGAGAGGGGAGGTCCGTGTAGGCTTTGGACCATAAGACCAGGCCTCCTTTGGTTAGCACGGTGACCGCATCCAGCATCTTTGCAACGAACGACAGAGATCAGCAAGTTTTTGGAACTATCGAAAAGGCCGTTCGATCGAAGTAACGAACTGTAAATAGATCTAGTGTTTTCGACCAGACGATAATAATAAAGTGATCTGGGGTTTGCTATATCGACCTTGCTTTTGACTTGCGGTACGAAATTGTGGGGGTGGACCGCAAGGCTGCTTTCCGCTTCACTGCCGCTTCAGTGCCTTACGTAAGCAATATTTGGTAGTCTTTTCCCAGGTCTTTTGCGGTGCTTCGAATTTTGCAGATGATTTCATGCAGATTTGAGAGCGTTAAATTACTGCAGAAAAAACAGTGATATTCAAGCGGAGATACTAAAAAATGAGTACTTTATATGCGAATTTAGCTGTAAGTGGTATGGCCGATACTTGGGATCTGATCTTTGGTGGATTTTATTGAGGAGGGCCCTCGTTGCGGAACCAAATTAAGCAGAGAAGAACCAGTAGCTAAAAGTGAGTTACCATCACGATTGAAATACGGTAAGACTCCTCGCCCGGATTCAGATTTCCAGTGTCTGCAGTGTCTGTCCACGGGATGTCTCCAAATTTTCTCCCCCAAACAGAAAAGTGTCTTTTGTCTCGACGCGGTATAAATACCTGCAGGAAGAAGAATCACTCTCATTCCCCACCGTCTTATCACTCACAAAGAAATTCAAATCAGCAGCCATGGGGTACGCGTTCAAAACCAACGTCGACAAAAACATCACCAGCGACACTATGGCCAAGGTCTGGTATCAGTTCGTCTCGGAGGATCGCAAGCCCCTATTCTCGCCCAAACCCACCGAGATTTGTCTTCCCTATATCAATGGAACGATTGCCGATGTGTGCATGATGGCTAAAATCCGGATGGGTACTTTGATGAAAGACATTGATTGGACAACATTCAAGGTGTACAACGACTTTTATGCCCGAGATGAACCGATGGCGATGGATGTCTTGGTAAAAGATGTCTTGACCCCGGACGAGTGTCCTCTTTTGCTTGTGGTGCCGTTGAAGTTGGTGTCTACTAAGGATGCGACTGAGTCTACTTAATGGCAAACTACTACCTTTCATTCTGTAACATAAGTGCTTTCAATCAAATTTCTCCCGTTGAGCTCTTTGTACCAATTTGAACCATGTCGAACACCCGGTCTCTCCACCGACATTTCCAGCTGTGCGTGTAGGCCTTCGCAGTATATAGCTGTCTCTTAAAGATGGATCGTATACAGGCGAGGACCGTATGAAAAACGCAAAAGTATGCAAGAGAGCAGCATCAGATAAGCGACGCTTGACTTGCATCCTATCGCTAGACCCTCAACTGGCCTCAAGAGCCTTTTGGTTGCCAAGACGGTCCCGTTGTCAACAAAGATGAAAGGGGCCCCTCCATGAGAACTGCGCAAAAAGGGGATGGAGGTTTTTCAACCTGACTTGGAGCGTTAGAACTGAGATTGTGCTACCCGTGCATAGGTTTCTGGCCCGAGGATATATATACAAAAGACTATATGCTATATAGAGTGGCGAGATCTAAGCGGACTATTCTGAATGTGATACGCTAATTTTTCACCGAGACCCATCCAAGCACTATCGATCTGACCCTCTAGCTGCAAAAGGTCTCAAATTTTGATCGGAAGGTCCGCGAGGATACGGCGGGTGATTTAAATGTGATGTACATCAGCACGATTCTGGAAGCGGATGAGGGCCTTGAAAACGAGTATAGTCCAGTAAGAATTGAGACCGGTAAAAGTAATATAGTTGATGCAAGTGAGAACCCAGACAGGAGTGGGAAGCTGTCGCAGGCGGCTAAAGAGGAGAAGAGCTGCGGCTGATGTCGAAAGTGGTTTGATGGGCTTACGGCTCACAGACGTTGAGCTTCTCATAGGGGAGTTGGGAGGTGAACGTGGCGCAAGGTTGGGATTAGGGAGGGTGATTGGTTGGATCACCGATAAAGGAACTGGTGCCGGTGCAGAAGCACGATCCGGGGACTGTCCCGGGGTGGCAAGGAAAGACTCAGCGTTGTTGCGCGCCGGACTCAAAGGTGCGGACGACGAGGAAAGTGCTGCTGCTTGTAAAATCTTTTGTCGATCTGCCTCTCTTTGATCATCCGCTGATACTTTTTCCAATTCGGCAGTCTTTTCCTTCAAATAGCTACGCTTGGTAACCTTGAGCGCATACCACAAGCCGACCACGCCGACTGGAGCTCTTAAAATCAAAAATGCCACCCAACGAATAAGTAACCACACGCCAAAGGCCTGGCTTTTGTCCTTGCCCAACTTGGTCATCATCCATAAAACGTTGGTGGCCACAACTGTGAGTTCGCTCAGCATGAAAATGGTCGGAAAATATGATGCGACGCGATACTCGCGCATGAGACCAGTTCCAATGAGCCCAAACACATGATGTATCCAGGCGGATATATGTTGTTTGCCAACTATGGCCATGAGAATCGTGTCGTATAGGGTGTAACCTAAAGGTCATGAAAAGATTTTAACATTGAGCAATCATTCTGGTCCCGAAAGAAGATGCCGTAGCCTACCTATATGCGCTGCGAGTGCACGATCCAATACTTTTGGGTACGGTGTAATGACACTGTCCTTGAATGCCTGCTCCTTAAACAACACCCAACCTGTACCCATCGACACCAACAGACAGTTGACAATGCTGGGTAACTTTTCGGCCATAAAGATCAAGTCCTCGGGGGACATCCGGTTGCGCCATGCTTGGGGTATAGTGGTCTTGGTAAGAAATGCGCCGATGCGATGAAGAATGAGGTGTGATGCGAGAGAAGTAAGAACAGGGCCGTCGGTAAACGACCGAAGTGGAAGGGATGCGACGGGCATGATTCTATATATGCGGTTCCTATTGTTGATATACGGTCCACTAGTGAGTACAACCGGTAATAGAAGCTTTTCAACGAAGCGGAACCTTGTAAATTAACGGTGTAACGAAACGCCCGGATTCGTTGAAAAGCTGTTTTAACGCTTTCAGGAAAAGTGGTATAGGAAATCCTGAGCCCAGCAAGAAACAGGATATGCCTAGCAGATAATGCGCTCCTTGCTTGCTTTCAGAGCCAAAGATACCCTTTCTCCAAAAACTTGCCTTTCGTTTCGTCTCAAAAGGATGACAAGAACGGGGGGGAGTGGCGCAGCCCCTGGAGTAAGCGGCGGAGTCCGTGGTTTCAGGCGGCTCTGACAGTTTGATGGCAGCTTATTCAAGTTTACATTTTGCAAGAACCTAAAACTTGGGTTCTGAATGGGCGGGGTAATTCCTGCAATGCGGCAGACTGCACCTGTACTGGTATTCGAGTATGGGCCTCCAGATCACGCACTACACAGTTTGAATCACCGCCTGGCAGTGAGATACAAGTCTACGCAGCGTTGATGAGCGTTTATATACATAGTTAGCACAAATATATACAGTGTAAGTGGCGTAACAGATGGTAGCCAAGACTCAAGCTACTTGAGCTTGGGCAGGCGTCAAAGATGTAATGAATTTATCGGGGACCTAACAAAATGCTCAGTAATCATATCATTGCGAAAGGGTGCGTAATTTCAACTGACCATTAAAAAGTAGCGCTCCATGGCTTCCCGGAAACGATTTTTGTACTGCCGCGGGGATATGATGGTGGGTTCTTTCCCGCCGCCGCCTAAAAAGGCACTTTCCTTGACCCAACTTTCCAATTTCTTGTCCCATGTAAACGTGCGGATGTAATCTGCCGTCAGAATTAGGATCAGACCTTGGAAGCCAGGCTTAATAGAAAATGATGTGAGCCATACCGACGATACCGACAACCAACTCGCTACGCTCTGCATCGATCCCGACCAGAAGAGAGTAATCCATCACGTTGAGCTTGCTGAGGAAAAGTGTGTCGTTCCACAGAGAGGCACGCAGCAACTTTTTAGAGTGTTCACGGATGAACAGCGGGCTTTCGTAGATGACTGTAAAACAGGAAAGCATTAGAATCACCCCAAAAATATCTGGCTGCATGAACGTACATTCAACCAAGTTCTCGTCCAAAAGAACCTCATTCTGCCGCCCAGTCGATTGCACATGGCGGTTTCGCATCGATCCTTTCAAATCAAAAATCTAATTTCGGTTAAAATCCATATTGCTAACCTCAACTGTGGGGCATGTACATACCCTAGCGATCTTCCGCTCGTAGAATAAGTTCTCCATGACAAAACAATCAAATCGCATGGATTTGCCGGTGGTCGGGTTCTTGTAGGATATTCGGTAGAAGCCAAGAATTTTAGCCAGTACGGTCGGTAACTATCTTTTCAGTTAGAGCTTTCTCGAATGGATATTTTCACCCCAACACAACTCACGTCATGGAAAATGGCTTGTGACATATACTCAAAATAAGCAGGAGCAAATTTATACAGCGCATCCATCTCGACCCGGGATAACTGTTTTATAAGCAGGCGGTCATCTGCAACGCGAAATATAATGAGTTGACGAACGCGACGCTCTTTCTCTCAATTTCTTACCTCTTGTTTTGAGAAACTGTGATCCGGACTTTCCTCCCAGAGCATCCCATCGCATGCATCGCGCTAAGGACTGTACGAATTGATCATCAATCCCACAGTTGCGGCGCAGGGCTTCAAATTGTTCAGCAAAGAAAATCTTGCAGTTCATGCGGGTCGGGCCATCCCAAAACTCTGTGGCCACAAGATGAGACATACTGGCGTTCTGAGAAGATTTTGCAAAACTTACGATAGCGAATATGCGTCCCAGTGCCCCGCAATAATGTCTCTTCCGTACCAGCTGCCGTGTCACCATAGGCATCATCTATCTCGACTACAACCCGGGTTTGTGATTCATCATGAGTGTTTGTAGTGCTTGGTGATGTTACTGATAAGAGAGAGGCAGCAGTGGGGGTTGTGGGGCCGCTAGAAGGCAATCCCGAGGCATTAGAGATGCCGCTCATTCCGGTGGGAGTTGCGGATGCTGGGACAAGCTTGTCAGTGGAGTCAGCGCCGCCTTGGCGCATGCAGCGGAGCTTCTCTTTGTAGTGTTTCGAGCTAATCAATGGAGGGTAAGACGCGATGTGGATCACACACCCCTGCCATAATCCAACTTACTCTAAGGTGAAGGCGATGATGGAGCTGGGTTCGTCCTCACGTACAACCAAATTAGAGTCCGGGAATATATGTTCGGTAGGTGCTCTATGGGAGGTCAGGGTGTTAGTTGAGTACGTCATTAGAATATCCAGTAAACATACAGCGGGGTCTCAAGTGGTAAAAAGTTGGCCGCGTTCCCAGTCCACAAACTCGTGATAGTCTTCATGATCGATGACCGTTCTGCTGTCAAATGAGGTGCATCTTTCAGGTCCCTGTTCGCACCTAGAGCTGAAACAATATCGTCGTCGTCATCAGAGAGTTCTCGCTCTAGCGACTGCCCTGCGACTCCCGATATTGTGTTCCACCCGCTGAGCACATCCCCGTCATCATCATCTGCTCGAACCCCGCCCATACTATTGTTATGGATTGTGCTAACGGATTTTAGAGATCGACTGGCATTATCGTCGGATATGGCTTCGTCAGTCGATTCCGTTTTGGCGTGGCCATACGAGGTCGACGGTGTCCCATCCGGTGTAATATCGATAGAGGCAGGCATTTCCGAGGGAGGTACTGGATCTTTCTCTTCATCAGATTGTTCATTGTCGGCAATGGACGGTCGCTGGTGAGGCTTAAGCTCGTGGTGGCGTTGATATTTGATGTAACGAACAGGTCGAGGAGGACTTAATCCACTACGCAGCTCGGCGGGTTTGGAGTCTTTGCTATCACTGTCATCATTGTCACTATTGTCGTCGGCAGTTGGAGCAACGGGGGGTAGGAAGGACGAAATATTGCGCCTATGGCGGGGACGAACAATGGGGGCAGTGTTGCGCATCAACATCACTGACATGCGCCGTTTGGTAAATGCCTGCAAATCTTCTGGCATACTGGGCGAGTTAGCATTCTTTGCAGCCTCTCTCTTGTCGTCCTCCGCCATGACTCGGGAGAGAAGCAGCGCAGATGAAGATGTTGGCGAACTGCCGAGAAGTGGCATATTAGAAGTGGTACTGTTCGTTCCAGTACCCATCTCAATTTCCACAAGCGGGGGTGCAGTTTCTTCTGGTAAAGGACCGATCCCCTGGCGTTGACTCGATGCAGCATCGCGATCCGCAAACATCCTTTTGAGTTGGGCCGCAGTGACACGCCGAATTTCTTTGGTGTCAGACTGCAGATACTTGCGGGCAAACGTGTTAAAATCTGCATCCCACTGAACAACCTTCTCTTGTAAAACTCGCAGAACGCTATTGAGAGCCAGAAGGTCTGAATTCGTCGAGCTGACCAAGGTTTGTTGCAGCAGCTGTAACATGTACTTCTTCTCTGAACCAGCACGTTTGGCCATATCTGCCATTGCATCTTTAGCAACCAGGCGATTCCCTGGTGGAATGATGTCCAGTGTAAGACTTTTCAACCTTTCCGACACCGAGTCGAAATAGCCAGCAATCTGATCCTTGAGCGCGTCATAATCTTGCTGCATCAGTCTCTCGGCTATTTCGGGCAAAACTCGCAAACGCTTCGGTGGTACCACCACTTCCAGCAACTCAATCATCTCATACTCGAAACGGACGGCGAGATTCTTGAGCGCAAAGTAGCGAATATGGTCTCGAAGTATGTTGTGTGGGCACATGTCTGCTCGGCACGCCAGGTGCTCATGGTAATATGACAATTCCAAGTACTTGCCAAAAGAATATTTCCAAGTTTCATCTGACATTGGCACCACGGGCGTCACCTGGTCACAAAGCTTGCAGAAACTCCACATCAAGATGGTATCTTCCATTCCCGGCACCGGTGCCTTGAATTCTTCAATCACGACATTGACCCGTCCTTGACCGTGTGCATAGCTGCGGAAGTGTAGGAGCATTTTGCGGTCACAGAGTTTTGCCGGGCAGAGGTATTCTGAGTTCAGACACAGTTCCTCAAGATACTGTCCGAGGGTCATATCTGTACCTCTGTAATACTCAATCAAGTGTTGTTCAGGAGCTTGGCATGGGACCGATGTTGACGCACATACATTCGAATACAAGACGACAATACTCTGATGTCCGAATGGCGATAAGTTGACGGCATTTTCCAGCAGGTTGTTTATGCCGGCCCGCGTTTCGATAGATGAGAGCCATCCGCTGGATTGCTCAAGAATTTCCAAGATGTATTCCCGCTCTTCTGCTCCTATTGCATCTTTGGAGTCAGGGGCCGATTCGGGGAGTGGTCGATCTGCAGCAAACTTCTTATGCAAGCTCATGATTTGCTGATCTTCGTCTTTAAGTCGTGCAAGGAGATACGGTAACGGGAATTTGACATGCGGCGAAGCTGAGAGAATAGTTTGCTCATATGGTCTGATGACTCGGGCAAACGGAGAGATTGCCTTCACGGGTTTTCTTACAACCATTTCGGTCTGATCAACCCCGTCTGGAGCAGGCAAAAGAGGTTTGGTCGATTCTCCACGAGTTTCGGCTGCAGGTTCCATCGCAAACTCGTCACGGAAGAGGAATGTCTCCAGCTTGAGATTGTAAACCACAAACGCCATCAAGTCCGCAATCTGTTTGATCTTGGCCAATTGTTCCATGGTGCCTCCTCGAAGCGTTATAGTGCATCCCAATTCGCGAGGACACCCAGAAAAATACATGTAGCTTTTGCGTGATCCAGGTATATTTGGATGTACAAACGTTTTGATACTGAACGCCTCACATGTACCCAATTTTGGTTCCAGGGCCAACTTGTCCATTGACGAGATGATATCGCCTTTTGTGCAGCGAGCAATGGCCTCGATGACAGACGGTTTCACCATGTAGGCGACAACCACGTTGGCTTCCAAAAGAAAATCGAGAGCTAGGCGGGACACCGTCTTTTCCACCAACACCACATCGGGCTTCAGCGCCACAACGCGCGAAACAAGATTCTGTAGATGCTCTCGCTCCTGTGACAACAGCGGTTCCAATGACAGGTATTGCTTTTCGACCCGCTGATACTCCAGAGCAAATGTCAATAGAAGAATCTTTGGTTGGAAGATGGTGCGGACCATGCGCTTGTGTGCGACATTCTTTGTACAGACTACGCCGCATATGTACTCGCTGTCAGCGGGAATGCCACCTGGAATCTTTTTGATTTTGACATAGTGGCGAATGTCTATGAAGTCCCCATTTCTTACGTCAGGTTGAACGTTGTCGCAAACCTTCAGCATGATTGTCATCAGAACATCCTCCCAACCTAAATCCAAGTTAACGTCTGATTCGCGCAACGCTTGGTTCAAGAGTGCTCGTAAATGTGCCAACGATGCGGCATTCAGTTCTACATTTGGCGGTGATGACTCCGTCCGAGCTCTCCTATCATCCGCTTCGGCATCGGCAGCCGCAGTGTCCTCCCCAGAAAATGGTAAGAAATCGATAGCCGGACTCTGGAGAGCGGACTTGCTGATCTGATGACTGATAGCCCGCGCCGAGAAGCGAGTAGGTCGCGGGTGGCCAGTCGACATGCTACGCCTGCGCAGTTTGTCCTTGGAAAACTCGATTCGGAGCTCATCATTTCGTAGCATCCGCTTTGGCGTTCTACGCTTTCGCTCGCGCGTGTCGCCATAATCATAAGTGTCACTATCCGAAATTCCGTTGTTTACCGTTGGTACAGGAATACGCGAACTTGGAACACTTGTAACTAAGGCTCCTGATGCTGTTGACGGAACAAAGGTGGTTGCCCAATCTTCAGATCCTCCGTTTTCTTCATCAGTGATGTACTCGGCAATCTCAGGATCCATGAAGCTGTCACTATTCCGATGTTGCTTTTTGGCATCAGCTGCCCCGCGAAATGGTTGGGCTGAATCTTGTGTAGGGGTCGAAACTTCATCGACCACAATCTGCGGATGTGGACGTCGAGCTGGAAAGATTGAGGAGCCTATCATCTTCTTCAAATTTTCCAACGATGCATCAGGAGATGGAGGCACATTCCAGTTTTTATGGGCCGACATGGGCAACTGGCCGGAATTGGGAATCGAACCATGGGGTGTAGTAGTAGTGGTTGTGCTGTCACCTGGTTGACTCCTCTTGCGGGAAAGCGGAGCTACATAGGATAATGGTGGAGGAAAATGGTTGGCAGATCCAGGAGTATGCGGCTGGGGAGTACCCGGATCGTCTTGTCGGTAGTCTTGCATGATTTTCATACAAAAGTTGCATACGCGCATCTCTCCGGGGTAACCAAAGCGCTCTCCAGGCACAATTGATGATGCACATGGATGGCAAAAAATCTGTCCACATATTCGACAGTGGTGCTTCCGACGGAATGTGGTAAAGGGTTGCTTGCACTCATAACATTCCTTCACTTTGTCATCCCTCATCCAATAGTCCTTGGTAATACCACTTGTGCGAATGTTGCGCATGCGCCGAATGAGCTTTAAAGAGGACTTGTTCTTTTCCAAATCATCAACGCCGCCTCGATGAACAGACTTTTCATTCTTGAAATAAGAGGTCACCGATTCTGTCGTAGACAATTCGCTGTCCAAAGAATCAATTGAGCCCGCTAGAGACACCTTATCCACCTCCAACGATGATCGAACTGGCTGTTTGTTGGGAATAGGTAACGGCTCTGTTGGTGGCAGCTCAGAGTAGTTTGCAGGGTTCGGAAAGGCGAAATGGCCCTCGCTCACCGCTTCAGACACATGACTGAAAGGAAGGTTATTGACTGCATCGGTCGTTGCCCGTCCAACTGCCCTCCATAGGCCGGTCAAGAAGCCTGCCTTTTGTCTCTCTGGCGAATTCGGTTCAATGTTGAAAGACTCTAGACTATGTTGACTATGTTCGCTTCCCGACTGGAAGGACGCCACCGACGGTTTTGGCCTTATGTTCATCGGTCTCCAGCAGGGTATCTACCATGTTTCAGTGTTGGCGAGAAGGACAGTCCTGCGCTACTTTCGTGGCAAATGTAAATTGTAAATGGGAAATGGAGTTGAAAGTTGAAACGCTGTTTTGTGGTGACATCAACGCGAGTTGACCGAGATCACCAAAAACATTTCCGACCACCAGAACCGATCTTTAGCAAGAATCCCTGAAGCATCTAACAGCAACATATTCCTTTCTCGAGTCCTGCCCAGAAGATCCGTCTCCGTGGACCAACTCCTAAGTTGGGGTCGCAACAAGGGATCTTCAGTCTTGTGAGGCCTGAGGAAGTTTAAGACTTCGTGTATTTTCGACAGTGGACTCTGTTACCGTGCATTTTTCTTGCACCCGCCCTCCTAGACTCTATATCAATCAAGCTGAATCCTTGAAAGTGCTATATCTGCAAGCAAACCTGATTGAGTATCATGCTAGCTACTACAGGAATCATGAGAACATCGGATTTTCCGGATAGAGATCCCTGGATCTAAGGCTGAGACTTCAGGAGCTACTGATACTCTCATTCCCTAAGGTTTGCCTCTTTCCGTACTCTACGGCGCTTCGAAGAGGTGGACTAAATACTTAAATCGACAATGGTAGAGCCATCAACATCAACAACCCAGCTGAGAAGCATATCCAGCTAAGGCACGCCCTCCCATGCTTCCCTTTGAACCACATAATCCTAGCTGTAAGACCCTCGCCTGCGAAGCGGAGGGAAGTGTAGCAATCTGGTGAACAGGTTCATCTCTTCATCTGCGGACAAGATTCGCCCAGGACCACGGAGACTCGAGATTTGGCTTTCAGAGTCGCCAGGCGCTTTCTCATGAAACCTCATGTGATTCTTAGCCCTGCTAAAGTTATAGTTCGCCTATAATGAAAACAGAAAGCAAGTCAGAGGATCAAGTCTATCCCACCCTTGTATGAGCCTGTCAGGTTAGCTATGATGTCCCGCTTGATTTACGCTATGTTGGCGCTTGCATGCCAACTGTATAAGTTAGACGTTATCGATGAAAGTTTGATTAAAAGTCGTTTCAATTGTTCAGCGAGGCCAAATTTTTTCACAACTGATCAAGATATAAATGCTTGCCCATCCTGGCATTGTTGATATGAACAATCACCAGTAATCATTGACGCTTCCAACATCTATCTAAAGCACCGTCAAAGGTCATGCTACGTCTGGTTGGCCCGGAATAGGTCCACTGGAAATTGTGGGAATTTTCCGCAAGCCACGGCTCCGTGGCGTGGCTGCGCAATGCGCTGTGCCGCCTAGAGTAACAAGTGGCACAGCGACACCACACGACTCATTTACCGCTTTGGGGCGCATTGCCTGAAGAGGGAAGAAAAAGGGAAGCAGCCTGGTCACTTGCTTTTTCTCGCCTTTGTACATTTCAACAACAGGTATGCATCAGCGACGGAAGGGCGGAAGACACTCTACGGTTGTTTCTAGGCCGGATGCAACAGTGCTAGCAGCCTTTAGAAAACGCCGTCGAGACACGCCGGGTTGTTCTGGAGCCTCGTTACTAACATTTCACCACTTGCAGAAGCAACGTTACCATGACTGATCAGGAGGAGCACCACGAAGAGTTCGACTCTGCCGATGCCGGAGCCGCTTTGACTTACCCTCTGCAGGTACCGTCTTGAAAAGTTTCTGTGAATTCTCTCTCGATGCCTTGTGCTAACACCTTCCTTCCCTTCCATAGTGTTCTGCCCTGCGCAAGAACGGTTTCGTTTGCATCAAAGGCCGCCCCTGTAAGATTGTTGACATGTCGACCTCCAAGACTGGCAAGCACGGTCACGCCAAGGTCCACTTGGTCGCTACCGACGTGAGTATTCATCTTTTACCCGAATGTGTTGAGCAAACCGACACTAATAATACACTGGTTTAGATCTTCACTGGCAAGAAGCTTGAGGAGCTCTCCCCCTCTACCCACAACATGGATGTCCCCAACGTTCGTCGTGTTGAGTACGCTCTTGTCGACATTGCCGATGATGGTTTCTTGAGTTTGATGAACCCCGACAACTCCATGAAGGAGGATGTCAAGCTCCCCGAAGGCGAGCTCGGCTCCAAGCTCAAGAAGGAGTTTGACGAGGGTGCTGACCTTGTTGTCACTGTTGTTACCGCCATGGGAGAGGAGCACGCCTTGTCCTACAAGTCTGCTGCCGCTTAGAGCGCCTTACGCATATGTAGATATCTCGCTGACATTGTTACAAATGTCGGTCGAGACAGACGTCCCCCATCACTGAAACCCCTATGGCTAGTCGAATCATGTTGAATCACGTTTTGAGTGGTCTTGTTGTCATCAGTCCCCTTCCCCACATTTAGCTATCAACCACACATTTTGTTTATTCCCTGTAAAATTCTACCCATCCTCCGAAAGACTCGCGTGATGCACACTACTGGTTTGACCGGTTTTCAGGATTTCATCTGCGTAAAGCATCGTAAAGTTTGTCGTGTATACGAATCACTTGCTTCAACCAAGGATTGTCATGATTGAGTGGTCTATCCAAACTACACAAATCTATGCTAATGTCCAAGGAACGTCTACTTCAAGTGTCGCTCACAGAACGAGCGGATCCGCTGGTAGGCGATCTCCAATTTGCCTACAGGTGGAGTAATCACAATGCGAACAAAGGGTCCGGGGCACTTAAAGCACCGGCCAGGGAGACACAAAACAGACTCTTCTTCAGCGAGACGCTCGGAAAATTCAACATCATCCTTGATGTCCTTGAACATTGCTGTATCAATTTCAACCTATTGATAGAGGGCAAGATCAGAACTAGGTGAAACATAAACGTCAGTGAGTCAGAAAATTACCATGAGGTACATGGCTCCTTGTGGGAAGACAGGCTTCAGGCCCGGAATGCCAGTCAGCAGTTTACGACTCATGTGTGCATTTTCTTCCAGCTGGGCCATTGTCTTTTCCAGGAATGAGCTCGGAGTTTTAAGGATTTCAGGGATGGCGGCTTGAATGATGGATGTAGGACCGAGAATGAGCTGGGTCAGACTATTCAGACCTTTGCGCACTTGGGCAAAGCCGTTGTTGCGGTCGTGAATGAGGATCCAGCCAATACGCCAGCCAGGCTATACATGGCAATCATTAGTGCGTGCTGGCCGACGCAGAAATAAAGTTACTTACAACAAGGAACTTTTTCGCCAGACCTCCTGTGGTCAAAATTGGGACCGTTTTTGTCAAACTAGCCAAAGGAATAAACTCATGGCCCTTGAAGCCCATATCGGCATAAATTTCATCGGAAATAATGGGCAAACGATGCTTCTCGGCTACTGCCAAAATCTCCAATAAATGTTTGCGGGAGTAAACGGACCCACACGGGTTGCTGGGGTTGTTGATGAGAATGGCGGTAGTGCGGTCATTGATTTGACTTTCAAGATGGGGAATATCCGCTTCCCAAGATTTGTGGGGCTGATGATCAAACATGAGCATAAGACAGAATGGATGTGACATTCCATGTTGAAACTTACGTCGAGATTGTAATAACGACATTCGATGCCCTTGGAGCTCGCAAGAGTCTCGTACAATGAGAATGCTGGGCATGGAATCAAAATGTTATCCCCTTCATCCGCGAGGGCACCAATACAAAGATCAAGAGCTCCACTGCAGCTATGGTCCGCAAACAAGTCCAAATTAGATACTCTAGGCTGCAAATGTACGCTCAAATGCAGATAACGTACCCACTGGCCAAGATGACATCTTTGGATTCTAGGACTGCCTCGGGGAGCGTATATGTCGCAGCAATAGCAGCTCTACAGATATAATAGTACATTAATTACTCGTAACTCAGCACGCTCAGAGATCGACCCTGGCTTGCCTTGCAGATTCTAAACCGGCCGAGGGAAGGTACCCGTTGGCCTTATAACTCTGAACATGTTTGGTGACGGCCTCGATACAAGTTGCGTCGACGTTGAAGTTACCGAACGTGGTAGGATCTCCCAATGCGAGAGAAATGAACTCTTTCTCTGGGTTTGGCTTGACTTTCAAGTTGTCCACTGGCAATGTCCTTCGTTTAATAATTGACCCAATTTTTGGAAGAGCTTTTTGTCAATACATACCAATCTCACGGATGGGATTGCGAGTTCTAAGGCTCACTTTGGAGGCCTTGATGTTGAAGGTCGCTTCGGTGCTCATATTGTGTGCCGTAAAAGAGAAGATCTGCCACGATTTTCGGTTGTGTCAACGAGTTTTTGATTATTTGTTTATCGAGCGGCTCTGAGGCACACATTGCGCAGCAGCGTAAGAAGTATCTTTAGAGAGCTCCAAAGTTTGATGGCATCTGTGTCTATAGGTACAGAATTATACAAGTTTGCGCTAGATCTGACTATGTGAAGAATGAGGAACAAAATATGCGATGGGGGTCTAAATACATAGGTACAGTCTATCGCTCTCGGAAAAGGTTAGAACATAGAAAAGTAAAACAAAATCCATCTATAAGAGAGATCACGTTGAAGTGCTGTAAGTTGGGCATGTCGTCCTTTAGACACCGGCCGCGTTCATGAGATCAACAGCAGAAGCCTGGCGCGCCGCATCCACCTTGCTTGTCGGCAAATTCCAGCTTTGTCCGTACATGTCAAAGGGGGTCCGGTTTCGGTACGCAGTCTGGGCCTGTTTTTGCAAGTATGCTGCGTAAGGACGATCAGGCATGACATCGTTCAGCTTTTGCAAGCCACGCATGAACGGTCCCTTGAAGGATGTACCATCGGGCTCACATTGGTTGTCTTCGCAAATGTCGCGCGTGGTGCCGTCTGCTGCATGGAGTCCGGGGAACTTTGTTGAGCCTGCCGCAATTTGCTGCGCGCGAGTAAGCAGAGCTGAATCGTTGGTCGCCTTGTGTAGTTCGACCAAACCGCCAATGATGACACCCTGGTTGTAGGTCCAGACTGCATCGATAGGGCGACATGTCTGGATATCAAGCTTGTCCATCACGACATTGGCCCCGGTGATCATGCCAGTTCCGCTGTACCATTTCCAGGTCGCCTTTGCCCGGTCGAGGTAGACACTAGTTCCAGTGACGCGCTGGGCCAGCATAGCGTTGAGCTCAAGGTAAAGTCCATTGGCAATAGCATTCTTCTGGGTTCGTTTCTCGTCCCACCAAACACCCCCGCCACACTTGTTGTCCCAGAAAGTCGCCATAAAGTCTGAGATAGTGCGTGCCGTGGCAAGATACTTTTGTTCCTTGGTCATGTCATAGGCTGCGATCCAAGTAAGGCCCCACCAGCCGCTATCATCGACAAACTCGTTTCGAAACTGACCCTTGTTTGAGCATTGTAAGTGGTGGCCATGACATAGCTGAACTTCTTGTTGCCGGTAATTCGCATGTTGTTAATGACAGAAAGCAGGGCATTGGCACTGTTCCACCAGCCGGTCGAAGGAAACAGACCAGTAGCAGGGTTGTAAAAGGACATCAGAGCAAGATTGGCGGATTGGTTGATCTTTTCGCCCTGTTCCTTGGATCGCGCGTAGCCTGTGCAGACAATCTCACTGCGATCGCCGGCTTTTCCACAAAGTCGTAGTGCTCCGATGCGGCGCTGAGAGTTGTCATCAACGTTGAACATGGCGGTACGGGCATTGCCGGCGCCATCTGGGACACCCGTCTTCGAGAGCGAACCGCCTCCGTCGGTGTTGACGCCGCCCGACCAAGTGCGATCTAGCCACATCTCATCCCTTGACTTTCCTGCTTCGACTGTTCCCCAGGCCATTCCGTTGACATCGTCGACATGAAGCTTGAAGGAGCGCCCGTAGAGAGTGGTTGATGCCGCTACGCGATCGCTACCGGCCTGTGCAGCATCAGCCCCGTCGCATAACTTGCCGCATACTGCCAATGCACCGATGGGGGCAATCAGCAGTGCCAATGTGAGTTCCAGAACACGCATGACTGCTTCGAACGTCTATGAGGTAGGCAGGTTTGATGAGATTGAGGTCGAACTCGGAGATGATGGCGCTTGATGACACTGATGTCTGGGGGGGGGGGGGGTCTATGAATTGCAGGTGGTAGATATAGACAAGACGGGCGAGGAGATGAATGTCTTTTGATGCCTGCCTTCGGACGGATTCAATATGAAGTGTTCCTCCCTGTGGCAAATTCCAATTTCCCCTCCTCGCTATTTAATTCTTCCACGTGAAAGAACTTACCCGAAGTCGTTAGCATTCATCGCAGATTCTCAGCAAATCATTCGCAATACAGTGTTCGCTTGGAGTAGTTCTATCCCTGCGTACGCCTGTTTCAGCCTGGCCAAGCAGAGCTCAGACTACGGCCATAACTTGCGTTGGGGCTATCAAGGTGACTAAAAGTGCTTTGCAGAAAGTTTAGCAACATGATGCGCATCAGCAGTTGTGATGGTAAAAATCGACTTTCCTTCAAGCGCTTTGCACGACTTGGGTGCATTTTGCTCACGGTCACGTTTGAGATAAATGCGCGGTCAACGGTGTTTCATGTTCATGGGCTGGAAAAACGCAGCTCAACATCGGCTTACTATTGTTGTCCTGGTCAACAGAACCGTCATCTCAAAGTGCTCTCAAGGTGCTGTGAAAATTCATACTTTTCGGTGCGCCAGAAAAACAAAATCGAAAATCGGATTGCAGAATTTGATGGCATTGATCTCGCCAATGTCATGTACGTTGGTGGCAACTCGGACTAGATCCCCGCCACAACTTATGACAGAGGAGGTTCAGGAGAAGCTTCTGAGCTACCCCCATCCACCTACAATGAAAATGTATGCGGTTATACAAATTGATGAGGAAGTAAGGTTTACTGGGTTTACTGCTCCGGCTCAATGAACAAGATAAACAATGAGATTGGTACGAAGCATATTTTACCTCCTTTGCACGATGCTGTATTGAGGATGCATTTAGCCTTAATCAATCAACCGAAGCTCTCACCATAATCTTGTGCCAAAGTTCGGACTTTGAGGGGGTGGGTCGGGAATGTTCATCTGAAACGCACTCTGCTCAGTCACCTTCGCGCAGACCTTCGCGAGTCAAACCACAAAGCTAGAAATCTAAAAGGCCTTGCTCGAGACCTTGCTGTCAAGGGAACGTTGATGAGCATATTACATTCGTAACTCGAAAGCGCTCAACGTTGCCCTAATTTTGGGCAAGGTAGGTGTTGAGGGTCATTCTGGTTGAACATTCCGGGTTTGGTTACTGCCCATGCGTAAAGTGAAGATGCTTTGATCGTCCATACGAAAGTGCAAATGGCAGACTCTTCGAGCAGCGTTTCCAAATGCCGCTGCCGTCTATATCACCGTCGATTCGTTGAGTCGGCTGGTTATGCTGCAATGCCAATAAACCAGGCTGAATAAACAAACGCGAACGGAAATCAGCGGTAATCTTGCGTCGAGGGCGTGTGTAAAGTGCTTGTCTGGTCCTGAATCCTACGGCCAGAAGGTGCTAAATTGTTAGAAGCATGCGGGATGAAATGCTGATCACAGCGGTGGGCGGATGGCGAAAGACATTTTCGAAGATTTGAAAGATTTCTGGTCGAGTCACGGGGCCTTGGAATGGTCAAAAACGTTCCCACGCCTCGCAAAAGAATTGCAGACCTGGAGAGCTGGACCATCAAACTTCTACCACAAACCTTGAATATCATCAATGGCCCCGCGAAGAAAACCTCAGAGTACACCAGTCAGCAAACGCCGGGTCCCGGCCGATGAGCCTGAGCTCGATGAGGTTGATAGCAGGTCTGTTCTCCATGATACACACCAAGTTTGCGTCCATTGACTAATTTCTGATTGTGCAGCCAGAGCCAAGATACAGGGGCTTTATTGTCTCTCTTGCAAGGTAAGATCGATGATCTTGCGAAAAAATATGTGGATGTCAAATCATTGACGCCTGTCACTCAGCCTCCATCAAGAAAAAATCCACCGGGGGAAAGAAGAAAGCAGAGGTAGAATATGCGACGGTGCTGGAAGATACCCTTGAGCAGGTCTGTTAATGGAGAGTATTTTGTTTATCTCGAGGGAACTGACGTGAGCGGCAATAGTTTACGCAGGCGGCAGATGAGCTGGAGCAAGAATGGTGAGGGTGATGCGCTGGTGAAAAATACCGTACATTTTTCCTGAATCGAATGCTGTGTATAGGGCAGCTACATTGACGGAAAAAAACACCAAGCTTGAAACTTTTTTCTATACACACGGTACTTGTGCCATGTGTATTACTATTGCCGGACAGATTTGTTAAAGTGAGAACACTATTTCAGGCACACTGGTTAAGAGGCTTCAGGCACCTCAGGATCAAGAAATTGGAGACTGGACCTCAGCTTTAGGCCTATTACAAGAGCATTTATCAGTTACCAATAAAATCCGACGGTCAATGGGACGAGGAATTCAAGCACAACGTAAGTCCAGACAGTCAAGAAGTCTTCTCTGCAATAGAAAAATCTAACGACCCCAATCCTACCCTTCTCTAGGCCAGACACAAGTTAGTCAAACCGAGGCACATTTTGACGAAATTAGGGAAGAGATTTTACATACCCGGAAAGGAGCGCATCGCCTAATCAAGGTTCGTTTTCTCGTTCTTATGATCTGCATGTGCCCGTCTCTAAATAAATGATATCTTTTCCTGAAACAGAATGCCTGCGATTCACAATACGTAAAGAAGGCACTGCTTGCGCTGAGTGGTGGAACAGGTCGCCGTTTATGAAACAATGTTGAAGCAACATTTTTTCAGGACAACAATACCCCTTTGTATGTTGGGCAGTAGACGGGATTTTACATAGCATTCTGTATACTGTTGAAACGAATCATGCCGGGATGGGATTCATGGGACGTTTGAAATATCGGAAATGTCACAGGTAGACAAATGCAGGAAATAATAATGGGGACAATAATGTCTTCAAAGAAAAGACTGTGCTTCACGCCAACGGGAATGCGTACACAGAAAGATGGTAAAATTCATCAAGTCAGGTTTTGAGATTAGCCCAGCCCGCTACATGTGGTAATTTTTTTGAGGAGTCAAGCAAGGACGAAGTTGTTAATATATCTCCATGGGCCATGTACTTTAATCTGCAATTGTCCTTGTTCCTTCCGCGAAATGCAATGAAGCCCAGTTCGAACCATGTGAAACATGTCAGCGAAATGACACGTGAGAAAGTGTGGAGAGGAGTTACCAGCTGTCAAAATGAAGGTTTATTGTGCAGCTTAGACCCCTTCTGGACCAGCAACTCCCCTAAGAATGGACAAACAGATACCTCAGAAAGATTCCAACGTAGTGAAACCTCAGTTGCCGCTGGAACTTGTTTTCAAAATCTTGGATTATTTTCTGGAAGACCGGTACATATTTTTAGTGAATCAAGGCTATACAGGCAGAGACGGCTATGGGCGTCCAGTTTCTCTTCTTCGTCAGTCGATACTTGCCCATTTGTCAAGCAAATGCCGGCTTTGGCACGCAGTTTTGATACCACTTTTATACCGCGCGCCCCGAATCACTTATCGATATCAGGCCCAAAAATTCCGCGAATGCTTGGAAGTGCTCAAAGATTTCGGAGGGTTCGTGCGATGTTTGAATTGGCCGTTAACCCCACGTCAATACGACTTCGACAGTGCTACATTTGAAAGTCTTCAGAAAGATTTGTTTCAGCTTTGCCCTAATTTGTAAGTCTCAGATTTTGCTCAACTAGTGCAGTAGCTAACGTATTGATGCATGGCAGAGAAGAAATCGTAGTTTGGCGTACCGACGAGCGGGTACCACGTTCGGTGCAACAGTATTTCCTCACCGACATATTGGACTCCCGCGTTCAGCTGAAGCGAATAGCTCTCATAAATTTCGGAATCCTGGCTGATAAATATATTACACAGATCCCATCAAGCTTTCCACTGCTAGAAGTCCTGGACCTCACAGGGACGAGAATACACTTAAAAGCAGCCCTGGTGATGCTCAGCGAATGCAAAAAGTTGACCAAACTGCTCCTGGTGAAGAACTTCAAGCGTGAGGGAAGGGCGGCAATAGAGACTGCGCAACCCTCGCAATTAGTCATTCAATACACTTCACGTCGGTCTAAGTAGGTACTGCCCTTGTACCTGTATTCTGTTTGACATAGCTCCGAGAAACCTATAATATTCATTTACCATACCCTACTTGCTCTAAATGAAAAACTTTGACATCGCCTGACGTCTGTTTAAGAGGGAACGACTGCAAGTCGCGTGTGATCAAGTCAACAGGAATGTATATCCACAAAGATGGCGATTCGATTGGATCACGCTCTGAGAATAGTCTATGTCCACTGAATCACTTTTGAAAAATGCGAGAGGAATCATGGGTATAATGCCCGGTGGTATAACTTCATGGCCATTGGATCTAAATCAACAAACCTTTCATCTATAGGACAAAAGGTTTGAGCGTAGGCCCAATTCGAATTCTTCACGTCAAGCCATGACCGAAGCGAAACGTGATCCTGTGCTAAGCATAATGACGCGTGAGAAAATGTGGAGAGGCACGGTGATGGGGAAATCGGCTGTCAAAAACAAGGTTTTCAAAGATTTCTGATTTACCGAAGTTCCCTTGAGCACTTTCTTCGCACAATATCTTACACGAATGGACAAACAAGTAACCCAGAAAGTACTCAAGGCCGGGATACTCGGATTTCCGCTGGAACTTATTGTCAAAATCATGGACTATTTTCCGGGGGACACATACGGACGATATGGAATGTTGTCCTTGTAATGGCAGCATATACTTGCCAATATGTCACGGGTCTGTCGGCACTGGCGAGAGCCTTCATACCACTCTTATTCCGCGCACCCCGAGTCAGATCTGTTGAGCAGATCGAAAGTCTTACTGCGTGTTTGAAAGCTCGCCAAGATTGCAAAAGATTGGTGCATGTCTTAAAGTGTCCTATCAGGTCACGCTATTACAAACCCCCCCGTCGCGACCATTCAACTCTTCTGGCGGATCTGCTGAACGCTTGCCCGAACATCTAAGTCTCATATTTTGCAAGTGTGTGATTGACCTTAAAATCATGAACGACAGCGAAGAGGTTGTTTTTTGGGGCACAGCGGAGTATAGTTCAAATTTTTCTAGTGCACAGTCTCATTTCCGCTGTCACCGAATCCGATCGACAACCGAAGAAACTTGCTCTAAATATTTCGGACAAGGGCACGACTATGCCATTAAAAAAATTCCATCAAGATTTCCGCACTGGACCTTACGGAGACACGAATAAAATGCAAAACGCCTCGCATAGTACTCCGCGAATGCAAACAGCTGACGAAAGTAGTGATCGAAAAATATTTGGAACCTCAGAAATTGACGGTAATCGAAAGGTTAAGACCCTCACGCCTACCTATTCAATACGCCAGTACCTGAGGTGTATCGAGACTACCCACGGTACCCCGGTCTTGTCGTGCATAACTTTAAATGCTTGAAACCGGTTCCTTCAATATCCTGGGCCCCTTTCAACATTAACGTGCTTGCCTGGTCCGATTCACTCAACCTTCAAGGACAATGTGGTTGTCAGCGGTCTGACAATTCATCGGCAAGATAAAAGTTACTTGAGACAATGGTGCTCGGTTTACTTAGCGTTGCATAGTTGCTTTTTGATCTTCCCGCCTTTACATGTTTTTTTTTCCATCTCAAACTAGCTTCCCGGTTTGGGGCCGAGGCCATTTTTTTACTGTTTGTGCGATCTGATTCTTCCCACGCGTCTTTGTAGTTCACGCGTGAAGGTCATCCTGTAAAAGCGTTTCGGAACCTCTCCGATCAGCCAAAACTTTACTGTCAATAAAAAGAGCCATAAAATCCACATTTTTGACCCGATCAACCGATGCTTACTCTTTCTTCCCTCCTCTCGGCAACCAGGTCAATCTTGATAGTCATGTAGGCAAATTCTGATCAAGCGCCGATACACAGTTTAATTGTAAAGGAGATACTGTGCGAAGAATGTATATATGATGAATGTGATCCGAATCCGGCTCCAGATTGCATTCAACATAGTGCTTATATCGAAGGAAGTGCCTACTGATGAAGTGTTGTCGCAATAGTAATTCAACTTAGTACGAGAGGAACCGTTGATTCAGGATCAAAAAAGAATAGAACCGGAGTCATCAGATTGGAGAAACGTTTCATGAAACAATCAATTGGGCGGAAAAATGCAATGGCAAGTACATCATCACAGAAATGCATTTAGAATGAATATGACAGCGCAGGACCAACTCGTTTGGGTATGCGGTTGGTGAAAATGTCAGGATAAAACCAGCTGGAAAAAAAGAAAAATAAGAACCGGACAAGGACAGAGAGGAAATACCAAAATTAAAAAAAAAACGCTGCACAGGCATCAGGCACACAACTATATAATAAGCAAACGATGGACAAGCTGTCAAATAAAAAGATATACCGTAAAGTGTTGGGGAAAGCTTACCGTAGTTACGATATGAGGAGTAGTTATGATCATACATACCGTACTCTTCAGTCGCCTACTTTGTGTAACCCAAGTGTAAATGCTGGTAAATGCTCGTCGCTCGACCATTTGTCATCGTCCCATTTCCAGTTACTCACGGTATATAAAGGGGAAAGTGAGAAGGAATGCAATATCATTTTCGAAGCATTTGTAAATTTGATTCCACCACCATCAGCCAGCACCAACCAGTGACCCACCATGAAAGTCTTTATTACTGGAGCCAGCGGCTGGATCGGCACCGCAACCACCACCCAACTCATTCAACACGGCCATACAGTCCTCGGCCTAGCCCGCTCAGACGCTTCCGCCCAAAAACTCACCGCTTTAGGTGCGCAAGTCATCCGGGGCGACCTATCCATCACATCCACCCTCCAATCTGCCGCACGCGAATCCGACGCCATCATCCATTTAGGCTTTCATCATGACTTTTCCCAGTACGCTCAAGCGCTCCAAACGGATTTGGCGGCAATTAGAGCGATGGGGGATGCGATTGCTGGGTCCGGAAAAGTATTTATTGGGACATCGGTTGTGTCTGGGGTTGGCGCCAAGAATTACGATACAACGATGGTTCGGACAGAGGATTGGGATGATAGTAAAGTGGAAGGGGGACGAATTGATGCTGAGCGGGTTCTCTTTGGAATCCCGGGGATTCGCGCGGCAGTGGTGCGATTGTGTCCGACTGTGCATGGAGAAGGAGACCAAGCATTCATTCCCAACCTGATTGAAATTGCTCGGGAGAAGGGGTTTTCAGCGTATGTAGAGACGGGCGAGAATCTCTGGCCGGCCGTCCACGTCCAAGACGCTGCAACCCTCTTTCGTCTCGCTCTTGAATCGGCCAAACCGGGAATGAGACTCCATGCCGTAGCCGAAACCGTCACCTACAAATCCATCGCCGAAGCCATTGCCAAGAAACTTTCCATTCCAACTAAATCCATTACTCAGGAAGATGCGGTTCACACCCTGGGCTTTTTGGGGATGGTAATCGCGGCCAATGCGCCTGCATCGAGCGAACTAACCCAAAAATGGTTGAACTGGAAACCTACTCACAAAAAGTTGCTGGAGAATTTGAGTGAAGATTATTACTTTAAACCCATGAAACGAAATATTTTCTAAAACCAATCACAACCCTTTTCCTTTCTTGCTTGTAACATTTCATTTTGTCACTTTTACATAAATACGAACCTGCCTTTTGGAACCGGTCAATTTGATTCGCCCTTTTCCCACGCCTCGCGTAGTTTTTTACACGTATATACCTGATCCCACTATGAGCGCATAAGTCCAGACTCAATTCGGTCAAACTACCCCAGTATGCTATATAGGCTCTGACACGGGGGTTCCATCAAATGCTCTTTTGCGTCGCACCTGAAACCGCGACATTATACACTTCAGCACATTCAGAAAACGTTGTGTGGACGATGGAAATCATGAGTATCCAGCGAGGTAAAATCGTAGTTTAACCGTCACTAGATCTGAAAAATAGGGCGTCCTCTAATTCGATAGAGACATGGGAACAGTCCACATTATGGATGATGTCCGTTTACAACGAGTTCAACTCCAGATGAGCATGAACAAATGCCGGCCACTGCCTGGAGTACATCATATTGGACTCGTATACTGGACTCGTATACCCCCTACCCCGTGCTTGATAGACGTTTTGGGCTTCCCATCGACTCTTCATCTCTTCAATGTATCAGACCCATCTCGTCGCAATCTCTTGATGCACGTGACGGCCGAAAAATCCGGCGCCGTTCTACTACCCCTCTGCAGTAATACTTTATTCCGATCTGGGCGATCAGACATCCACATTAGGATTAGTCGTTCCTTCTTTAGGATGGAACTACTTGTATCGATGGGGAAGCGTGTATGCTGCGTTGAGTAGACAGCCTGTCCCGTTCATCTATCTATAGCTGTCCAACGGAGAAGCCGAAGTGATACCCGATTGAGACATTGCACACCTTAAAATGGACTGGACACTTCTGGTTTAGGATGGAGCGAGTGGTGGCCGTGTATGCTCCCCCACCTCGCCCGGGCGCGCCCCCAGGCGCGCCCTCGCCTCGCGCCATTGGCGAGGGGCGAGAAGGACTCCTCTGTCATCCCGATTGAGACATCAAACTACCCAAGTAGGACTGAAAAGTTTGGTTTTGGGTGGAAAGTACTCGCCTAGAGCAGTGCGCGTGTCCGCGCGCCCACTGTACTTTTCCTAGCCCGACTGTACTGTTCCTAGTCTCGTCGCGGGAGACCCCTCCCCCATCCCAATTGAGACAGTTAAGCAACGCCTAGTGGTAACTGCGTCATTTTGGCTTGGGCACAAATGAAGCATGAGGACGGATCCGCAGGGAAAGTTGAAGGATCCATCTTTGGTAGGTTGAGAACACGTTCGTTCATGTCTTGAAAGACTCGTAGACTAGGATGACCAAGACGTGAGTGCCACTCCGAGTAGCCACGATGTACTGATGCAAATGCAACTGGATCAAATGCTGTTGATGAGGTTGGTGGAACTTGGATAGCTGTTGATGAGGTTGGTAAAACTTGGAGAGGGTAAGTAAGATTTTTGGCAATTGGGAAGCTTCCAATAACTTGAGGAGATAGATCTTGAATTGCATCCTTAAAACTTGGAGATTGTTGGAATAAAACTGCCTCTTGATCGGTGAAAAGAGTAGCAACGCCTTGAGAGGCAAGTTGTCCAACGGAGATAAGACGAGTGGAAATGCCAGGCGCGACAAGAGCAGGCAAAGTGACGACCGATTTTCGTAAAGGAAGGCGCACGAGTCCTTCTTGCGAAGCCGCAACTCGCTGACCATTACTAACACGAATCGATTGGCAGGATTTTTGAACGTTGGTGAGGTCCTTTGATTCAGGTGTAATGGTTGTGGTTGTGCCAGTGTCGAGAAGCCATGGTGAGCCGGCTAGTCAATCGGACGATTCATACGAAGCTTCAGTGTTGGGAAGCTCCGCCACATCATTCTCGACATGGTTGGCAATCTCGAGAAGACGCCGCTTGGGAGGTTCCGTTTCAACATAATGCGCGGCGTCGGCGAATCGTCGCTTTTTGTCCGTCGGTTTTCCACCGAAGCGCGCCGAAGACCCTTGCATGGATTGTGCGTTACGTTGACCTTGTTGTTCGTATGCTTGTTTTGCTCGCGTCAGAATAAAGCAATTGGCGGTACGATGATTGTCCCTGTGACAAATTTCACATTGGGTTCGTTGTGGGGCGCCATGTTGGGTATGATGCGCTTGCGCATCGAAGGCGTTGTTCGAACTTGAAGCGACCTTGGCGGATTCTCGAGTAAACTGGTACGAGTCAACGTATGCTTGCGTTGCGCGAAGGGTGGTCAGCCGGCCTAACTTAACTTCATTTAGGACCGGAACATGGATGTCATCCTTGAGTCCGTTGATAAACATGATCATGGAGACAGATTCGGCAATGCGTTCTTCTCGTTGCCGCAAAAACTCGTTAAACTCTTGTTTATACTGCGCGATTGTACCGGTCTGCTTGAGGCGCAAGATTTTCAAGAGTGCCGTGCTGTCGCTTCCTTTAGTTGCGTATGCTTCTCCCAGCAGTGTCATCAAGTGGTTCGCGCTGGTAGCGTTTTGGACAACGTGTGCCGCGTGTCGATCCATCTTGTTTTGTAGAAGTTCGATTCGTCCTACGATCGGTGCACCCTTCAGCCAGTTTTTGGCGCTGACCAACCAATCTTGGAGATTCTCATTCACTTCTTCGGCTGTTCCTTTTGTACTGAGTGTTCTTATGCCTTTGTACAGTTGTGCGGCAGTAGCGTCGTCCATAGTGTTGTTGATGATGCTGTTTAGATTCATGGTTGATTGATTGTTCGCAAATCAGGTACTCATAACCTGTTAAAGATTATGGTTGAGTAGTGTATTGTGTATTGGGTCAAGTGTAAAGTAAACAGGCGGGGCATCATAGCACAAGTTATATAAGAGGAAGATTGCCTGTTTCAGATTAATGTGGGGGACGTTCATGTGTCATGACTTGTGGAGAAAAGTCTAACCACAAGTCTAACCAATCAATCCTGACCGATGGTTGCAGTGAATTCTTAACAACACCCTCGCAAGACCGACGCAGGGCAGCATACACGAAGTCCCCCTTCGCTGTCTCGATTCAGACATTCTCTTCCCCAAGGGGGACACCAAGGTTCTGCTTTTAGACAAAAGTACTACTACCGAAGGGTTCCCCGGGTACCGGTGGTACTCACTGGTACGTGCCCATTGGCACACGCGTACCCGACTGCCAAACCGAAAAGAATAGTAGAGTACCCAAATGGGGACTGACAATCTTTGTTTTCGGTTTAAAATGCCTAACATCCAGGGGTAAGCTTGTGTGCGTGCAAGACAGACAGAAGACGCCAGGGTGTGCACGCATACAGGGAGATCTCCCCACCGTCCCGTTTAAGACATTTGTCCCCCCAAAGAGGGACATCTTGATTCTGTTTTGATACCGAAGTACCATCATCGCCAGGTACTCACTGGGTACTTTACCCATCATCACAGCAGAGTTACCCATCCGGCACACCCCTCCACCCCTCCCAAATCGACATTTCACCACCCAAATAAGGACTCCTAACTTCTCTTTTAGGGTCAAAGTACTACCGGTAAGGGCAAAAGGAGGGAGACGCGCTGATCCCCTGTGCCAGTCAAAACCCGGACCCCTCCGCCATCCCGATTAAGAGATCAAACAACCCCATTTGGAATGGCAGGTTCCCGTTTTGGGAAGCTTGGGCCCAGGGTTGGCTGGCACAGTTACCGTCGCAGCGTCGACGGCCAAAAAAATGACGAAAGTACAACAGAGTGAAAACTCAATGACAACTGTCCCACGAAAGGTTGAACTCAAACAAAACACACTCATATAATGATTTTTGGTATAAAAAAAGGAAGACGAAAACGGGAAAGAACAAATGATTGATATACGTTTTCAGAACGAAAAGGAGAGAAAAAAAGGAAATAACAAAGTGCAAGTTGCGTGAACCAGTTTGTAGTTGTTGATATAATGATGATGATGAGAAAGGATCAGTGAGCGTGGGATTGTCGTCTTGTTCTGGTATCATAAGGTTGGTATCTAAAAACGTCACAAAAGCCATCAGGAAATGTATAGGAAATGGATGAAGGGGGAGGGATGAAGTTTACCTGCTTCGAGTCCCCACCGCCACCGAATCCCGTCTTCTTGATGACGCATGGTGCGGCATAGCCAGATCCAACCCACTATCCCGTCGCTCCAATTTCGCCCAATCATCCGCCAAAAGCGGGGGCGAAGAGCAGGGGTCGCTATCGGGTGTAGGCGAAAGTGAAGACGTAGAACTACCACTGGAAGACGTCCGACGATGTTGGTTGGAAATCCCGGAACAGTTCATGAAGGGTAAATTCTTTTTAGGGAGTTCGAGGTTGATTCGGGTGGTTTTACGGGATGTGGAACAGGTATCGCTGCAGTACCAGGGTTGTTGATGGTGAGAATGGGTGGAATCTTCTTCTTCCGGGTCATCAGAGTCTGAGGTTTTATTGGAAGAAGTGAGCGCGGCCGACCAGATCCGATGCGGGATCCCACCGTGACATTCAACATGATGTCCTAAAAATCCACTAAATCAGCCCCCAACTCATGAGAGGTTTGTACAAGGTTTGAATCTTTACCTCGAGGACATCCATCACATTGAACAAGGACACTGCCATTGGGCGACGTGCGCTGAAAACAAACGATACAGAAATCTTGAAGGACGGGTCGTATCCGGTCTTGGACCGACTCTTTCCGGAATTTGGATAAATCCAGTCGAGATTGTTTATCCGCGTATCCGTAGCCTTTATAATCGCATCCATGTTTGCTAAAAAGTATCATATATTAGGAATTTGGTTGGATGGAGATTGAAAGAAGTGAGTATACGCACTTGCATAATGTCCGACGACCCCATGGTCCAGGCCGGAACGCGGCAGTTTGCCCGCCCTTGGTGACACCACAATAGCGACACCAGTCGATTCCTTTTGCGGTGAATTCTTCATAGATGGTTTGGCGGTGAGAGTAGCGGACCGGACATGTTTCGGGGAGAGGTGGGGGTAGTGGTGCTGCAGCAATAGATTGAGTGAGTGGAGATGTGGGGAATGTGGGTGCAGTGGATAATGTTTTTGAGCGGGATTTTGTATTGGTGCGTTTGGTACTTGGTTTGACAGCTGATGCTGCGGTGGCAGGTATGGATGCGGCCGTGTAGACTTCCTCGTCATCATCGAGATCTAGTAGTCCATCAGATTCACAAGCCCGCATTTCCAATAAATCCATTCCTCGTCGATCATCGGCAAACAAGTCTTCGTCATCCTCATCGTCGTCATCATCTTCAGGACTGACGGTGAATGTAGCCCGAGGGGGTAAAGAGAGTAAAGAAAAGTCTATAGAGTCCATCAAATCTTCCCGTTCCGACTCGTAACCCAGACAGAAATGATTATCCCGACATGAGACATCTACGACCTTTTGGGGAGATGATAATTGGACTTCCCTTTTTGTTATAGTAAGATTAGGATTGGGAGATTTTGAAAGGAAATGTGAAGAATAGAGACTTACAAGTCATCCGAGAATGCGAGTCCGCTCAGCAGATTTTCGCCCAGACCGGCCTGAAGGGCTTCTTGCAAGGGATTGAGTTCAAATGAGTCGCAGTGAATAGGTTCCAGTTCGGGGGAATGGTCCGACGTCGGGTTCGAAGTCAAGAGTGAATTTGTTGGAGAAATGGGATTGTTTATGATGGGCATGGGCATGGACATTGGGGGCATTGACATGGGGGGCAGACTGGGGAATGCAAAGATGCTGGATGCAGATAATGATAATGTAGATGATACTGAGCCAGATCGCTGTAACTGATGATGTGTTGGGACTGTTGGCATCGATTGCGTACATGACAGGAGGGAGGAAGTTGGGAGTGGGGTTTGGCAAGATGAAAAGAAGGACAGGGGAGATCGGGCGGAAGAATTTGCGACCAGCGATTTTAAGCTCAGAGCTGCCGTGATGGGGTTTGCATGGGCATGAGCGTTGGTAGTGGGGGCGGCGGGAAGGAACGTCGTCGTCGTCGTTGACATTGCCGGTGAAATGCTCTTTAAAGTTGCTTCCGGCGGTATTATCTTTGCGGTTGCTGTTGCGGTGGTAGTAGTAGTCGTCGTCGTCGTCTGGTGAGTGGGAGTGGTGGTGGGGATGGGGATGGGAATGCAAGTCGAGATCAGCGACGGGGCAGCAGCTGTCAATGGCGAAACGAAAGACGACGCGGGTAAATCTGCGGCTGGGCTCGACGCCAAAGTCGCCAACGACGACGATGACGCCAATGATCCGGCCGGCGGCGGCTTGGCGGGCGACTTTTTGCCATTCCGACCAGGATTCGGCATATTCAGCACAGTAGGATTTGGGAAAGTAGGAGGATTTGGGAAAGTAGACAAAGACCCCGAGGGAATCACTATGGCCGTAAACAGGGCATCGTTGTTATAGTGGTGCGTGTATTCCTGGACCAGCTCATCCGCCGCGCCAAGAGTCTGGCCCTGACTGACAGCTGCTCCGGGGAACGTCGTGGGCATAACAGGCGACAACGGCGACAGCAGCGATGAAGAGGAAGAGGAGGAACAGAGTACTGTTGGCATGTTGGTCAAAGTTGAAGCAGCAACGGGGGACGTCGGCGACGGCAGATCCAAGGGAAAAAAGCCTGGGATCTGGTACGGCAGTTCCAGCATCATCTTCTCGGATATGGTGGTCGTCTGAGTTTCTTCGTGTATAGATCCTTGAGCTGGAAGTCGTCCTTTTAAATACTCCAAAAGTCCAACAAAAGTCGCAAGTCCAAAAACCCGAAATAAATCTGCAAAGCGGGGATCGACGTTGACGTGGCCTGGTCTGACGTGTAAAGAGTGGCCCAGTGGCGGCGGCTCAACTCTGTCAAACTATTCCTACGGGTTTTTCCTAAAGACTTCTTTTTTTTCCTTGGACTTTCTCTCGCAACTAGCAACTAGGATCTGAGCAGGGAAGAAGTATCTAAAGGAAGGTAAGGTCAGTTTTTCGGAGAGAAAAAAAACAGGGCCAAAACGCCTCCTCAAACAAGAAACCACACAACAACAACCACAACAACAAAACCCCACAATTCCCATCTGACCCAAATTTGAGACCGCTATATGACTTACTCGAGTAATACACTCTTTGGCTATATATACGACCAAGAATTTTGATCCACTACTTTTTTCCAGAGTCGAACAGAGAGAGAGAGAAAGAGCCATGTAGAAACGCCTAGGATCGAGCTCTTGCAAAAAAAAAGCTTATTTTTGCCTATATCCCTCTACTCTGCCCCCACTATTCGACCCTCAAAACGAGGCACTTTTTGTCTCACTACGAGTTTTATTTTAAAAGAGTCTTGGTCGGAAACAACAACCCCAGGTCCCTCTCTTCTTTTTTCTTCCCGCTGCATCAGCTCAACTCAGCTCTCAGCTCAGCTCCGATCTGGTTTTGGATCTGATCTCGCGGATCAACTACAGTATCATACTAACAACCATAAACTTCCTCACCATCCTCAACCCGTAGAAAAAAATACCACACAGATTATAGAACAAAAAGATACAATCCTTACTGCTGCTCCGCGGACGCATCCTGAATTTTCAGGACTGCAAGGGGCGAGTCCGCCCAACCTATGGGACGGCCTGAGGACGGTATTTCCCTGAAACGGAACGGGGCTTCGTAAGCCAAAGGTAATACGAGTAGAAATTAAGATTAAAGGTAGAAATCATGTTTATGGCAGCGCTCATCGATTGAGCAAATCATCTAATCTGTTTGCAACCGGCGACATCGACACTTTTCTGGATACAAGCTATATAGCTACGGAATCAACTTGGAGAATATCTAATGGTTAGGTGTGGGGGTCTCGCTCTCTCGATATCCGCCATTTCCTCAGGTTCGTAAGCGTTTTGGAGGACCAGCTCAGTTAGATGGTGGCAACCGCGGATCAGCGCAAGAGCCGTGTGCAACTCTATTGGCGTCCCGGGAAGTTCCAATATCTGAAGCAATGTAAATCTGGATGGTATCTCCAGGATTAGTTTGTCGGTCAGAGGTCCGAAATTGTTGACAGTAATCCTCTTGAGCTGGCGGCGGCATTCGAGAATGTTGCCAAGATAGTATCGATGTACAAAATCCGACGCTGTTGGGAAGAAGTTTGTCACAATAATTTGTTCTCTGCCGTACATACATTGTTATGTTTAGCTAACCTGCACTCACGTTGCGATCAATTTGGAGACTTACAAGTTGGGGCAAAGATTGGGCATATATTTCTGGAGCTTTGCATGTTCAGAATTAAACAAGTCGTAACGGGCTTTGGTTACTGTCCAATTCAGAACGCGTACTATTTCGCGGAGCTGTTTGCGACTGCATAAGGATGTACAAAGCTTTTGGGCCCCCTCTCCAGATGTAATTCGGGGTGCACGGTATAAAAGTGGTATCATGGCTCTTCGCCAGAGCCGGCAAACTCTTGACATGTTAAACAGGATACGCTGCCGGGGTAAGGCGGTCCAATACAGTACCTTGAATAGGTCACATTTCTAGACCACCAGGGGTCCGCCTCCTCCGGAAAATAGTCGGTGATTTTGAGTACAAGTAGAAGCGGGAATTGAGATTTCACGGCCTTGGAGTGTTTCTGGGATCTGCGTTCGGCCATTCTTGACCAATGCCTTGCGGAGAGGGAGAGTGTTCAAAGAAGCTTCACACAAAACCTTCATTTTGACAGTTCCTGCCTTCTCCACTCTTTCTCACGCGCCCGGGTCCTACGCCACATCATGGCACGTGTCAGATGCTTACATAAACGAATTTCCGCTCTCTTTCCGCTCGTCCACCATGAGGCTGCTGTCTATTCTGACCGCCCTCACCATGCTTCGAAAGGAAAATGACTGGACAACTGTGATCTTTGCCCATGAGCTACTTCACTACTCAAACATTTCAGAAAGCGACTCAATGGACAATGGCTCATCTCTGATACAATTTGTTGACTTGATTATAAGTGAAGCGATTTGGATTAGGCCACCAATGGGTCGTCTAAATGAATGACGAGATGTGACCTTCTCTTCTCTCGTATTAACTCAAATGAATAATTTGAGGTAATTGCATTATAGAGCCATAACCCAATCAGGATGAGCTACCATTTTTTGCCCGTCTGGTGATTGAATCATATATAAACTGAGGGACGTTCGTCAATATCGGATCCCAAGGATGGGAGGTTCTTTATTGAGTATAAATCAGAATTAAAAGGATATTAATGAATTACCTAGGAATCAAGGAATCTATGCTTATAGCGTGCTAGTATAACGGATGACTAACTTGGCAGGTGTTGCGCTTTCGATTTCCGCCAAATCCTCGAGCTCATAATCGTTCTCAAGGATCAGTTCGGTGAGATGCCGGAATTCCCGGAGTAGCGTAAGAGTCGTATGCAACGTGATTGGCGTCCCGAAGAGGTCGATGTGCTCCAGCATTGGGAAAAAGGACGAGACTAACAAGATATTTTGGTCCTCAAAGTGTCCGAAATCTACGGCACTCGCAAATGTAAAATGGGGAATTCCCGTATGACCGAGCGCGACGAGTCTGTCCGGGTTGCCCCAAACAACGATTTCTTCTCTGCTCGTCGTTTCAACATTAGCTCTATCAAATTGGAATTTGCAAAAACTTGAGACACTTACATATTGGGGCAAACGTGAAGGACATGGATGAGTATGGCATCATAGTAACTGGATAATCCGGTGTAGTCTTCTGGCATTGCCAACAAATTTAAGCCGCGCACTAATTCCCTAAAGTCTTTGCGAACTTGCAAACTTGCACAAAGAGCTTTGGCCTGATATTCAAATCTGATTCGCGGGGCGCGCAGAATAAAACTAGAGTTACGGCCTCTCGCCACAGCCGGCAAACCCTGAACAGTTTGGCGAGCGTAGGCTGACGGAAGAGAAAACTCGAGTGCCTCCGGACGTATCATCTATCCACCACCATATGTCTGGGTCCTCCGGAAAGTAATCAATGATCTTGAGGATAATCTCCAGAGGCAACTGGGGGTTCGAGGCCTTGGAGTCTTCCAAAGATGCATATTCGCCCATTCTTGATAAATGCCGTATCACAAAATCTGTTCAAGGAACCTTTTCGAGATTTCAACGACCCATGAAACTTTGCTTTTGACAGCTTCATAATGCCTCTCCATACTTTTCTCACGCGTCATTTTGCCAAGTCTACGACCCGTTTGGCATCGGTGAGGAACTCACCTGAAGGACTCGAATTGGCCTTCCGCTTGATTGGAAGGTATTTTCCTTATGGCGTCGTGTAGGTGAGATACTTGTTGGTTTGGATGTATTACTCATGAAGCCGGACTACCGGTATTGTATTGGCATTCTATGAAAAGGTGTCTCGGTGCGCATGGGCAACTCTAAGAGCTTAAGCAGATTGATTTGGCATCTTTGCATGAATATATTGCAGTTAACTTGATACGCAACAGTGCAGCCACTTCCACTCAAACAGTACCCAAGCAATTTGGATTAGATGGGCAGCGGGGCCAGGCATTTATATACCTTCAAAATAGGCAAGATGTGCTAGAAATTATTCGCAGGTTTCCCAACTAAAATCGCAGGGTCTAGCTGATTAAGCTGAGTAAGTCGGATGACATGTACCGAATAAGTAGGTTTGGGGGCCTCGCTCTCTCGATTTCCGCAATATCCTCGTCAATATATTCGCTGTTTTCCGTTTCAAGGACCAGTTCAGTTAGATGTTTGCATTCCCGGAACAACATGAGAGTTGTTTCTAAGCGTATTGCTGTATCGATAAGGTCCAGGCGCTCCAGCAGTGGAAAGCTTGATGGGAGTTTTGCAAAATATTGGTCCGGCTTACGCCAGAAATTATTTAGAGCAAGCTTTTTCAGCGGGTGATGTCGGCATCTGAAGATGGCGTCAAGGAATTGTTCTGTTAATTGACCCGTCTGCGGTTCGAAGAACCAGAAAATAAGTTCCTCCCTGCCGGACATCATTCTGAATAATACCGCACTCATTAAGCAAAATCTGAGACATACATGTTGGGGCAAAGGTGCAACAGATTCCGCGGGAGATATGCCATTCTCGGAATAGTCCACTCGCCCAAATAACAAGGGAATGTCCAACTCAAAGAGTGGACCATTCCTCCGAAATCTTTGCGAGCTTCTAAGCATGCGTGAAGTTGCTCGGCCTCTCTTAGAGATGTGATTCGGGGTGCATGGAATAAAAGTGGTACCACGGCTTCGCGCCACCGCCGGCAAACCCTTGACAATTTGGCGAGCGTACCCTGCGGGCGGGGTAGGGCATACGCATACCTCCATTGAACGGACCACTGGCCCGCATGGTCTGTACATTCCGTCCGGACTTGGGGTTCCTTCGGAATATAGTCGATGATTTTGAGTATAAGTTCCAGCGGCAACTCGGGCACCACAGCCTGACAGTCTTTCTGAGCTACGTCGTCGTCCATTATTGACCACTGCCTTGCGGAGAGAGAGTGTTCAAAGAATCCCTTCATTTTGACAGCACCCGCGCCTTCGACGGTCCCGACGCCCGTCCACTCTTTCTCACGCCACATCTTGTACGTGCACGTGCCTGTTGCTTATGTAAACCACTTGCCACAGGGGTGCCAGCTGTCAAAATGCAACCTTGCTGCTCAGACCCAAAAGGGTTTCTGACTACTTTTCTCGACACATCATTTTTCCAGAATGAACGAGCACGGATCACGGACAAACTCCAGGGCTTCGATACCCGAGCTGCCGCCGGAACTCATTCTCAACATTTTAGACTATTTTCCGGAGGAGCAGTACAAACGGACTTGGAAAAACGTGGGCGATCCGCTGAATAGTGGAACCCGGAATCGCCAGCGTATGCTAGCCAAAATGTCAAGAGTTTGCCGGCTATGGCACGAAGCTTTGATACCACTTTTGTTGCGCGCACTCCACATCACATCTGTCGACCAGGCCCGACATCTTGGCGCGTGCTTAGAAGGTCGCAAAACGTTTGGAGAAATGGTGCGCGTTATCAAGCTGACAACAAACGTATGTGCATTCCACATCTACAAGCATCCACATCTGAAAATTTTGCTTCAACAATGCCCCAACTTGTAAGTGTGACGATTTTGCTCATTTTGTGCAGTAGCTAACGCAACAATGAACGGCAGAGAAGGACTTTTGTTGTGGCTCACTGGCGGATTTCGTTTCAGAGAAGACGTCGAATACATCCTGAGCGACGTCCTCGCATCCCCTCCGCAGCTGAAAAGGATTACTCTCAAAAATTTCGGAACTTGCGGCGACAAATTTTCCAGAAACATTCCATCAATTTTTCCACTGTTGGAGTTCCTGGAATTCACCGGGATGATTGTGAAGGAACTCACATTTGAGACGACTCTGATTTTGCTCCGCGAATGCAAAAGTTTGTGTGAACCGGTCCTTCAAAAACGTTTTGAAGTTGCAGAAATGCGGAAATTGAGAGAGCCAGACCCCCAAACCTAGTCATCCGATACATTGAGCCCGCTGGGCCTAGGCGTCGATAGAAAAGTATCGTTACCTGGGTAGACAATGTATCTTTATGTATTGTTATTGTACATAGCTTTGAGAACCATGCAAATCATCTCTACATTATCCCTTTATTTCATTTGTATACTTAACAAAATCTTTGCCCTACTACGCATCCAATCCACATTGCTTGGGGTGTGTTTGAAAGGAAACGTATACGCTTCATGTAGAAATAACATACACGCAACAATGGTAGATCAATTAGATCAGGTTTGAGATTATGCCATGTCTACCGAGATACTTCTCTCATCAAAACTGCTTGAGGAGTAATGTTATGACAATGTCGTTCGTATATCGTCATGTATAATGTATCCAGATAACAATTCTTTCATATATGCGATGCAGCAATTCCAAACCGCAGTTGGAGTGGAAGTCCAATCCGAATTCTTCAGGAAAAGCCCTGACCAATGCAAAGCGCGGTCTTGGACTCAGGATAATGGCGCGTGAGAAAGTGTGGAGAGGCATTGAGTGGCGGATATTTGCTGTCAGAAACAACGTTTTTTGTGCTCTTCAATCTCGTACGTTTCTTTGAGGACTTTTGCGACACGACATTTCTACAACATGGACGATCAAATAACTCAGCAAGACTACAAGGCTGTGATACGTGAGTTGCCGCTGGAACTGATCTTCAAAATCTTGGATTACTTTCCCGAGGATCAGGAATGTCTGAATGGAGACCTTTATGAGTACCCGATTTCCCATTTCCGGCAGTTTATGCTTGCCAAGATGTCAAGGGTTTGTCGGGTTTGGCGAGAGGCGATGATCCCAACTCTATACCGCGCGCCCCCGAATTACATCTGGATCTCAGACCTGGAAATTAACCGAATGCTTGATAGTTTGCAAGGAATTCCGAGAAATGGTAATCGGCTTGAATCATACAATATGCCTCCATTACGGTGGTAGACGGGGTAGACCTCGTATGGATCATGTGATATCCCTGGTTAACCTTTGCCCAAACATGTAAGTGTCAGATTTAGCTCCATGAGTGCATATGCTAACGTGATGATGGACGGCAGAGAAGAATTTGTCCTGCGCACGAACCGCAGACCGCCGTCGAATTACGAAGAACTAAAATTCCTTGATGCCAGCTGAAGAGTGTTGCTTTCAAGTATTTCCGATATTTGCGTCACGGAGCTATGTTACAACTCCCAGCAAACTTTCCATTTCTTGAGAAACTAGACCTTACCGGCACGACAGTACAGTTGATTACGGTTCTTAAGATATTCCGCGAATGCAAACGTTTAAGTGAACTGGTCCTCGAGAAAAAATTTAATTCGGAGGAAATCGTGGAGATTGAGAGAGCGCGACCCACACACCTAACCGTTCGATACACCTTTACATGGCCTGCGTAACTAGACACTGCCAGTCTACCTCTATTCTTATTACATGTAGTTTTGAGAAACCCACAAACAATGTCTTTGACATCTTGCTTATCCTGAAGGTAATATTTGTCAATAAAACCCGAACCCCACTGCCATTCACTTCAGACTGCGCATACTCTGCTTGAGCTGCGGTCCACACAGCAATGGGAAAATGAGTGATATCAGGTTGTGAGACCAGCTCACGCCCACTGCGACTTGATCGGATGTACAGTACTGTCGTGATTTCGAGCAATTTGGAAGGAACGCGGAGTAAGGTCCTCGCCGTTCGGTAGACATACATAGAAGGAGGACCTTGTGTGAATCTTTTACGGGTTCAGCACCTCGTATTGATCACAGGGAAATGAAAGCAGAATCAAACACTAATTGTGAGGCTGTGATATAATTCTCATACAGGTCCGCCACCCGCCTTATCCATGCATGACTGCTCCAGAAATTGAAACAAGCATCTCGGCGGGCGGGGGATGCTCTCAGAACCTCGTCCGCTCTGATTCACCATCGTCGCGTGTATAATGGCAGCGGATCAAGAATTTTGTTAGAAGGATGATATTATATCCAAAGCAAGTAGGTCATGGTAGAACTTATATAGAGGCAATGTACAACAAGAATAGAGGCAGACCAGCAGTATCTAGCTTCGTAGTTCAGGTGAGGTATACCGAATCACTAATTTTGGGGGCCTCGCTCTCTCAATCTCTGCCATTTCCTCTGGATTGAACTTTTTTTCGAGGACGAGTTCAGTTAGATGTTGACAATCGAGGATTAGGGTAAGAATCGTGCTCAGCTTTATTTTCGTCCCGGTAAAGTCCATGTGCTCCAGCAGTGGGAATGAGGACGAGATTCTATGATATACTGGTCTTTCCAGGATCCGAAATTCACTAAAGCAAGCTTCGTAAGCTGGCTACGGCACTGGGTAATGAAAGAAGGGAATTTCTGCCCAAAATAATCCGCCGAGTCTGCGCAGGTGCCCCAAACGGTGATTTCTTCTCTGCCATTTATCGTTAGCAACTGCACCAATTCAAATTGGAATTGCGAAACCTAAGACTTACAGGTTGGGACAAATTTGAAGTATGCGGATGAGTATTGCTTCACTGAGATCAGAGTATCCAGCGTAGTTTTCTGGCATTGAAAGCCACCTTAAGTCGCGCACTAATTCCCTTAAGTCTTTCCGAACATGTAAGCTTGCGCGAAGTTTCGCGGCCTGATGTCCGGATATGATTTGAGGCGCGCGAAATAGATGTGGTGTTATGGCTTCGTGCCAAAGCCGGCAAACTCTTGTCATACTAGCAAGCATAACCTGCCGGTGTCGGGGTCCACGATTGAGGTCCTCCGGAAAAAAGTCGATGATCTTGAGTATAAGTTCCAACGGCAACTGGGGTTTCGAGGCCTTGGAGTCCTCCCGAGATGCGCGTTCGTCCATCCTTGTTAAATGTCGTATCGAGATTCTTGATAAATGCCGTATCATAAAAACTGTTCAACGAACCTTTTTGAGATTTCAACGCCCCATAAAACTTTGTTTTTGACAGCTTCATAATGCCTCTCCACACTTTCTCACGCGTCACTATGCTAAGCCCAGGACCGCATTTCATATTGGTCAGGAATTTACCTATAGTTGCATCGCATGGGTGAAAGAAATTTTGCAGCACTGTCATTTGATTGCTTTGCATCACTCAACGGAAAATGACTGACAATTGACTGTGATGTTTGGCACATCATCGGCATGTCCCTGGATACCTACTCAAGCATGGGCAAGAGACGACTTGGTTGGCATGACTAATTCGTGATATATTTGGTTGACCTGGTCGCAGTCGTTCTTATGTCGAGCAATCTGAGTTAGGCGACCAGTGGGTCGTCATCAAATAGTTGAATGACGAGCTTGTAATAACTCAATCAGATAATTTGCGGGAAGGTGACATGATGATCTACCAGTTTTGCCCGTCTGGTGATTGAATCAAGTGTAAAAAACGAGGGCGGTATTCCAGCATTGGATTCAAAAGATGCGGGAGGAGATGCATTCCAAACAAGAAGGATATTGACAAAGTATATATATAATAAGGAATCTGTTCTGATGGCGCACTAGTATAACGGATGACCAACTTGGGGGGTCTCGCACTTTCGATTTCTGCCAAATCCTCGGGTTCATAATGGTTCTCGAGAATCAACTCACTTAGATATTGGCATCCACGGAGCAGCGCAAGAGCCATGTTGGGGCTTATATACGTTCCGGTCAGGTCCAGGAACTCCAACAGTGGAAAAGTTGACGGAATTTTTCTGAATGCTGTGTTGTATCGAGGTCCGAAAAGCTTGAAAGTAACCTTTTTCAGCTGTAGACGGTAATTGAGGATGGCATCAAGGAATCGGAGAAATCCCGAATCTGCCGGGTCCCACCCAGTCTCCCACACAGCAATTTCCTCTCTGTCATTCAGCAGTACGTTAGCTACTGCACACTGATTGAGCAAAAACATAATCTGAGACTTACAAGTTGGGGCAAAGTTGAAACAGATCTTTGAGCAGGATTTCAGATTCAGTAGGTGATAAGTCGCCGCAAAATACTTTAAATGGACACTTTAAAATCCGCACTATTTCTCCGTAATCTTGACGAACTTGCAAGCATCCGCAAAGATCCTGGGCCCGATACCCAGAGTGTGATTTTGGGGGCGCGAAATAAAAGTGGTATCACGGCTTCGTGCCACAGCCGACAAACCCTTGACAAATATGGCGAGCATAGGCTGTCGCTGCAGCGGTGGCCACTTCGATCGGACGCGGGTCCGCCAGGGTATAACATGCGGATTATCCGACGCGGGATCCGGGTCTTCCGGGAAGTAGTCCAAGATTTTGAGAATGATTTCCAGTGGCAACAGAGGTATCACAGCCTGAGAGTCTTGAAGATATCCGTTTTCGTCCATTTTGGATAAATACCGTGTCAAAAAATCGCATCAAAAAAGCCTCTGGGGCAGCACACGCAAGTCTTTGTTGTTGGCAGCACTGACACCAGTCAAAATGTCTCCTTCACCCTTTCTCACGCCACAGGCGCCACGTGCCTTTTGTTTACGTAACAAACTTTCCGCTGGCTTCGTCCTATCGCATTACGGACAATGGCTGTCAACTGGGATCTTTTGTCCATGAGCGGCATCGTTCTTGCATATTCACTCAGGCACTTGTGGCGACAAGCGCATAGGTGGATCAGTCTGATACAATCTGGTTGATTTGATCATGCATGAATCACAGTTGTTCCTCACGCACGCAAGATGGATTAAGGGATCAATAGGTCAACGTGACATTTTTAAATATCACATCCGAAACTGCCAGGATATAGTAGAGACCATTTGTAGGGCTACCAAAACTTTGTCTCATATGAGCAACATACAACTAAAATACCGATAATGAGGCAATGTCTAGCTACGCACGTGGGGTGTATCTAATGGTCAGACGCGGGGGTCTCGCTCTCTCGATTTTAGCCATTTTCCCAGGTCTGTGAAAGTCCACAAAGATCAGTTCCGTCAGCCGTTTGCATATGCGGAGTAGCCTATGAGCCGTCTGCAATTTTATCGGCGTCCCGGTGAGGTCCAGTATCTCAAGCAGTGGAAAGCGTAATGCGATCTTTATGATATGTTCATCGATCCAGGGTCCAAATTTTTGGAGAGCAAGCTTCTTCAGCTGGTGATGGCATCCATGGATGACTTGAAGGAAATGGTTTCCTACATGAACCAACGGCCATTCGTGGAGCCAAAAGAAAATTTCTTCTCTGCCATTCATCATTATGTTAGTTATTGCAATCATTGAGCAAAATCTGAGACTTACAAGTTCGGACAAATTTGAATCAGATTCCGCGGGAGAGAAACGGTTGGAAAGTCGAGATATGGGGTTGGTGTCCAAGTTAAGGAGCGCACCATTCTCACGAAATCTTTGCGCATTATGCACGTGTAAAGTATCTCGGCCTGGAGTAGGGACATGATTTGGGGTGCACGGTATAACAGTGGTATCAGAGCTTCGTGCCACAGCCGGCAAACTCTTGACAATCTCGCAAGCATACCCTGACGGACAAGGGATTCAAGGCACGCATAGTGGTATGTGTCCGTACAATCCTCATTGAATACTGGACAAAAGTCATCCGGAAGGCAATCGATGATTTTGAGAAGAAGTTCCAGTGGCAATTCAGGTATGACGGCCTTGGAGTCTTGCTGAGATCCTTGTTCATCCATTCTTGATCCCTGCTGTATCGCAAAACTCCTCAAAGAACCCTTTGGGATTTCAACACCATATGAAACCTTGTTTTTGACAGCTGGTCCTCCCCTCGACACCCTCTCCACACTTTTCTCACGCGTCACGCTGCTTAGCTTAGGCCTGAACGGCAGTCAGGATTTTACCTAAAATATTCGAATTGGCCTTCCGCTGATTCGGCAGGTATTTGAGTGGTTGCATCGCATGGGTGAGGTAGTTGTTGGTTTGGATATGTTTCTCATAAATTTAGACTGGCAGCGTTCTGCTCATGTATTCTCAAGCATTTGTGAAAAGTATATAAGGGGACAGGAGCTAGTCTCAGAATGAAGTCGGTTAGATTTGCCATCTTTGCGTTCACTTCTTGTTATTGACTGGATGAAATATCCACCCCATTCGTATAGATCTCAAGCAAGTCTATTCTTCCACCGTAAGATGGTACTGGATGCTTAAGTATGGAGGTCTCGCTTTCTCGATTTCCGCCATTTCCGCAGATGTGTAAGCGTTTTCGAGGCCCAGTTCAGTTAGATACCTAAATCCGCGGAGCAGCATAAGCGTTGTATCCAGTTCGATTGCCCCGGTAAGGTCCAGTGTCTCAAACAGTGGCAATCTTGAGGGAAACTTTATGATAATTTCGTCGTGCAGGGGTCCGAAATTCTTTAGGTAAACCTTCTTCAGCGGGAGACGGTTTTCGAGGATGGGGTCAAAAAAGTGTTCTTCTAAATATTCCGACGGCCGTGCGTTGGTGAAAATCGCAACAATTTCCTCTCTGCCGTTCATTGTTACCTTATAGCTACTGCACCCATTAAGCAAAATCTGAAACTTACAAGTTGGGGCAAAGTTGGGGCGTATGCTTCACATGACTTGCATATAGATAATTAGAGAATTTGGAGGAGCATACGCTTATTGTCCAATTCAAGACGCGCACCATTCTGCCAAAATCTTTGCGGAACAAGCATGCGCGGAGATTCTGGGCCTGGTATCCAGATGTAATTCTTGGCGCGCGGAACAGAAGTGGTGTCATAGCTTCGTGCCAAAACCGGCAAATTCTTGACAACTTGGCAAGCATAGACTGACGGGAAAGATATTCAGGGGGCTCATAAAAATCTGCGTCGGAATATTCCTCACTTTTCGAATATTCCTCCGGGTCGTCCGGAAAACAGTCGATGATTTTGAGAACAAGTTCTAGTGGCAACTGGGGTTTCACGGCCTTGGAGTCTTTCTGAGTTACTTGTTTGTCCATTCTTGACCAATGCCGTGCCGAGAAAATGTTCAACGGAACTTTTGGATTTGCAACACCCCACAAAACCTTGTTTTTGACAGCTAGTGTCACCCTCTCAATCCCTCTCCACACTTTCTCACGTGTCACGCTATTTGGTTCAGGACCCCGTTCACATCGGGCAGGGCTTTGAATGAAAGCTTCGTATTGGAACTCCGATCAACCGGTACTGTAGCTCAGTTTTTGCATCGCATACTTGACAAAGATGTTGATTTGAATAATCGCCTATGAAGTTCGACAGACCACCGGCATTGTCATTGTGTGATAAGCATCTTGATGGACATGAGCTAATCTCATAACCAGTTCCGATTTGATTTGCCATCTTTGTGCGTATGCTTTCCGGCTAACTTGATCACACGTAAATGGCAGTCGTTTCCGTTTTAATAGAACTTAAGCTTTTGGGCCGTGGGTCAAGTAGTTTGTCATATCACATCCAGAATAGCCAGGATATTATGGAGATTATTTGCAAGGTTTTCTCGAGGGTACGTACAACAAGAATGTAGGTCAGGAGACAGTGTCTATCTACGACCTGTATCGAATGACCAGGTGTGGGGGTTTGGCCCGTTGGATTTCTGCCATTTCCGCGGGGTCAAAACGTTTCTGGAGGATTAGTTTAGGTAAATGTTTGCATTCGTGAAGCAGGAGAAGAACCGTGCGCAGATTTATCTTCGTCCCGGTAAGGTCCAATAGCTCCAGATGCGAAAAATTTGAAGGGATGCTTATTATGTCACGGTCGTGCCGACGTCCCAAATATTTTAAAGCAAGTTTTTTCAGTTGGCGACGGGAGTTGAGGATGATGTCAAGGAAGCATCGTACTACATCGCCCGAAGGCCGGTTTCTGAGGAGCCACACAATCATTTCTTCTCTGCCGTTGATTGTTTACGTTAGGAACTGGACTAATTGAGCAAAATCTGAGACTTACAAGTTGGGGCAAAGATAAATGAGAGTCCTGCCAACTTCTCCAAGTTTAGTTTGGGAGAAGTAGTTGAGGCGCTGGCTCAATGGCCAGTTTAAATCGCGCACTATTTTCCTGAGATATTTCCGACGTTGCAAGCATAAGCAAAGTTTTCCGGCCTGTCGTAGAGATATGATTCGGGGCGCGCGAAATAGAAGCGGTATGGTTATTTCTCGCCAATGCCGGCAAACTCTTGACATACTGGAGAGCATAAGCTGCCGACCTAGGGGTGCATCTAACCGTCCGTGGACATCCGATTTCTCCGGAAAATAGTCGATTATTTTCACAATAAGTTCCAATGGCAACTGGGGTATTACGGCCTTGAAGTCTTTGTGAGAAACTTGTTTGTCCATTGCTGGAAAATGCCTTCTGGAGAAATTTGGGAGTTTGAATAGGTTGAACCCGCACCGGTCAAAATGCTTCCTCCACTCTTTCTCACGCCTCACGCCACATCATGGCACGTGCGGATTGCTTACCTAGCCGACTTGGAATTCAGTTCAACGCGATTAACTGTGATATTTCTCTCATGATCGGCATCGAACTGACAGTGATATTTTGCCCATAATTGGATGTCCTTGCATAGCTACCTGGCATTTGTGACAATCGACTCAGTGGACATGGACTAATATTTGATACATTTCGGTTGACCAATCGTTCCTTCCTCAAGCAATTTGGATTAGATGACCAGTTGGTCAAGCACTTCGACGTTCACATATTTCAAAATAGAATCCAGGACATTGATACCTGATTTTGCGCCAAAATTTAAGGATATCCCCATATCATACCAATCACACGAAGGGCGACGCGGACGACTGCAAGCGATGTACTGCGGCTCAGTCATTGATACCAACGGCGATCTCGTCGCGCATACAGTGCTGGGATTCGGGGCCTGATACTGGTCATTGGAGAGCTTCGCAAGCTGCGCTAACTTGTCGCACTCCCGGATCTGTGTTTCTCTCCTGGTGATTATGCTTGCGGATTCCGCGTACGCCTTGGAACCGAACCTGATCCATCTCCAGCAGATAACATCAGAGAAAATGCGGAGTATAATTACGTGGCTGCGAAATGCCGAGTACGCAACAAACAATCGGGGCCAAAGTCTGTGGTCGGCCCCAATCGCCCACACTCTCGGCAAGCATCAGCTCCAGGCCATCCTTAACCAATTCACCAAAATCCTGGATGAGTAATTGGCGATCTGCGATCGTCAGCTAAGTGGAGGTTCAGCCAGATCGGCTGGTCATAACCGCCTTTCCAGTGGCGGCATATTCCAAGGACCAGGAGGTCCCTTGGATGATGCAACAAGAGGAGGGATTTCAGAGAATGAACACACCGATTCATCCGGACGGCCTACCCACCTTCTTTGGTCCCCCGTTAAGCCTACAGTACGAAGCCGAGGATGGGTCTCTCGAACCATTCAAACACCTCAAGCCTAACCGGGCACGGGTAGATTCCCAAATCATTCCGCTCGCGGCAGGAAAGAAGTGGAAATCATACCAAGGACGCGTCAGGGTGAATGGGTCCGAGATGATCTGGTTGCTGGCGTATACCCTCATGGAGGCTGGTCAAGGATGAGTTGGTCGCCCCTCTGTGGAAGAGCCAAAGTTCAAGTGGTATGACGGCTATCGCGAAATTCAGTGGCGCGTGTATGCTAACCATTACCATAGGCTGTATATTGTTATTGTAGATGACTGGGGAAGCTGGATTTTCTTGTTGTGTAAAATACACCATTGTCATTGTAGATTTAGACACTGTTCACCCTCTGAATATGCTTCGGCAACCGAGCTTTGCCAGCGCATAACCCTGTTCATTTCCTCCTTCCTCCGTTCCTCTCGAATGGACGCAACAATATTGAGGGTTTCCGGGCCATGGGACACCCACAATAGCTCGTCGATGATATCGTGTTCTAACTCGTCGTCATCATCGGCATCACTCCCAGACAAGGCCTCCAGGACCTGAATTGGCACCGTAGAATGATTCACGAAGAAATCCCCGAAAATGCAACCCAAATCGGGAACGGGTACGTATTCCACAGGGAAATCCGGTTGTTCCTCTTCCCATACAAGCACGTAATGCAGGAAGCGGAAAATCTCTGACGTCTCTGCTCTGACGCATCCTTGATACGATTTCCACTTTTCACCCGTTGCGAGCTTCACAATTTGCGCTTCTGTGCGTACCCAGAAGGGTCGAGAGGTTTGGAACAGCTGTTTTTCACCATCCTCAGTTTTGTAATGAAAGCGTAATGGAGGATCAAAGAATGTGGGGAATGTGCCAGGATGCACAGGGACGTGAAGCCGTTGAAAGTCCTCCTCTTGTTCTGTCAACCACCCGGCGGTCTCGGAGTACGAAAGCACGGGATAGGCCATAAGGACGAGCCCATAAGACTCGGTTTTGACCTTCACGACAAAGGCAGACCTCCATTTGTCCTCGATTGCTAAACCTTTCGCCGCACTGGGGGTCGACGACGATGCAATTGAATCTGGCCCTGATATTGGGTCTGGGAAGCGCAGCTTTATCAGTACTCCGAGGAACGGTATGCAGTCCCCAGAGTCCAGCGATGTATGTGTGATAGACGTCTTTCGAGAAACAACATCTCTAACCTAAAAATCTACCTCCTCTTCTTTTACTCCATTTTTTCTTGCCCAAACGCGAGACGCCCGAGTGTCTTTTATCCTGCCAGGGCAGCAGGGCAGCAGGAAAATTCTGAATCTCTCAGGAATCGCTGCCGTCGTCCAGTGGTTGCACAGCCACTAGCGGCCGATTTTGGCTTGAATTTTGGCAGCAGCAATTGCAAGCTTTATCAACGGAAGGATCGCTGGCAATGACAACTGTAGCACCTCTGGACAACAAAGTCACTCTCGACTGGTCAGCAACTCTTTCGCAAATGATCTCGGCTGATGGCATGTCCCTCTTTCATACGCGTGCCAAGAGCTACGCCGACATTCTCGTTCTTACTCGGGCCTTCTTGGATGGACAGCTCACGACTAGCTTCAATGCTATCGGGGGGCTATATTCTGAGACGGTAGATATCTTGGATTTGCTCCAAGTCTTGAATACTGCGGGTGTGTGGACCGTAAGTAGTCAACCGGGGAAAGAAACTAAGGACAATCGGCAGCGAATGTACATTGAAGGGTATATGGAGAGGGCATGGTTCGAGAGCACCGTACAGCCATGGCTGGAGAAGAGCAATACCGAGAATTTGCTCTACCATGTGGTGGCCGTGCATCCTGCTACCGTCTCGATCCATGAGCCTCTTACCGTTCTAGCGTCTAATGTGCCTGTCACGGACCAAGATCCCGCCACGAGCTTTCCTGTCACGCAGTCTCTTTTGCCAAAGGCATCCGACGTTTCTGACCTCCAAGATAACTTTGGGAGCTGGACAAGTACCACCGCCGTTTACTTTGGGCAGGAGCTACAGGAGACTCGCCAATATGTCCATGAGCGGTATGAGCAGCCACAGAATCTGTTGCAATGTGTCTTTGTTGCTCGCGAGTTTGGGCCGAATGCTTCTGCAATGGAGCTTTACAATGTCTTTTCCGGAATAAAATACCCAATGCTTTCGTGCTAAAAAAGTTCATGTCCTTTCTGAATCCTGGCGCCGGAGCCTTTTGGCGGCTGGTGGCAAAAAGCTCTTGAAACGCGAGCCGGGAGCCGGCGCGACTTTCGTAACAGCGACAAAATTGCTTGGTCATTTGAAATTGTCTGCCATTTACACCAGCTTCTCCAGTCAACGAGACATATAGACTTTACTCTGACTATACTCTCTATCTGCATACAAAGCGGGACTTACAGTATCCCTTGAGAAACGCAGCGGATCTGCAAAGTTTTTGTCAAAGTCTCAAGAGTAGCGGTGAGGCGCCGGCGGCACGACGACCCGAGCTGCAAGTACAACTTTACCTTGTAAACTCGCAGTGCCCACAACTCAACAAGGCATACCTCTTCCTACGAGCGATTGTTTGAAACACTTGACGACGTGCAGCACTGTCAACACTTCTGGAATACCAAGAGATCTCGTAACGACGACGAGCACGTCCATTACTCGCCATGTTGGCAGACTCTCCGAGCCGAGGGGCTGGAGGTAAGCACTTTGCAGTGCATTAACCTGCAGCTACTGTTATTGAACACGCCGTTTTTGTAGATGCCATTCGAGTTGTATGCAGATTCCGTCCGCAAAATAGTCGAGAGAACAAGGAAGGAGGTACTCCGGTGGTAAATTTTGATGATGAGATGACAAGTGTCAAATTCGATGTGAGTGATGACCATGAAGGGTCATAAAGGTCGCAGTAGTTGACTCGTTTTACAGAGCAAGGACTATCCGGGAGTTTTCAACTTTGACCGTGTGTTTGACTGGACTTGTACCCAAGAAGACGTCTTTGAGTACGCTGCGGGCGCTGTCATAGATGGTACATTCAGCAATCTAGCGGTCTCCAAGACATACAAAAGACAATTACTAACTTCAAATTCGGAATAGATGTCATGCGAGGATACAACGGCACCATCTTTGCATACGGTCAGACCGGTAGTGGAAAAACTCATACAATGATGGGTGACATGGAAAATGATAGCATGAAGGGTCTCACACCGCGACTCGTCGAAAATATCTTTGCAACTATTTTCGCCTCACCACCGCACGTAGAATTTACCGTGCGCGTGTCATTCATGGAAATCTACATGGAGCGCATCCGTGATTTGCTTAACCCTGCCAACGACAATTTGCCCATCCACGAGGAGAAAACGCGGGGTGTCTATGTCAAGGGCTTGCTGGAAGTGTTTGTTGGTTCCATTGAAGAAGTGTACGAAGCCATGCGACGAGGTCAATCCTCTCGAATGACGGCCCAAACCAACATGAACGCCGAGTCTTCACGAAGTCACTCCACCTTTGTCCTGACCATTCAACAAAAGAATCTGAACGATGGTAGTATCCGAACGGGGAAATTGTCACTGGTGGATTTGGCCGGTTCCGAAAAAGTTGGCAAAACTGGAGCTTCCGGACAGACTCTGGAAGAGGCCAAAAAGATCAACAAGTCCTTGTCTTCATTGGGAATGGTCATCAACGCTTTGACGGATGGCAAATCATCGCATATTCCGTACCGTGACTCGAAACTGACGCGTATTCTGCAAGAGTCTATCGGTGGAAACTCCCGGACCACCCTGATCATTAATTGCTCCCCTTCATCATTCAACGAGGCCGAGACTTTGTCAACTTTACGATTCGGAATGCGTGCCAAGACCATCAAGAACAAAGCCAAGATTAATGCCGAGCTGAGCTCTAGTGAGCTCAAGACGCTTCTCAAGAACACAAAGGCAGATTTAGCGAGTTTGCAAGGTTACTGCAAGGCCATGGAAGGCGAACTCAGTGTATGGCGATCAGGTGGTACCGTCATGGAGAAGGATTGGGTTAGCCCATCAGCATTTGCTACGGGTGGCAAATCGGCGCTGGCCGCAATGGCACCTTCAGTAGTTGAGGCGACTCGCGCATCGACTCCTGCATTGCCCGTGGTGGAGGACGAGCGGGAAGATTTCTTACGTCGGGAGAATGAGCTATCAGATCAATTGGCAGAGAAGGAAGCCGAACTGGAGCAACTGAAATCCCGGGTGGAGTCCATGATGGAAGAATTAACAGTTCTGCGAAAGGACGACTCTGCGCTCGCTAGTGAGAACAAGGAATTGTCGACCACAGTCGATGATCTCAAATTGCAGCTTGAGCGTCTTACGTTTGAAAGCAAAGATTCCGCCATCCACATGGATAGTCTCAAAGATGCACATGTCGAGCAAAGCCGTGAAATTGACGAACTCAAGAGAAAGATTGTCAATTTGCAAGCGTCTGCCCCTTCCACCATGGGAGTCAGTGACGAGGAGAAGGAGCGACGGAAGAAGGAAAAGATGGAACAGATGATGGCCGAATTTGACCCCTCATCAGCAATCTCAGACAAGGAAAAGCAGCTCCGCGAAACTCTTCGCAAACTCGCTCAAATGAAGGAAACATCGCGGCCGCCAACAACTTCCGAGGACATTGAAAGTCAGCACTATGAGCTCATTGAGACAAAATCTCAACTGGCTCAACAAGAGGCTCTCATTGATGATTTGATGCTCAAGAACAAGATTGCGCAAGAGGAGGCAAATCATTTGTCGAGGCGGAAAGGCGATTTGGACAGCAAAGTTGTGACCTTGCAGAAAGAATACGAGGAGCTTCTGGAACGGACAATAGGCGAAGAGTTGCATAGTTCTGGACCAGAGGCAGCCAGTATGTTTGAAGACCTTAAGGTAAGATTCTGCATGTATAACTTGGGGGAGTTTAAAACTGATCATGATATGCCTCTATTTCCAGTCCAAGTTGGAAATGACGTACGAGATGCGACGCGAACACGAAGAGAAAGAATTGGAAGACTTCCGAGTAGCACTTTCTCACAAAGACGAAGAATTGGCACGTCTCACAGGCATCGTGACTGAGCAGACCACCATCACTGAGAACCTCAAGGCTGTAGCCGAAACCATGAAGTCAATGGAGAATGGCGGCGGCCTGTTCAACTCTACTGGTGACCCAGTGGTCGACGCTCATGCCCGTGAGGATATCGAACGTTTGCGCAAGTCAATGGCGCAACAGCTTGCCGAGTTTGATGTTATGAAGAAGAAGCTGATGCGAGACCTGCAAAACCGTTGCGAGAAGGTAATTTCTTTTTCTCAACAACTCATGCGCGAATCGAATCATAACATACTCTTCTACTTCAGGTTGTTGAGTTGGAGATCTCCTTAGACGATGTTCGGGAGCAATACAACACAATCCTTCGCACCTCCAATTCACGAGCTCAGCAGCAAAAACTCGCCTTTTTGGAGCGCAATCTCGAACAACTCACCTCAGTGCAAAAAACTCTCGTTGAGCAAAACACGTCCTTGAAAAAGGAGGTTGCTGTCGCTGAACGAAAGCTGAGTGCCAGGAATGAGCGAATCACCAGTCTGGAAGCGCTGTTGCAGGAAGCCCATGCCAAGGTGGAAGCTCAGAACCAAAAGTTTGAGAGCCAGTTGGCTAGCATGCGGGAAAAGGTGCAAGAAGCAAGAGGTAAGAGAGTTTGTCTCACGTATTCAGATTCCCATTCGTTTACTCATACGTTGATTCATCATTTGCAGCCCATACATCGAATACCTCCTCTTCCTGGCTGTATTCTTCTCGCATTGCCAAACCGCTTCGTGGCGGCGGCGGTGCGTTCCTCTCGGACGACCCATCGGGCGGTGAGGCCGACCCCGATAGTTATAATCCCGAACCAATTGGCTTTGGGCTTGGAGGTGCTGATAGTCCAGCCAAGCGGTCCTCATGGTACATTAGTCTGCTAACAAAGCGATAAGCCTAATCGCGTGATTTGGGACTGCCCTAGACCTATTTATTTTCTCCTATAGCATACATTTTTCCCCCCATTGACCTCTTGTGCTTCAAGTACGCCCTAAATTGTATAGTTTCTTTCCATTATATGCTTCTCCAAAGTTAACCCAAGTCCTCGCAATGTTCGATTTGCATACCAAAATTGAGAAATGCGTGAGATATTTGGTTCAAACATTGATTCATAAACTTTTCCTTGCGTGTACAGGACAAAAATAAAATATTTAAATTAAGGGAAATCTATCTGAGATAACTACAAACTAAGCGGTAAAGTACTGCTGAATATCCTCCCCAACATATCCTTGTACAACCGCCAACACCTCCCGACAGGCACCAGATACGTCCGCGTCGCGATCATCCATAACTTCGGCCAAGAAAGGAATGGTTTCCGGGAACAGTACCAACATGTCCTCACCCAACCGGACATAGACATCCTTCAGGACAATCAAAGCGGCTTGACGGGTTTCGGGACGAGACGAACGGAGTTTGTTGCAAAGAGCATGGTTGAGGGGTTTCCAGAGTGAGTCCTTTCCAGACGTAACTGCCAAATGTGACAATGACGAGACAACATGCGTACTCATGGCTTGAATATAAGCGGCCCGATTGGTGAAAACGGCGGGAGTATCCAATTGCAGGACCAACGGGGTAAGGAGCTTGTGGAACGTATCGGCATCCATCATGCCGTTCGTGTCGTAGGTGAAGAAGTGTGAAAGCGATTTCAAGATAGCGGCCCATAATTCTACAGAGTATGCCGGCTGCAAGCCATACTGCTCCTCATCGTTCTCTACTGGAATCTTGCCACTTCGGATTTGGGCAACCGTAATCTCTGCCAATTCATCCTTCTTGGCCTTGACTAGCGCCGCAGCTTCGGCAGCAAAGAGGTTAAGTCGTTTGACAGCATGGTCCAGTGTGTATACAACGTAAGGAGTAGCCAGGGACTTGAGGCGACCCAAAACCGCATCCACAAGATTGTAGAACGTAACCTGGCGAGCTTCGACCGCTTTGGCGGTCAATCCGTGTTGAATGAGCAGGTCAGATGTGGCCCAATCGACTAATTTCAAGAAGAGCGGTTTGAAGAATGTCGCATTCAGTTTGATGGTCATGGACAGGAACGCTGAAAGAATTGAGGTCTCAATTGCATTAACATCCGAGCTGGGCATGGAGGCCGCATAGGCTCGGCGATAGTCCAGTGAGACAACAAAGAACTTGAACAAGTCAAGGCGGTGGGTGGTAAGATCCGGCCGAGATAGATGTGTAATGTGCTGGCCAGTGAGATCGTAGAGAGCCAAAATAGGAGCCCGATTTGCTGACGGAAGTATGACTGACACATGTGAGAATAGCGCGGGAAGGAGGACACGAGGAGGAATGGATGTCGCAAGAATTGAAAGGAGAGCAGACGCCTTTTCTACGGCTCGGCGAGCTAAGGGGTCGATAGTCGTAGCGGAAGTTGTCGCGACGTGAAGCGACGGGTGCAGGGCATGACCCAGAATCTTGGAGACATACGGACTCAAGAACTGTGGAACTGTCTCGGCCAAGAGATGTAGCGAAGCCAAACTTGCCAGCGTAACCAATCGGCGGGAATCTCCTTTAGACAAGTCCTCTTCTTCTTTTCGGGCTTTCTTCGCGTTCTTCTGGTTGTCGCTTGCGTTTTCTTCAACATTCAGTGCTCCTCCCAGCTGCTCCAGGATAGTGGGCACAATCTTGGGTAACCATGGCAGAACTCGACTTTTGACTTCAGTAACCAAAGCAGTAACACATGCCATTGCTGACGCAACCAGTTGGTGTGTGGTGCTATCCAGTGCAACACCGGGCTTCACCAACGTATCCAGAACGGCAACATACGTATCCGCGTCTCGCTCGGCGAAGGCGTGTGCCAATGTTGTCAAGCATAACAGCGCTGTCTGCTGCGTTTCTACCACTTGCAGAACGTTCATGGTCTTCTCAGCTGCGTTCTTCTGATCCACAGGTTGCTCGATAACACGACGTAACTCCTCCACCAATTCTCCAAACCGGCTAACAGCTTGATCGTCCACGTCATCGCCAATGGCCGCAACCTTGGAATCCAATAAGCTGATAGCCTTTCGTCGGATGACGGGATTGTCGTGCTTCATCAGCGTTCCCATGACGTTCAAGAATGAGGGAAGGGCAAGCAGACCATTAGACAGTGATAGCGTGTCGTAGAGATGGCTCTGCAAAATCCGTGCATACTTGGCTGCAGGTCCATTCTCTGTTTGTGAAGCAGAAAGCAAGTACCCGGAAGTTGACGATAGGCATAATAAGATGGTTTCGATAAGGGCTAGTTGATCTTGCTCCAAAGTGTCGTCCGCAGTACTTTCGGACAGCGCTAAAACCTTGCTCACAAATGCTCTGCTTCCCAAGACTTTGTTGACGAACAAAATGGTGGCTAACTTGACTTGCCGCAACTCCTTACTCGACAAATCCGCCACGTTAAGAACCCCAACCCGTGTTGCTCCATCGACCTTAGTCTGCGCGGTTGACTCGAACGGCAAAGCGCTGACACACTTGATCAATTCTACAACGCCTGAAACTTGAACCTCGACGCCAAACTCAGCAACCAGATTCGCAGCAAACTCGCCAACTGTGTCCCCTTGTGCCGCTTGTGCAGCTACGGTAAGATTACCCTTTGCGGAATGTTTGGCGAGCAGCAAGAGGATGACAGCTGGCAAATAGATTTTGGACCCCAGAGTTTGTACCAATAGGGTGAAAAGTCGTAGACGGCGATGTTTTGGGATATGGAAAAGGGCTTCCACAAAGTAAGCAATCAGAAGTTGCACGTCCGGGTGGATGGGAGTGACGGCCCCGTTGTTCTTGCTCGCTTCGCTGAGTACAGCTTTTTCTGCATGGCTGGCAATCAAAGGTGGCACAATCGTTTTGATGGTCTGCTGAATAACCCAGAAACTATACTGATCATCCTGTCGCATGACATTGGTGCCCATGAGGGTGAAGACGGGCATAATGGCAACAAGGACAGCTTGGGGGTAAATTTTCGCAATAGCGGCGAGAAGGAGGAGACAAGCATTGTGGGTTTGTGGATTGTCGGAGAGCCGCATGCATTGGACAAGGATATCGACACGAACGTAGGGTGGGGTCATAGCCGACTTTTCCGATGTTGATACAAGTTTGGTAGATGAGAACGCACCCAAGAGGACCGACAGCAACAAATGCTGCGCATATTCCACTCCACTTCCAGTCGCTGGAACATCTGCTCGCGCAGGAGCGGCCACCAAAACTGCCAAAAGCTCAAACAAAACGGGAATAAGCTTGTCCTTTCCACTGATTTCTGCCTGAGATTCAATCAGCTCCAATAGGGCACTCAAGCGGTGCATTGCTTGCGTCCAAGAGGCGGCACCCACGCCAGAGGCATGATGTTGTTTGACACGCTTTGATTTTGATTGAGCGACGTCACCGCCACCACCCAAATTTGTCTTGCAAGACGCAAGCTGGGCAGCAAGCAACTGATGGTTCAATGGCAACGTGCGAAGTACTTCCTTGGTCCGCGCAACAACTTCAGGCGATGCTTCATAGACCAAGCCAACAAGGGCACCAATAATAGTCGATTGTCGCTCCGCATTGATTTTGGTGAACCAAGTGGCATTGATTCGATCCACGGCTGCAAGTTGCACTACGATGCTGAGATCGTCATTCACTGTATTGGTGTTCAGCGCTCCTGTTTTGGCTCCTTTCAGCATTTGACAAAAGACGTTCACGTAGTTGACTTGTTTGCTGTTAAAGACATCGACACAGGCACGATCACTGAATGTACCAACCAAGGCCTTGACCCAGTCCTTGTCCGCTTCACTGCCGTTCTTTCCGAGTAGCGATTTGGTCATTTGTTCAAGCAGAGGGTACAGCGTTTTCACAAGAAGCTGAGAGTCAACACCACCGAGCAAGTGCAACAAGGCAGCCTGCCCGTGTCGAGTCGGGAATGCTAGCACATTCGATAACAGGAATTGGGCAACGTCTGATTTAAGCCCTGATTTAGCACTTTTGTCGGTCAACAGATCGGGGATACGGCGGGATAGATATGTATTGTCGGTGGTGATTTCCTTCTTGGTCTCCACCACGTCCCTAATCAACGCTGATGCAGATTCCATGGTAAGATACTGAAGTTTATCAGATGTCGCACCGTAAAAGGCATCGTAAGCAAAAATCGCCTTGGGTTGCTTAAGGACCTCGCGACGACTCTTCGCCTTTTCACCAAGTGTGTCCGCTTTCAACGCTGCTCCCACATAATTGGTGTAAATGGCTTCCAGGCAAGTGATGGCAGCCGCACGGATAGTCTGATCGGTATCTGCCAGTGCAATCAAAAGGGAAGGAACCAACAGTTGAAAATCATACTTTTGTGGATTTTTCGCTCGAGACAAAACATCAAGCCACACTGTCGTTATATTAGCAAGGCATTGAAGTCGGAGCTTGGTAGGAAAGGCATCGGGTCGCGTGTAGATTGATGCATTGAGCTGGAACAGCCCCTCCAGTCCGAAATGGCTTTTCAACAGACCAATAGCAGAAGCAAAGACTTCAGGAGTAAGGCTTGGCAGGACGGGATAAATGTTGAGAATGAAGGAAGCATACAGGGCATCCGTATCTTTGCAGTGGCTATCCACCTTTGTGGCAGTGAACCAGTTAATAGAGTTTTCAGGACGAAGATCAGGCAGAGCCAACAATGACTGAATAGCAAACGCGTGAACAGCCATCTCCACTGTCTCGACATTGCTCGCAGTCATCTTGAGAACACGTTTGTAAACTTCGACACTGGGTACTCCCGCCTCAGAGTTGAGGTCAATGTTCAGACTTGAGTTTCCTTGTTGGTTTACCGACTCCAAAAGCCGTGGTCCAGCTATCTGAGCCAATACGTGGGCCAGCGGCAACTTTTTGCCGGGGAATACTTTCTGGTGGATAACGCGAGATAAAACGAGGGACGCCAAGATTCTTGTTCGATGGTGAAGAGCATCCTTGACATTTTTCGCAGCCAAAACGTATATGTCCAGAACACTCGGATCCTGCTCATAAGTATAACAAAACTGCACGGCTAACATGTCCACCGCCTTCTTCATGATGTCGGTTAGCGCACTTTGCCCAGTCTTCTTGTCTTGCAAATCTTTAACCAGCTTGTGACATTTTCCCACCAAACTGTACAGGGGGAACTCTGACTCTGCCTTGGTCGCTGAAAAAGCATGAAGGGCAAGTTCACGGGAAGATTGGGACAGGAGATAGCAGCCAAGTAGAGCAGTTTTGAGAGGAGTCTTGTCCTGGATGCTTTCGCTCTTCAACAACTTGGCGCAAAGATCAAATGTCTTGCCAGCACTCTCTGGAATGGTTTTAGGATCCAACAGAACTGGGATAAGCGTTTCGGCAAGCTGTGTATGTGGAACGATAGTGATCAATTCCGGCATATTCAGAACAAACTTGACTATGCGTGCATCTTCATCCGCCAACCGACTAAGGAGAACATCGGCTGCGAATTGTGTCTCTTTTTCGGCGCCTTTGCTTTTGATCAATTGCTGTAAGCTCTCCAATGCCAGCAGACGCATGTTTGCATCAATATGTTGCAATCCTAAATACAAGGTCGTACTTGAGTTACCGATGATCTGGCCGCTGCTGCCCTTAAATGTTGCTGTAATGAAGTCGAACAACGCATGTTGCTTCTCCTTTCTGGCTGAAACCGCGTCGGACTTGAAAGTCTCATCGACGATCTTGTCTACAATAGCACCATACAGGCGTTGTGCTGCTTGTAGAAGCGTTTTCAATGAACTGACGGCGATATCTCTACTTTCCGATTCTGCTGGCGTGGCAAGGAAAGCCTCGAAAACCTTCTGTGCGAGGAGCGCTACAACCTCCTCTGATAATTCGCCCTCCTCCAGCAATATCGTCAGGAGCTTCATAGCCTGAGCCACCTTTTTGTCTCGAGCTTCAGCATTTACGGCGTCGGCGGAAAGCGGGGACCGCAACGCTGCGACTTGCACGGCCGAGATCAACATAGGTTTCACTAGTTTGTTTGCTTCGTACGTGGTGTTGAGCCGAGCAAGATGCTGCGGTATGCTTGCGACGGCCAAAAATCGGGAAAAAGCCCGTGTGGGAATGCCGGCTTGATCCTTTTGGGCGCGGTATACCGTGAGTAGGAAAGTAACTGAGGCTTGCGCATTGCTGGGAGTCAAAGCGGCGGCTGCATTGTCGATTACCGCATCGAAAACATCCTGTCCCAACTGCGCTCGATTCGCAATTTGAGCAAAGACCATTTGCGCAGTGGCGAGAAGATCATTGAACTGAGGGTTGGCGACTCGAAGCAGCGAAAGTAGTGGGGAAAATACGATACGCAAATGCTTATCTTCCACTACAGTGAGGGATTGCACATATTGAATCAAAGTCAATGCAAAAAATGTCCAGCAGCTACGGTTGACGATGCTAGCTTCTTTGGTCGCAAGGACCATGTTGCAGATAAACTCAAGGATGCTTGGATCGGCAGTCAAGCGCTGCACAAGACTAGTGCGATCAAGTGGAAGGCGGGCCTTTTGCACGCCCTTCAAAAACTCCCACTTTCCAGTGAGAGCAAGAATGCTCACGACCTGGACAAACTGCTTTGTCTCATGATATGGTAGAATGCATTCGAGTAGGGCCGAGACATTGAGTTCGTTGATGCGAAATCGTCGTACGAGCCACTCCAAAGCCTTAAATGTGCTTTGCAGGAGAAAATAGGGTGATAGGACTCGTAGAAATTTGTTGATACTTTCGTCCAGCTTGTCATTCTCTTCTTTGGTCTGGAGGGATCGATCGAGACCTTTGGCAAATTCCGAAAACAGAGTCTGTTCAAAATTACCCAATTCAGGGTTGTGTGTAGAGAGATCCGCAAGGGCTGCGACACCGATATCAAAGAGGGTGTCGATACTGACATCGGCTGCCTGCTTGGGTGTAAAAATCAGAGAAGCTCGGACTTTGGTCGATGTCCCTCCGGCGGTTCCTGGTGCATGCGCTCCTGCTCGCTTTGCGAGCTGCGACGCTAACGTCGACGAGGGGGCAGGCATTCTGAAGCTTTTTCGACGAAAGATCTGCTCCTGGATGCTGCTAAAATGCTGGTCAGCAATCGCATCCCAACCAGGTTTCTACTGCCACACATACCTTGGCCAGTCAGTTGTAACAGCTTTTTAGCCTGCGTTGTCCTCAACAATTTGGTAAAATGTCAAGTTCCAAAATTGCCCAAAAACAAATAAATCACGTGATGCCGAGTTCAATGACAAAGGTCCTCGTTCGCGGCTTTTCCCAAAAACATCACTGGTGATCCCTACGAATGAACTTTGCAGACGACGCTGGCAACTTGCCGCCCAAGCACTCGATAAAGTCAACAGATATCAAACCAAGTGCCTCCCCGAATCGACGGCAGGATGGCTCATACATAGATTTAGTCGACTTTGCGGGGAAAGAGGAAACTCTGCCGAGTGACCCATCTGCATCGCGTCAGCTCAATAATGCCTTGGACGAGAAGAGCGCAGCGGGAGGTGGGGGCGATCTAACGGACACTATGACGATTCGAAGGAGTATGGAAGGTGGAAGGAATGCTCAAAGTTCAGGGTCCATACATGCGGGTGCCAGTACTCCCCGAAGGCAGCAGTCATCAACTACGCCTGTAGAGATGAATCGGGCCCGAACAACTAGTCGTGAACATCTAGCGGGTGGCCATGGCGGATCACTTCCCACAAATACATCAACTCACGCTGGATTACCTCGACAACGACCAAACTCACCAAATAAGAACATCCTCCTCCAGCCCATCACCACAACGCGCCCGCCAACGATCCCAACATCTCTGCAATCAGCTCCTTTGCAGAGTTATAGCGAACAAAATCTTGAACCACCTGCACCTCTTCTTCGTCGTCCTTCAACCTACCTAGTTAGGGCACCTTCAGAGAACCGATATCTTTCTTCAACCAAACACGTTGCTGGAATGTTGGAAATCGTTGGGCGCACGCGCGTTTCCATGGATGATGCTGGACGTCACAAATGGAAGGCGGTCCTGAGCGGCAATAGGTTACCTGCTCCTAGTTCAAGGTGCGTATTTGTCTGATGTAGCAACCTCATTTACCGGCAGCTCCCCTCCATGCCGCCAGCGGCTTGTGCACCATGGAGTTATTTACAAGCCATGCTAACTTTCTCTTAGTCAAGAAGCTTTTGACCTGGAGATGCTCGTCTTGCAAATTGGCGAAAGCTGCAGTATGTAGTCCAACTTCATTTGTAAATGTTTCTATTCGTTGGTCAACCAAATACACGTTTCACACTCTGACGCAAACATACTCTCTCGCTTTTGTCGTTCCGTTTCTTTACCTCTCAAACAACCGGGGTTTCAGTTAAAAACAATGCGACTACCACCAATTTCAACACACTATTGCTTTACCTGTTAAGCCAGATGCGCGCTATGCGGGTCGTGGCCTATGACGGGTAATGGACTTTCAGTTAAATGTGTAATCATTCGGAAGTAAAGTCTCTGACCACCTCACGTATAGGGACTGGACGGACGAGGCGTGCAATGCTTTATTTTTAGTCTCAATCTGTGTCAAGTACGCAGTCGAAAACACGAGCTCCATGGGCATTCACGAGCTATTTGAAAGTAATTATCTTACTTGAGCCTCTGACCTCAATTGGTTCTGATCTTTTTTAGTGGACCGCACAATGTCCGTTAAGCATTCCCTCTCATCCTCAGGTTCGAAGCCGGATGATCCCAGATTGGAGCTTGACCCCCATGTCGTAAATGGTAGAGAGCAAGTTCCCTGCTTTTCGAGCTCTGAATGAACACTTAAGCAAACTTTCTGTGGCAGATAAACGACTGCGCTCTTTCCATCTCCTTGAAGAGCTGCTACACGTACTCATATACGCCGATGCCCGGACACCTGCCAATTATGAGTTTTATCTGCAAACGCTTAACTTGCTCATCATCTTATTCTCGACGCAATTGAATGGGTCGGGAGCTGTGGAGGGGGAGTACTTTTTGGAAGTGCTATTGGGTCGATTGAGGTGCGTAGATGTAAACTATCGAAATCCGATCAGTTCTTAATTTGGCTCCTCCCACTGATAGTCATTTCGCCGGAGGCGCCATGCAACGCCTTTTAATGAACGCTATCCACCGCCCCCCTCCTCTTTCCGCATCTTCAGGTTGGTTTTCCATAGACTTTGCATTGATTGGCTGGACATGAATCTAAGCGCCATTGGCTTTCTTTTACAGGCGTCTTGTATTCGGCGTACAGTTATCTCTTCTCCTCCCAACCCACCAAGAACACACCAGCTGTCTCACCCGTAGGCGACAAATCAGCAGTTTTATATCTCATCCTCGCTGCGCAAACGTCAAGTCACTTCGGTAACCCGTTCGCTGAAGTCGCTGGGCGACTAAGAGACAGTCATGGTGAGGCATTTTTTATTCCCTGTTCCCAGCAAGGTGGGGAAGGCATTAACGAATAGATCAGTGGCAGAAATGCCTGCTCCACAGATTACTGATTCAAGCGATGATGACGACAACACAGTCAACGTGTCCTTTCGAAACCTATACCAAACACTTTGCACGTACGTTTTCACAAATTTCTCTTTTGTAGTTGGGCATTCTTACAATGTTAAAACCATTCAGTGGCATGTCTACGCCAAGTTTACCCAAGATTTTATACCTTCTCCTCCTCCAGAACCGATCATTCAGATCGTACATCCTTTCCCGCACAGATCCAGAGAGTTTGGTAAGATTTATGGTCTTGCTGTAATTAACCTGCCTACTCAAACTCAAGGTTTCCACAGTTGATTCCCATTCTGAAACAAATCTACGAACTCCACGACCGACGCGACGCGTTTCCAACCTTATATGTGCTCTTACTCGTCCTTCTCATTCTCTCGCAGGATGAGATTTGGGTTGAAAGCATACAAAAGATCGTAAGTGCGCCTTATCCGAAGCGGGTGACGAGCTCCAAATGACGATGCCTCCTGTGATAGACGGTCAGTCAGCAGCCATGGTTTACCGACCGGGTCGTGAAACAAAACTCTTTGGGCGGTTTTGCGGTTTTACTACTGATTCGTTGCGTGCAAGTCAATCTGGCTGCCTCCAAGGTATTTATGTTTATTCCCACGCCATGATCTACCCTTCTAACATGGACTATTGTAGGACGCGTACTGCCATGTATTGCATATTGCTATTTTAACGAATCTGGGATGCGGGCTAATTGGCATGTCTGCCGTTGTCGCCCAACGACTTGTCGGGTACGTTGTTTGCCAAAACCCAAATATTTTGTGTGAAAGAACTTATTTATCGATGGACGTATGATAGATTTTACGACATGATCGCAAAGCGCTACCACCGGATTTTAGCTGGGTTCAATAGCACCCAAGCTACCCCTATGCAAACACCCATCACTACCACGGCTCCTGCTCTGCTGGTCTTTCCTGACTCTTTTGACGACCATCAAGGTGGTGGACCGGACACGCACATCTACTCTGATATCCTAGCCGCCTTACTCGAAATCATCAATGCTGTTTTTACCCACTCCCTCCGTCTCAACCCCGAACTCATATACGCTGTTCTCCACTCCCCGGAGCGCTTCACACCATTATCGCATCATCCTCGGTTCCATCCTCTAGTGGCCAATATCGAGCTAGTCATGGGATACTTTTCTGGGCGGGTAGAGGAACGTCGAGGCGCGTGGGGTGGACTGGCATCCGCCCAGGATGTGGCAGGCGAGATTGAGCGCGGAGTCAGGACTTGGAAAGGTGGTGGATGTGAAGTCTATTCGGGAATGAAGTATATACTTGAAGTAGGAGAAGGCACGGATGGAATTGGGGAGCATAACTTTGCGGTGGGATATGCTTGGGAGTGTGGTAAGTTTGCTCATATGGTACGACGCGTTTGCCTCTTTTTCATGTTCCTCTTTCAACAGCGGTCAAACAAGCATGTATTCACTGGCAATCGACGCCGCTGTTGGACGCATTCGTAAGTATAGAAATGTCATATTTACAATGTTGATGAAGCTTGAAGATATATGTTGGGAGCCGGGCGATGTTGACTGTCTAAGATCTAATTATTCTAATTACTGTTTCTGTAGGAACAAGATTGCCCCGAGTTTACATCCTTTGGAGGGGGCGGCGGGGACCCCGAATATTTGTAACAATGCAAATCCTCCCTCTCCCCTGAAGCTGTGTGCTTGTGTGCTATATGTACAATGATAATCCCGACCATTCCGTTCTCACGAAATGACATTTTCCCCCATCCTGGTAGCAGCTTCTCGGGCCTCTATCCGATCCTTATCCCATCTGATGAGCACCAAAATGCAACTTAGCAGAAAATCCCTCAATTGTAAACAATCATGCTGTCTTACCGCTCAAGGATCTTTTCGGTCGTGAAATCTTTGCCGTATTCGAGTCTAGCTTTATAACCGGTTTGGGTTGTGCGATATGACCAACTTTGTAGAGCTGGATATGAAAATCAATGGGAAATGACAAGGTATTAGAAAAATGTGCAGGTCTCCTCTCCCGAGAACTCATATCTGACCACACCTCCAAATTCCAAATGTACCCTCTCCTCCTTCATATATGAACCCAAGACCTGCTACTCACCATATCCTGCCCACATTGCAACTACGCCGACTCCAAGCACCTGCACGTCAAAGTCTGTCAGTACAAAGATAGTTCAGTTGTCGTTGCAAGGCGAGCCTTACCTTGCCGATTTTGACGAGCGGTGACGACATGTTAGTAGGCGGGAAGAGTGTGGTCTTCTTCAAGACTGAAAAGAAACAGTGAACCAGTTCCTGAGAAATACAGTTGAATCCTTAGGACCAAGGTAAAAGCGAAACCCTGCTGGTTAACGAAACCCAGAAATCCTTCTCAGTGGCTGTGCAACCACTGGGCGGTTGACCAAGACTTTGACAATCAGTTTGACAATCATGTCAAACACGTTTGCAACAACAATCCCAGGCTTTTCTCCCCTACATCATCCCACCATGTTTGGCCTCGAGAAAGAAATGGTATGTCTGAACCTTCTCCCAGCATTGTTCAAATCCCAATACCAACCTTCACCTAGGATTTCATCGGCCAGCGCGATGCCGAACGCTACATTCACGGTCTACTCACCCTATCTGGTGTCGTTGCGTTCTTGGCTGGTTTCATCCTCCAGAGCCTCAATGTAGCACTTGTCATCCTGCTTGGCGGAACAGTCTTAACCTCATTGGTAATTGAGAAGTGTATGTTTTATGATGTGGGGCTGAAGATTAATTGAACTGAGTCATAGATTTGTGTACCGGCTTGGCCAATGTTTCGGTCACATCCTATAATATTCTTACCCAAGGTAGAGGAACCGGACGACGAGAGTGATGATGAGGGTGGGGAGGGCAAGAAAGTGGAGCAGGAGTCGCTAGTTCGGAGGATAGTGCGTAAATTGCTCTTCTAACGTGGTTGGCAATGGTTTTGGTGTACATAGCGTTCAATAATCAGGGCATAAGATGTTTACATTTCCATTATTAGTTTTAAAAAAACAAGGTGTTGGAGGGGGAAAATAATTTGTAAAAAGGGACTGATCTACTTTGGAGTATCGACCGCGTCCGAGGATTATGCCTCAGCCTCAGCCTCACCCTCCTCTTCCTCAAATTCTGTAGAAAAAATGAACTGATGAGTAATCGCGAAATGGTAGGCAAACAATACAATTGCTACTCACCACCCTCCTCTTCTGCTGTTGCATCCTGGTATTGTTGGTACTCAGAGACAAGGTCGTTCATGTTGGACTCGGCTTCAGTGAACTCCATCTCGTCCATACCCTCACCAGTGTACCAATGCAAGAAAGCTTTTCGTCGGAACATGGCAGTGAACTGATCAGAGATACGCTTGAAGAGTTCTTGGATAGCGGTTGAGTTTCCGATGAAGGTGACGGACATTTTGAGACCCTTGGGTGGAATGTCACAGACGGCAGTCTTGACGTTGTTGGGAATCCATTCAACAAAGTATGACGAGTTCTTGTTCTGAACATTGAGCATCTGCTCGTCAACTTCCTTCATAGACATGCGACCACGGAACATGGCAGCGACGGTCAGGTAACGACCGTGACGGGGGTCTGAGGCAGCCATCATGTTCTTGGCGTCAAACATCTGCTGGGTCAGCTCAGGGACAGTGAGCGCCCGGTATTGTTGGGAGCCGCGAGATGTGAGGGGAGCGAAGCCAACCATGAAGAAGTGAAGACGGGGGAAGGGGACCATGTTGACGGCAAGCTTACGGAGATCAGCGTCTACACAAGGCAGTAAGTTTAGACAATGTATCAGGCAATGGGAGTGAATGTGCACTTACTCAGTTGACCGGGGAATCGCAGGCAAGTTGTGATACCGCTCATGACGGCAGAAACGAGGTGATTGAGATCACCGTACGTTGGTGTTGTGAGCTTGAGTGTTCGGAAGCAAATGTCGTACAACGCCTCGTTGTCAATGCAGAAGGTCTCATCAGAGTTCTCGACAAGCTGGTGAACGGAGAGAGTGGCGTTGTAGGGCTCAACAACGGTATCGGAGACCTTTGGTGATGGAACGACAGAGAAGGTACACATCATACTAAAGATGAGGTACTGTCAGTATTGAACTCGTTGTGTTATGGCGATGCAAGCATCCACACTTACCGGTCGGGGTACTCTTCACGGATCTTGGAGATGAGAAGCGTTCCCATACCAGCTCCCGTACCACCACCCAAAGAGTGTGTGATTTGGAAACCCTGGAGGCAGTCACAAGACTCGGCTTCTTTTCGGACGACATCGAGGACAGAGTCGACGAGCTCGGCACCTTCAGTGTAGTGACCCTTTGCCCAGTTGTTTCCGGCACCAGATTGTCCAAAGACAAAGTTGTCCTAAATAACGTGATTTCCAAAATCGGAGAATATGATTAGCCAATCGCCCAATTCTACCCCACAGCGGAGTTTGAAAAAAAAATGTGGAACTTACGGGACGGAAAAGTTGACCGAAAGGACCAGCACGGACAGAGTCCATTGTGCCGGGTTCCAAATCTACAAGGACGGCACGAGGGACGTACTTGCCACCAGTGGCCTCATTGTAGTAGACATTGATGCGCTCCAACTGAAGGTCAGAGTCTCCGTGGTATGTACCGGTTGGGTCGATACCGTGCTAAGAATGAAGGGGGTGAGCTTGACGGAAGTTTTGATTTAAATCAATCATTTGCCTACCTCGTCAGAGATGACCTCCCAGAACTTGGCACCAATCTGAAAAATGTGAGGTGAGATTCACATCTTGGGATGATTGCATGGTGCGATCAGTAGCGTACCTGGTTACCACACTGTCCAGTTTGCAAGTGGACGATTTCACGCATGTTGACAGATGACTAGGAGGCTGTAGTGGTAAGGAGATGAAAAGTGTGAGTGAACCGTTCCTGGGTACAGAAGGCAGATCTGGGAGGGCGGACAAAAGGTTGGCGCGTCGCTGGCAATGCTAGACTACTGATCGAGAATGCGGACGCTGCAGGGTAGTCTTTTTATTTCTTGTTCAATCTCGCGCAATCGTTCGCTGTCCTCGATAAAGTACGGTACGGCCAACCCTTGTCGCGTCCGAAAGTCCCGGGAAAAGCGCGAAGATCTCGACAGCGGCAACTCACCTATGAAAAAAAAGCACAGGGAGTAAGATGGATAGCGACGGCGGCTTCTGCTGCTGCTTTCTGCTTGCAAGGCGAGATGGATCGCGGTCGTCGTCGTCCGGAAAAAAAGCGCAGAAGCGGGGGGCGACGCGACAGGGCGGAGGAGCGGAATCCTAAATTGCGCTTTGCTGCGCAAGGAACGGCCAGGGCCGGGCCCAATCACCCTCCTTTCCTTTTTGGGACATATTGGCACACTCGATCCGCCCTCGAATACAACTCCGCTCTTTGACTGATGACTTTTCCTTGAGTACAAGCTGGCAAACCCGAGCTTTGCTCGGGATACAAACTTTGTAATTCGAGATGACAAATCTCGAATACCAATAGCGACAGAGCGTGAACTCTGCCGGATACACTATCCTACGTCTATATAAAGCTATGTACAAAAGACATCACTAACCACGGGCAAAGGGCGCTGGCCGGCCGTTCCCGGCTAACATGGACCGGACGATGAATGCCATGTTTGCGGTACTGAGCTTGTCTCGGTTGTGATATCTTGTCGGAACTCCCAGGGTCGCGTCGTTCGTCCAGAGGGCTTGTGCGCATTGGAGGTTGGTACAACCTAACAAGCCATGAACGTTTTCGTCGTGTCCTTGGGCCCGTCGCCAGGGCCGTGAGCTTGGCCGAGACTTGAAGTCCTTGTCGACTGGGTGGTGGCAGAGGGAGCAGCGGCTGGACGTCCGGAACTCGTCCAGAAGAAAGCACCTGATGCCATGCCGCTTGAATGTGTTCCTCCACCCCGACGTCTTGGTGGACTCTTGGAATCGCATGGTCCGTCCAGCGTCGTTCCAGTCGCCCATCACAACCACCAAGTCATGTCCGTATCTTGCCCGCATACGGTTGATGAACTGGGATTCCGACCGTTGCCTCAATGTAAACGCTCGGAATCGTGACCGCCGATGGAATCGCAAATGGTAGAATGCTTTCAATTCCGTACGGTGGGCACCCTTGTAGGCAAGGTATTCGGAAAACCGGTCCACGTCCATCGACTTGTGGGTGGGGATGGCGGACTCCAATCCTTCGATACCATGTTCCCGTCGCAACTCACGCAGTTGACTCCTCGTCGCCCTCGTCTTGATCTCGTGAGCGCGCTGGTTGGCCGTGTATCGCATAGTGGTGTCGTGGTTAAGATCCCGGCAAAAGAGCAAGTCTCTTTTATTGGGGTCAATCACCACGACATTGGCGGCCGCGCGCACTTGGTCCAAGTGGTGCTCGACGTAGGTTGCTTGGACTCGTCGGAGCAACTCACTTTTCGAGACGCGAGGGGTCCTGTGTCCATATCTTGTACCCGGGACCTTGAGGTGTACAGACACGCCGTGACCGTCGGTTGCAATGGAGCCGTCAAACTCGAGACCTGTGGATGGCTGGGGTCGAAACGCCTTCGTGTCGAGGCGAAAGCATTGACTCCACAGATCGTGTTTGCGCTCCGAGGTCAGCGTGCCCATTTGTCTCAAGGACATTCCCAGGATATGGAGACACAGAATCTTGGTGTCGATACGAACATACGACTGAATGTCCGTCTTGCGTAGTGGTATCGCGGTGAAGACGGGATAGTCGTACTGTTCGTATAGGGCAGCGAGGCGACAATAGGCTTGCAGGTAGTCGAGTGGCTGCACGACGACATCGTAGGCGAGGCCCTCTTGACTCTCTACCGCCCTGGGCGGCAGGACCGACCATAGTTCTTCGACCAACAACTTCTCGTGGTCTTCCAACTCAGCAAATTCGTCCTCGGTGGGGATCGCTTCGAAAGTGGCGAAGGTCTTGATCCACCGCACTCGCGCGTAGAACCATTCCAATAGCTCCGGCTCGTTGAGGTTCTTCAGGAATCGCGAGAGTTCCTTGACGTCGAGTCGTTTGTTGATGTACCGCATCACCATTTTGTAAAAGTTTTCTTGGATGTTGACTTTCAAATTGGTGAGGATGCTTTCGCCCACATAGTGCGCCTATTGTTGATCATTGGGGAGGTTTGGTGCCTGGAAATTGGCGATGGCTTGGTAGCCAGGAATCCAGGCCTCATATCGGCTCATGATCACTTGTGCAACCGGCGATGACGGGCGGTACGCGTCTCCCTTGTTGAGAAGATGAAAAATGGCGAATACATCTTCTGGGGACGGCGCAACAAAGTCGTGACTCCAAATTTGCTGGGTGTAATAGTGTCGGAGGAAGAAGGTCGTGTGCTGGGCCAGATCGTGGACGGTGGCGATGTACTCCAGCAGCCGAGCCAGCCATACTGGTGCGAGGGGGTGCTGGTGCCGAAAGACTTTGGCAAAGGATATCTTTCGACAGGTGTGGCGCTTGGTAGGAGGGGTTCCGATGGAGGGAGGGCCAGATGGCGGTGTTGAGGATGGCCCTGGGTCCTTGTGGGTGGGAGTAGGATGGTCGTCGCGTATTGAAGGTCTCTACATGGACATAGATAGGAAATGTCAGATGGGCTATCCAAAAGTCATCGCATGCTAAACACACTGTGCATACCTTTGGCGGGCGACCAAGAGACGAAGACGGTGGCCCGCCAGCGGCCCGCTTGGGGGGCATGGCGGGGGGCGGCGGTTGTATCGACGATCGGTGATGAGAGGGGAAGATGTGCATTGATCGTAAAGTTTTGGTTCGAAGGAATGGGGCTAATCTGTTGCGGGAGATAAATGGGGGATGGAGTGGGTCGGGGCGGTATTTATATGCGAGTGCATCCCAGCGCCGCCCAGCAGTCCGCAGCGGAGTTTAGCTGCGGCGACCTTACGAAACAGGGTTGTTTGACTCTCAGATGCTGCCGGACGCGCCAGAGACCGGAAGAGACCCCAATTGACTGTCTTTACGGAGGATTCAATCCTCCGGGTGCATTGTCAGTGCATTGTCTTCTTTGTAATTTAGTCGTTGCCCTCGGACTGTTGGCAGTACTCAACAGCCGTCGGCTGAAGACATCTTCCCATCCATGAAGATGCCACTTTCGAGCTTTTCTGACGGCGGTCGTATCTATTATATCTTACATAGCGGTTGGCACGCCTCGCTTCGCAGCGCGCATCGACTTTACATAGGAGAACGATGAGGAACGCGCATAACACTTGTCACATTCAAAACTTCTTTATATACAACGCTTCTCCTCAAGTCGTCGTCCTTGACGATGACTGGAACTTCAATCAAGAACTTGAGACCTGCTCTTGAATCAGACCGCGAGCCAGCAACGTACAGTTGTCCGTGGGCAAAGACGGGATTGGGTAGGTAGACGCCCACTTTCGACATTGTCTGGCCCTGGCTTTTGGTGATTGTCATGCCATACGCGAGTCTGATGGGAAATTGCTTACTGGCACTTACTGCCACCATACAACATGGCTTTGCCACTTTCGAGCTTTTCGAGCCGAGACCGATTTGGGCCCATTTTTCATTATAGTATAGATATCCTAGGATCGCATATAGAGGGCAAGGAAGTGAACGGAAGAGCTGCCGGGTATGATGAAGGCCAAGGGAGCTGATTAAGGTGTTCCTGCCGCAAACCCCGGCAAGGTTCTTGCTTCTTCTTGCTATTGCTACAAATGGGCTCAATTTGCAGGGCAAAATCATCCAACCCTTGAACAGTTTTTGGCTAATGCGATATCGCTTTCCTGTGATTCTGCATCAGACGATACTTGCCTTGGGTCGGGCTAACGGTTAATGAGGGCCAAAGGCTCATGAAAGATGATGAAACCCAACTGGCACCCGTAAAACTGGGTAATGCCAACCCCAAAATGGCTAAATCAAAGAATCTGCGACAGTCAGTGACACCGCGCAAAGCAAAGAATGGAAGAATTGCGCCATCTCGCAAAATCCAATTCAGATTGACAAACCTCTTCGCACACACAAAGATGCTACGACCACCAATATCCCTCGTATCAAGGACCTCAAAGCCCCGTTCCTGTGTCCCAGTCCGAACTTTTCATTCCAAGCCAGAACGCGCAACGCTACCTCTTTCCAAACGTCAAATAGCCTTACAAATAAAACTTCCCAACGCCGTTTCTGCCAATCCAAATCGTATACCCCGCTTACAGTTTCACCAGCAAGGCCAGCACGAGGTCTTCAAGGTGTGTCATATGATCTAGATAGCAGCTTAATCGTTCCAAATCTAATACATCCGCCAAAAGGCCCGAAATTTTGCCCACTCTCGATCACTGGAAAGCATTGCAGAAGACCTAATTGATCTTTCTTGGCGAGCATGGACTAAATTGATACTCGTTGCAGCTTCGGGGGTTGCGGCGGGCTGTTTGATTGCCTTACACGGATCCGACCTTTTGGCCAGATTGGGCATTTTTGTTTACGAACCAGATGATGATGATGATGACGACGATGAAGAGGATGCAGAGGCAAAAGCGTTGGGCATAAAAAAGCATGTAACCGTGCTAGATGGTGATGGCCAGGATATTGGCAAAAAACCTTCCGTGTCGATCGAGAAGGGTGTCGCATCTCCTCATCCAGGGATGGACTTGTCGGCCCTCTTTGGTGACTACCGTGTCACTGTTGCCTACAATTGGACGAATGCCGATGGTAGTAGCTAAAACCAAGTTGCAAAGTGATCCATCTCTCTACTTTGATGTTTAACCTTCTCTTCTCTCCCACAGCTTCATACATTGCCTTGTCAAAGGGCAAAATCGATGCAGCCATTGCGGAACTGGACGCGCTCACCGATCAGCGAAAGTTGGAAGGCTTGTCGAGACGTGAGGGTGAGATTGTACGAAAGTTTTTGGGCGATACGCGAGCACTGCTTGACGAGCGAGAGGCGGAACTCAAGGCTGCTGAAAAGCAGAATGCATCAAATTCTACATCATCCCCAGAGAGTGGAGGAGGAATCCGATCTTGGTTCAGAAGGAAAGGATAAAATCAACTAAAAGAACCAGGTTTATCTCAGTCATCTGCGACAACCGTCTCTTCTACTTTTTTTGGGTTTTGGAGAATAATGGGATCTTTACCAACATGCTGTCTGAGGTCGCGCTCCCAAATAAAAAATGGACGGACGGCGCATATAAACAAAATCAATAGATTATGAACCTTGAAATAAATTAAGATATGCTACACAAATAATGATAAGGAAGTGGTCCCCTAGGCTTTTTCTTCCACAGGGTTCAACAGCCGGATGAGCTGCTTGGCAGCTGTTTTGACAGAATTGACAGACTGGTACTTTTCAGAAGCAACCAATTTCTCAATGAGCGGTTGAAGCTCTTGAACACGCCACAATTTTGCAACCTATTTCCATTGAGTCAGTTGATGTAAAAAAATAATCCGGTAAAGCAAGACTACAAACCTGCTTCTCATCTCCAATGACTTTACAGGATCTCCGAGCAACAACAACCAAATCCTTCATAAAAGACTTTGTTCTATCTTTGCCCAATGCGCGGCCGTTGCTTTCGCTGTCATCTTCTGAAAGTTCCAACTTGAGTGTCCCCACGACATTCTCAACAAATCCAGGCAAGAATTGTTTGATGGCTTCGGTACGCTCCGCTTCCTCTGTTTTGGGGAGCTGCTGGAAAATAAGGGCAATGGCATTGTAGGCTTGAGCGCGGGGATACGACTTGGCGGGGGAGGTTAATGAAGTCAATTCGACGTAAGTGGGCAAAAGTTCCCAGATGTAAGTGGGGTAGCGTTTGGCCAATTCGAGAAAGAGGATCGGTCGGACTCGGGACTTGTTGGAAATCAAAAAGTCAACGAGAGAGTCCTTGTAAATGGAGGCGACGCGGGATAATTCTGAGGATGGGGTGGGGGGTTTGACTTCCGTCTTGCTCTTTTTGGACTTTTTGGATTTAGGTGCAGCGATCACTTCAGCTGGTTTCTGCTCTTTAACATGGCTCAGTACTTTTGTCAAGTACAGCGATGCACCACTGCAGAGTCCAAAGATGGTGCCATCGTTGGCACGCATGGCATACTCGTGCACCTCGCGGAGGAGTTTTGTTGCGTGTTCCACATCCAACTCTGGCTGTGTGGGAACCTCCTTATTCTTGAATAACCGATGCATCAAAGGCTCAAGTTTGGTAAACAGTTCCTTGTCGTCTGTGCTGCGTGACGAAGAAGTAGCTAGTTTGAGCAACGGCATGATGGTCTCGAGAATGAGGGGGCTATCGGCAGCTTTTTTGATCAAGATGTCGAGCAAATCAACGACCCGGAACTTGAAATGGAGGACTTGTTGCTTAACGTCCTTCTTGGCAGTCTTGGCCATTTTCTTTTGTTTGAAAATTTCGACGAGCTTGTTGTCAAAGTCTTCCATTTCATCATCATCGAGGAACTCCTCCTCGTCCGACTCGGAAGCGTCACCATCCTCGCCCATAGCAGCTCGGCCAAGGGCGGCACGAACATCCCGGCGAAGGTCCTCGTCAACCTCCTCGTTCTTGTCATCATCCTCCTCGTTTCCATCGTCCGAAGCATCGCTGTCTTCCTCTTCCTCGTCATCGTCCCCACTACCCTCCTCATCTCCATCGACATCCATAGCGTTGCCCTTCACGTCATCTCCCACATCCTGGCCCTCAAACAGCTCTTCAGCACCGCTGACACCTCCTTTGGTTGCCAAAATGTCGAAAATAAGATCCAGGGCTTTCTGATTCATTCGCTTGCAGAATGCCTTGAAAACATCCTGGGATAGCGAACGGAACAGCGCTGAAGGTTTAGCCAAGAAACTGATCAAGATATCGACCAACACTTCAATAGGTGTAGGTGGCTCTTCATCATTTTCTTCATCTACCTCCATATCGTCGGTTTTGCGCTTCTTGTCATTCTTGGGCTTTTTGGGTGCCTTTCCGTTCGTCTTGACTGTTTTGTCCGACTCCTCCACAAAGATCGCCCGGCATTTAAGTAAATCCTCAAGCGTATCCATGTACTCCGAGGGATCTACATCCATTTGCAGCAGAACGTGCATGAACAGTAATTCGAAGGCGCGGTGCTGGGCTCGAGCATCACGGTCTTTTGATAACTTGGCTGTCTCCTTCTGGATGTCTGCCAATGTCTTGCGTGCATTTGCCATCGTGGCTATAAAATCATCGTCGGCCGCTTCCAGCAAGGTAGACACATGCTTGTCCTCTTTGAGCTTTTCCACAAACTTGACGAGATCTTCAACCCAAAATTGACCATTTTCCATCACTCCCACGACAGGTTTTTTGGTTGCGTCTGATCCGGAAGCGGGCTTGAGGTTTAGGGTGACCAAAGTACCCAAGACGCTTACAAGACGCTCCTCGCATACTTTCCGGGTGGCATCGCTGATCTCGGGAACAGGTACTCTGATCAATTCATTCTTGGTGCTGTTCTTTTTGACATCGAATGCGGCGTGAAGGGTCACGAACCGAGCAGCGCTCTTGACCCAGGATTCCTTCTTTGCAAGTTTGTTGTTACGGAGCAACAAAACAATCTGGTCCAAAGCCCATTGGCGGCGTTCCTCAACAGCATTGGCAGTCTTGACCGTGGGATCCACCTTCTCAGCGTCATCCTCAGCTACCTCTTGTGAGGTGTTTAGATCCTCATTTGGGTTGATGAACGTCGCCTGCAAGTACTTGACATACGATTCGACATCCTCTTGCTCCAAGCTTCCGATAATGGTCTCCAAAGTTTTCGTTTTTGTGACCGAATCAAAGCGGTGATGCCCGTTCTTCCCTACCAACTGCAGAACCAGCTGTAAGGCAATGTCCTTCCGCTCTTGTGCCAATTTGGCTAATGATTGGGCGGTTTGCTTGGCAATTTTGTGCAAGTAACTATCTTTCTTGGAGAGGTAATGCATCATTGTGCGCAGCAGCTGTGGGGTGAAGATGTAACCAACATCTGAAGGCTTTGCCTCTGTAAGGAGCTTCTGAAACAACATAAAACCGAGGAACCTGCGTTCGTAACTTGAAGAAAAAAGGGCCTCGTCCAATTCCAACCAAAGGTCATGCAGTGAGACAGCGTGTGCGATAGGGGCCTTTTTGGCTGTGAGCTGCGCCAAAAGAGGAGTCCATATTGAGTGCAGGCGGGGAGTTGTGATGGAGGTTTCTTTCAAAGTTTCAACCAATTTTGATTTGTTCTTCTGGTGCAGTACGAGACCGTGCTTCCAAGACGGTAAAACCTCCTCCCACTGGAAATCAGGGTACCGCTTTTGCATCTCAAGCGCGAACCATAGATCCTCGGGTGTCTCAATTTGCTTCTCCAAAACCAAAGGAATTGCAAACTTGATGGCATCCTGCTCCAATGGTGTGCCCTTCACTTTGTCCATGATTGTAAGAAGAACACGAGTGCATATCTCTTTGACATAGACCTTCTTTGCAGAGTATTTCAAGAGATGCTGGACCATGTTCTGAATGTCCTCTAATGTGGTGGTATCGCGAGACACCAAATCAGCTTCACAAATGGCCAAAATTCCAAAAATCCGAGCAAACAAAATATCCCGCTCCTCTTGTCCATTCGCACCCTCGATCTGCGTCAGCTTGAGCAACATTGCAAGTACTGTCGAGACGCTCAAGAATGAGAGATTCCGCAAGAGCTGGCAAGAACAGAAATTAGTCTTTGTTTATATTTCGTGAAAAATGCGATAAAATACCTCAGTCAGAGCGACCGAGAACCCCTGCCTAGCTCCATCTCGAGAAGATGGCAATCCTCGAAGCAGACGCTTGTATCCGTACAATACATCTGGCGCACAAAACTTCTCCAAATTCTCTTCCGTAACAGTGACATTCTTTGCTGGCGCCGGCACCGACTCTTGAAACTTGGCCAGGGAGGTAGTGAGCTTCTCGGCAGCCCGGAGCCGTATGCTCGAGTCCAGCGAAGCCAGCTCCCAGTACAGGGCCATCATATCGTTCGACATCCTGAGGTGATCTCTGGTCGTTCGGAGAGTTCTCTCTTCTAATGGTGAATTTCCAATAGTTTTTTGCGAAATTCAAGCCAGATTACCTGAAGTGGCTTAGTACCAAAAATCCCTCGTGGCTGTGCCGCCCAGCTTTGGCTTCCCTCATTTCTCCTTTCGCACTTTTCCTTATGGTCCACATCATCCACATCACTGACAAACTTTCATTAATAGTACACGATATAGAGGTTATGAGGGGGTATAGATCATGCGCAGAATAGGAAACATGCGGAAAGAGAAGCAGCTAAGTAATCAGAAACAGTACAACCACCTCACTCAGGGCCCCAAGGCCACGATGGACGACATGCCTCCCGACATTGCCAGTGCGTTTGCCGACAGTGCACGGCTCCAAGACTTGCGACGTTGCTGTTTCTCCTGCAACTTTTGAACCTCGGCCGACATCTTTCGGGCAGCATCCAGCTGTTTGACTTGCTTTGCCCGAACACGCGCAGCCATCCTGGCTTCCTCTTCCTCTAATTTGCTCAAGTCGCTCGCAGACAATGTAGCCATGACCTGCTCATCGGCGGCGGGGGCAATGACTGAGGACGCGACGGACAGGTCGACAGAGTCTTGTCTGTCGCAGTTCGCACCTTCTGCTGCGATTTCGCTATCACCTAAATCCAAACAACTGAATTGTTTTTCAAGACAGTGCTGGGGCGCTTCGCGACAATCGAAGCTCACAACCATTGAAGGGGACGAGGCGAAAGAAACCCGGCGGCGCATGGCAGATAAAGCGCCTGCGCTCCCTATGCTTCCCCGTCTCGAATTCGCTCCACTTGATATGGATGATCGCCGAGAGCCGTGATTGAGCACATCGGAACTGCTACCTGCGGTCGACATTTCGTCACCCTCGCCCACCCGTTTTGTACTGTTTGTGCGTTTGAAGCACGATAAATCGCCATCTAGTTCGAAGGCAACGAGTTTTGACACGGCTGGGTGCAGGCAGGGCTTGATGTCTGGCTCACTGGATGAAATAAGTGAATGGCGCGAAGGGGCGCGGCTCTCGACTTCAGCAGTTGCCACTTGATCTACTGATGGTGCGGGCTTACCCGTTGTCGTTTCAGGGATGCTGGGCAGGGTGGAGAAGGAGGTGGAAGTCACTCGCGTAACCTTTTCGCGTCCAGTTGGAGGATCTTTTCGAGCAACTGAAACCGATGAATCTCGTCCAGATGGAATGTCTTTTCGCACAACTGGAACCGAAGATTCCCCTGACCCTCTACGACTAGCGCCAGGTGGTGTGGAGAAGGTATTTGTGCTTGGCTGCGATGCCGAATTCTTCTTGGTAGCGCTGCTCAAACGTGTTGCTCTGATGACGCTGGACCAAAAAGGTTGCGAAACCATGATAAATAAGGTAATTGACCACGGTCTCTATGTGTTGAACAAAACTAAGGCCGTGGTAATGATTTTGACTCTAAAATGTAAATCGAGGCAGCATGGCGGGTCCGATCAAAAGCCAAAGCTTTTATGTTGCGCCCCCACCACGGATTTGCGCACTCAGGCATATTCCCCATTTCCATTGAAGGTCATTATATCATAGCTGCCAGCGAGGGTCACGCGAGTATATCCAAACCCTCATGAAAGCCTTTGTTTGTCACAAGGATCCGAGGGTATTGGGGTTCTCACTTCCTCCTACTGAAGGATTAGGCCCAATCTTTGGGAACCGAAACCCATAGTTATTTGTATTTCTCTAACTGATTCTGATTTACGAAAATGCGGGTTATATATTTGATTATTATGGAAAAATCAGCCAGCATGAGATAAATTCCGCCGAGCAGGCGCTTGCCGAGTTCGCTTGCCGCCTTGCGCTCTCTGCGATGTGCGACGCGTTAAGATCGTTGTGTATGTCCTGACACGGTGCGAAACTCACATCAGATGCTGCCAACGCTGACTCCAGGTCGTTCAAGGTCGAGCGGAGCTCTTCTTCCAATCTGGATTGTTGCTGTAGAGATTATTTAGTTTCCTCAAAGATGAAGCCGAGTAGTTGCATCAGGCCTACACTGGAGAGCTGATGGTCATCTTTCGTGGTGGCCTTTTGGGGAGTCAAATCCGGAATGAACATGGGTTTGGTCAGCAGCTTCGGTTTGATCAATGGGTTAATGTCGGCGAATGAAGAGATCTATTTATTCGGAAAAGTTTACTCAAAGCATGTAGTCCTGAGGACTGTTTTCTCACGCACCTCTTCCGTCTCTTCCATGAGGCCTGCGGTTGGAGCATTAAGGACTGCTTTTGCTGCTATTCTTCTTTGTCCTGGAGTTTAACAAATTGAGCTAATGACTACCAATAGTTACTGCGCAGGTAGCTCAAAATACCTTTCCGCAGATAAGCTGTCAGCGGGAGCGTTAGAGATTTATTGCCATACAGTATCACGACACGTACCATTCCAGACCCTGACGCTGTTATCCCAGGAAGCCGAAACATACTGATTTCGCACTGGGATGTGAATAATCGCCCGCACTTCATCAGTGTGTCCAACGTTTTTTTGAACCAATTCATCCTTCTTCTCAGGGTCAAATACCCTAATCAACTTGTCTTGAGAGCCTGTCACGATACTGCCATTCATGCGGTCAATGCACAGAGCAGTAACTGGCCCATCATTGTTGATCACCCGTAGGCAGGGGATGCCCTCAGCTGGCCAGATGCGAATGGTCCGATCTTCCGATGCGGTAACCCATTGTTTGTGCACCGGGTTCCATTTTATCTAGTTTGCCGTGCGGTGTGTGAGACTTTACAGAGACACATTTGATGTGGCGGCGTACACGCACCCGTGTTACTTCCGCTTCATGCCCTTGCAGCACAGCCTGCAGCAGCATTTCATTGCCTTTTGGTGAAAACGTTCGAATGTAGGCCAGTTTATCGGCAGATGCGTAGGCGTATTCGTTCCTTTCCGGGCAATATTCTGCATCCAAAATGATACCGTCAGCCGCCAACTCTTCTTTATCACGCCCGGCCTGAGTGTTTCGAAAGACGTCGATCTTTTGGAAAATTCCGGTCAACGGAATGTACTCCCAGATGCAAATTCGGCGGTCGAACCCGGTACTCAGCTATTTCTCGCCTTAGTACGAAGTTGTAGGTGAATACCGCTAATCAAATCAAACATACCAGCCAGTGAATTCCATCTCGCTGGAAGCAAGATATGCCGGTGACTGCGCTTTTATGCTCCTCCAGCGTGTACTTTAGAGACATCCCGGCGACGCGATTTGTCACTCCGTCGTTGGCAAGATCCGAAGAATCAACAAATTCAATGTCCTTTTCATTACTGCCTTCCTCCGGAACAAACTTGACCGCTTCTTCGTTATAGCCCCAAACGTCTGTTCATGTAAATTGTCAGCAGGCGCGCTTCCGTCTACTCAGGCAAGTCCGCTTACGGATTTTGCTGTCCTCAAAACCAGATATGAGCAGATCTAGCTCTTCGTAGTAGAGAAGAGATGCTACCCCAGGTTTTGAATTCCGATCATCGTCCATCCCGCGCGCTGCTCTTCGCGCGCCTAATTCGGCCTTTTGCTTGCGTATTTTCAAAATGGAGTTTTCCGGATCAATGTCGTGGTCCTTCCTTCGCAGCGTCCGTAACGCGCTTTGTGTCAGCAAGAGCGTAGAAGCTGGATCTTCTTCAACACGCTCCCACGAGCGAAGCTTGGCCGAGACCCCCTTATGCATTTGAGCTTGCTTTTTCCGCCGAAGTTCAGGATCTTTGGCAAATGTGTGAACTTGTGGCTCAATCTCTTGTTTCTCGTCTTTTGGAAGTATGAGAATCTCCTTGCTGTACATGAATGTATTCAGCTGTAATCTCTCCCATTTTCTGATGATCCCATCTATTCCCCCGCTAAAAATAAGAAGTGGCTCCTTCGAGGCTGTTGTTGCGCAGTAATTTAGTACGCCGCCGGGTGCTCAGAGGTGTTTCACGTACTAAATGTCAAACTTTCGACTACATCTGTATGGCCGGGGAGTACAGTCAACGCAGCTGATGGGTTAAACTTCCATACGACAATAGATTTTCGATTCGTTGACGCCAGGACTTCATTCACTTCCGGGACGAATAATAGTTGCTTGAAAGTGAAGGAGCTGTTTGACTTTGTCTGATAATGCTCCTCCTCCGTCCGAACGAAATCTGTGACCTATGGAAAAGATATCGACATGAAGCAAGTCAGAGGAGCAAGAAGGCGCGCATCCGTTCTTCAACTCACATTGATTCCACTCCTTGGATCGTATATTATCGGTGCGACAGAATTGGCCGTAATCCACAACGTTTGCGTTGGTAAGACATAACATAATGAGGTTACGGTATCTCTAGGTAGCAGATAAGTACCAGACATTTGAAAACCCAACAGCCTGACGGTACCCGATTCCATCAAAGCGTTGCAACAAATTTCCGTCAAGCGACCACAGTTTCACGGAGCGGTCGAATGAGCCTGTAATCAGCCTAGCAGCAATAACGTTAGACCACTGCACTAGTTCCAAGTAAAATAGAAAACATGGTACCAGCTGTTATCGGCATCCTTGCCAAATATCATGCACGATATGGCGGCATCATGAGCATTGTTGACTACATTTGAAACGCGCAGTTTCAAGTTTCCGTGGTGGGGAATATCGTAGATGACAATTTTCTTGTCGTACCTATATAAATTTGAGATCGGAACTATGATGTATCACCTTGCTCTACCCTTACCCAGCTGAGTAGAAACGACCTTCGCAAGAGACTATACAGGAAACGATGTCCTTGTGTTCTGCACATGATACCGATCGGCGCTCCAAGATTTCAGTTTGGCCATGACTTTCTTCGGCATTGGCCAGCTGGAACAATTGGACTTGTTTGTTGCAGCCCACCATCAGCTGCTGTCGCCGAGAGTTGTACGCCAATGAGTATATGGGTGATCCAGTCTACACATTTCGACAAGTTAATTCTTGCAAGTGAGGAGATACTATAGCTCATACCTCGATTTTCTGCACTGCCTTTCCATTTGGACCCCATATTATCAGCATTCCATCAATCGCACATGAGAAAAGCAATTTGAACTCTTTGCTGGGTACCAGTTTAGACATGACCAAGGATCTTTAGAGCCGGGGGAAAAAGGTACCAGTAGAGAAGACCGGTGATCCATCCTTCATGATCCGTCAAAGTGGTTATAAGCTTTCCCGTCTCCTCCCATACTCGAATCGTTGCATCTGTGAGGCAAATCAGTATTTGGACTAAATGCGAGTAGCTACGGCGGTTGATCACCTTCTCCACCGCTATAGATTTCCCGTCGGAACGGATTATACTGCAAGCAGAGAACAGGTTTGACATGGGCATCTGGGATGGTTTGGCGATACTCCATCGTTTTTGATCACAACCAAATGAATGTTGGACATTTAAGGTTGTTCGATATGACATGTTCATAGGTGGCGTAAGCATATACTGATCACCTCGATATCTCAAAATTCAAGTATGTATTACATTCTTGTAAACTGATGCATGCTTCTTTCATATCAACGGATGGTTTCATTTTTTTCACTATTAAACGGATTTCGGCCATCAAGCCGACACACCGAAAGGAATAGGTTTAACACTGTGTCTGATTAGCACAGCCATGCAAAAGTAAAGTCTGTATTCTCTTGAATGCACAGATCCCGCACTGCCTTACTGCAGCGCTTAATGAGAGCTGTAGCTGTCAAGATTCACGCTCAAGAGAACGCGTTGACGCGTTGAGCGCGACGCGTAACAATTTTGTTTATCCCACACTTCAGCTTCAGGAATGGCTGCTTCATCACCAAGGCGAGCAACATCCACGACGGGAGTGAGGACAGAATTATCTCCTTCTCTCCCGTCAATTGAATCGATATCTCCCGGCCACAAATGGATGAAGCCAAGAAGTTTGTCATCGTTGTCAGTTCGATCTTCGACATCAACATCAAGTCTTTCGAGGGATATATCAATCGACCTCGATAAGAATCGAGTGCATACCAGACGCTCAGCTGCGTCAAACACGAACTTGCGTAAAAAGCCCAATGGTCCGCCCAGAACTTCGGGTAAGCTAAAATCAAGTGCCCTAGTTCCCTTCAAGTTTAACTCGAGAAGTGCCTGAGCCAGGATCTGGGCATGATTGTCCAACTTTAGCTCATATTTGCAAGAAAAACCTGACCTATTCTTGGGAAATACCAGATGAGCAGCGGTACGCCGTTGGTCAGTTATGTATAAACCAAGCCTGAAACTCATCTTCCGACATATGTAGCGTATCATCGGTATTACACCTCACCCACATCCGTTTGGACAATTGCCGGTTGACGCAAATAGACGACTGGTCATTCATTCCTCATCTGACACACCTCTACCTTCAGCACGTATTGTTACCATGTAACCACTAGCTGTCATCGCGTATATTTACCGTTTGGCGGCAGAATCTAATATCAAGATTGGACAAGCTCGAAAGCCTCCCGCATTTGCAGTTTCTTGTCTTGGCCGAGAACAGCATTGAGAAAATTGAGGGTATACGGAACTGCTCTCAATTACGACTATTGGACTTATCAGCCAATAACATTGAACAACTAAGCAAAGGTACGGTCGTTCGAGACAGGTCACTAGACCGTAACTCAACAGATATCACAAAGATGACCTCCCGAACAATCTCGTGTACCTGATGATGAGAGAGAACCCATGCGCAAACTTGCCGTCGTATCGATTAGAGACCATTCATGACACCCCAACGCTTTTGGAACTAGATGAGGTGGAAATCAATGATGAAGAACGTAGATTAGCGTCGATGCTGCACACCAGGCATGCTTCACAACTTTAACTACTAGTCAATCCAACAATAACATTACGAGCAGAGGCACCCACGCCGAAAACATTATTGATTACTCGATTATAGGTTCATCGGCAGAGGAGGTGGAAGATAGCCGGGAACCTGACGGAAACAAACCGTCTTACAGTCAAGTTGTTTCCGATATCATCGCGCGTTCCAAGTCCCGCCAAGCATCAGTATGTGATTTCCTGCATCTTGACGTCACCAAACCCTGGCTTAACTCCTCTCAGGAAATGGATGTTAGGTATTCCGACACCATTAAGCGATATAAGGCAGTCTTGTTGAAGCAAGTAGGGCGGGTTGCATGAGGAAGTAGAGAACTCCAACTGGTTTTAGGAGCGTGTTGGCAATCGTCCTGGCATCCGGCGGCTTTTCCACAGCATAGCCGAAGAGAATATACACAGCCCGTACCTGACATTATAGTGAGCAAGTATGGTCAAATCATTTTGACAAATACACTTTACCAAGTGATGGCATATTGGAGATGGCTATTTCTGAAGTTTGCGTGAGGTCGGCGTTCGGCAGGGAATTCACGCTGTCTGATTTTCTCATTGATGGAAGAATCTATCGAGCTGACCGTGAGAAAAGATTCCCTCTGCACATGCGTTGCGATCATACCCAAGGTCATTTCAAGCAAAACAGGTTTCGCTGCGGCTATTTCAGCCATGTGTTTGAGATCTGTCCAATACCACTCATTTTTTTCTGATATTTGGAGATTACCAAACAAGATAAGAGTTGGAGATCTGGGTCGGCGACAAACCTGGCTTATTTGATGGCATGAAAATGCTCCCCTGCTCAAAAATAAGACGGCGGACCACAATCTAGTTGGTAAACAATCAACCTACCGGCTCCCCGCTCTTCACAACACCCTCAATTGTAACCGGCCCTTTGCGCTGCGTGCCATCAGTACATGAGACCATTGACATCATATTTCGTGACCAAACCTCCTCCTTATCCATTTCGAGAAAATCGTCCCTGATTTCTCTTGGTATCCATCCTCGATTGACCAGTATTGTGGAACCATCATCCGAACGGGTAAAGGGTGTAAGCACGTAAAATCCAACTTGCTTGCTACCACTAATGAGACCCCCTCCGACTATTGGCTCGTCATTTCGAGTTCGAGGCCCGAGTAGGATTGTTTTCTCAGGATTGAACTTCCCCGTAGTCTTTACACGTAGGTACTCGTCTTCAATCGACGTTCCTTTGTCCCTATGTTTGAAGTATAAACAAATGTGCAAGGTAAAATTGGAATAGACATACAATGTCTTTACTGTCGTGAGGTCAACCGGCGGTAACTTGAGACGCCACTCAAACTTCTCAATAAGGTCGAGCTTCCATTGCAATCTGTAGACTTGCCAGCAACCCAACCCAAAGGTTGTTACTGGTACCAACCACAACCAGCCGCCCAGTCGTTGAGACGATTGCTTGAATGAGTCTGACGTTGTGTTGCTGGCCAGTCGTCGGCAGTGTTGTCGGTGGCTCGAGCTTTGAAACTGCAGGTTACAAAGGGACCGGGAGAGGAGCCGAGCACCTTTCTTGCTTTGTGCAAACATCTTCACGGTAGATCGTGGTCGTTGCGTTGCTCGGCTGCTCATTTCGAGATGACAGCCAGGTTAGGGCTGATCCGTGGCTGTCTTCAGTCTTTTCCGCCAGACAAGCTCTGTATATATTGCGACTGTCTTGGAAAATGCTATGATCTCGGGAGAGGAACTATCAGTTTTTATGTGGCCAAGGATTTTGTATTTTCCCTACAAGTCAAGTCATTTTGCTCAAAATCTGGTCCTTTCAGCGGTGAAGGTAAAACATGCGTCCCGGACGATCTGCCTATCTGAAAACTTGGAGGTACTCAGTCCTTTATTTCGAAGTCTACGAGTGATAATGTAAATGCTTCGAATATTTGGAAGGTATATTCGAGCTTCAATCTCTGTCTTGGCCCAAAAAAACTGCCAGGAAGCACTCCCGGGAGCACTCGCTCTGAAAAGGCATTTCTGCGAACGTTACACAAACTATCCAACCGAAATAAAAGTATTTTTCCAACTCGCAAAGTTCTCATCTATAGCGTAGCTATATACCTTCTCAAATGCCCATAGCTGAGTAAGATAATTCTCAAAAGTTTGTTTTCCAAGATCTGACAATTGTGGACACAGCCACAAAATAACCTGCTAAATAAAGGACCAAAAAACCAAGGGTTCGCTTCGCTCAAGCGATGGCCTAGATATGTTTTTAGATTGCGTGCTCAGTCCATACAAGCCTGTCTAGTGTGATCCATGCTCCTTGTATCGCTTAAGTCATCCAACACCACTACTTGAATCAACTTTTCTCAATTTTTTTGCCCTCATACTGTATGTCCGTGCCCAGGAGCCATCGACACTTGATGGAAAGGGAGCTTGGTAACCAAACTGGTAGGTGTTGTTATCTGGATCAGATTGACTTTCAGCGCTGAAAATCTTACTATGCCCATCATAAATCACTCATATATTTCGCTACATTCTGGATCACAGCTATCGTCGAGTTGGCCGACGACGGAGCACCACCACCACTCATCCCTTCGAGCGTATCCCGATACACTTCGACGATGGGTCCGCGGTTTGCTTATCAGGGATATGGACCAGCATCATCACATACCCAGTCATCGTACCCCTACTATCCAGCTCATACCACCTACAACGGTTACGTGTATGTGGCGACCAGTGGCATGAATCCAGGTCAAGTCACAACTACAGCTGGCTCCATCTCAGATGGAACAAGCTTTGATGCACAAGGTGTACAGCATCAAAGTCATCTTCGAGTTACAACGGGCTCGGGTCCTCCGATGCCATCCAATTACACTACACAGTCTCGACCTGGTTCCTCGTCTAACAACAATCCCTACCAGCTGACTGGCTCTCGTCTGTCCATGCGAAGAGCATCCACTAATACAGGAGAACCTGAGGGGAATATGCGGGCTAATTCTCGAATAAATTGGACACGCCAGAATACCGACGCTGCGACGGAAGCGATTCGACCGCAGTTTCGTAGTAAAGTTGTGTGTGAATTGACATGCAGACACTGCTTAGCGACTGTGTGTCGACGCGGTATGAAGGCCATTCTCTTGGCGGACATGAACGTAAGACTGCCCAAAGGAACGCGGCTCATGGCTAAAATGCGCTGCAGATTGAATTATTCTCCACGGACGTACCCCCGCACGGTAGGACGGTCCCCCGGTTTGCTTCCAATCGCTGACAATCGATACAGGGGTACAACTTGTGAATGATGACTATCAAACCCGAAATTGCTATTGCCGGATACGAGATGTTGCATGTCTAGGGTGGTAAGGATGTTTAGGATATTTTGATCGTGGGAATAATTGGTACCTAAACTACTTCTTTCAGTGGCAATGTCATTGGATATCACGTAACACAACCTTGCGAGCCTTGCATGGAGGCATGCAACAATGGCCACTTCTGGATGTTTCATATTTCAGAAGTCGCCTATGCCGACAGACTGGATGCAGCAGGTTGGATACTTGCAGCCATATACCTTGATATTGCAAATCAATAATTAAAATTTTTGTAGGCGCCCGCGCTTTGCTTTGGGCACATTTGCCTCGCGCCGACAAGGATTCTGAATTTGCAGATCTATACGAGAAAATGTGCCGTTAGTCTAGTGAACTTTGAAATAGCTTAATGTAGCGTAGTCGTAGAGCAGGTTTAGTATTCTCAAATCATGATCGTAGTGCTAGTGACCCCACCGGCCTCGCAGTGTCAATACATGGTTCGTGCATGCGGTTACCATTCTCACTAAACCCTGCCAATGCGAACAATTCTATGCTAGGATGTCTCCTCTAATAGTTAGATAGCTCCTCTAGTCTTAAATTCACCAATCTGTTTATCCGAGTAACCCAAAAGATTCTTCAAGACGTCTTCGGTATGCTGACCATGAGTTGGCGGAGCACGTCGGATGCTGGGTTTACTTTCGGAGAATTTCACAGGTATACCAACTAGTTTCACTTTCCCCGAGCGAGGGTGATCAACTTCTTGGATCATCTCACGATGTTTTACTTGTGGGTGTTCGAAAGTTTGCTCGATGTTGTTAACCGGGGCGTAAGGGATGCCGATACCCTCGAACTTTGATAGCCAATATGCAGTTGAGTTGGATTGGAATCGATCGGAAAGAATTTTAATCTATGCATGAGCAAAATGAGCAGGAGATATGGTTCCATATGGGCACGTAACGAACCAGTTCTGATCGGTTTTGGACGCGGGAAGAGTTGGTAGCAAATTTGGGGTTCCGAGAAAGATGGTCCATTTCCAGCCTCGCGCATAGCTTCTGGAATTGTCCATCATTTCCGGCACCCACAACAATGTAGCTATCCTCAGTGGAGAAGGCCTACAAGGACTCAGTACCTGCAGCGTACCTATGCCGAAACTACCTTACCTGATATGGTACAATGGATGCATGTTGTGTTCCTTGTCTTTTGGCCTACAATTTCATTGTTGATGAGTGCGCAAGATGGTGTGCACTATCTTCTTACCTCTTGACCTCCAATCAGGTAATTATGAGCAATATTGGCTAAGGATGCAACTTGACATTCCTAAGATAGAGTTCAGCATGCGTCCCCGCCGTTAACGAGGTATCACTTACTAGAAGAGATATATCAATCTTCTGTCCTTTCCCAGTCCTGGCTCTCGCAAGCAAAGCGGCGAGAATAGCGCCTTTGGCGTACAGTCCCGTCGTCATATCTGTCATAGCAACTCCAACCTTGACCGGTGGGCCATCCGGTTCACCAGTGATGTGCATCAACCCAGCTTCCGCTTCAATAATAACATCGTAACCCGGATTTTTGGCGTAAGGTCCTGTGGGGCCGTATCCGGTAATTGACGCGTAGATCAGACCCGGATTGATGGGTTGAAAGTCCTTGTAACCGAGGCCAAGCTTGTCTAGGGTCCCCGGGACAAAATTTTCCACCAGAACATCCGACTTTGCTACGAGATCTTTGATGATGCCCAATCCTTCCGCGCTCTTGAAGTTGACGGTAATGGATTTCTTATTTCGGTTGATGCCCAAGAAATATGCGCTCTCTCCGGGCTTTTTATCGTTCGCATCCAGGTTTGGTGCGTAAGGAGGTCCCTACTCAATAACCAGTCATGCCAACATGAGCGACAATGGAACATAAACAAATCATGTATGATCTCACCCACGATCGCGTGTCATCTAATGTCCCTCAGTCAGCGAGAAGCCAGCAAGAAACCTGGATGTAAATCGTACCACCAGATGAAGGATTCTCCACTTTTATAACTTCGGCCCTGCTCAAATGTAAACGGACATGAATAGTTGAACACTGTTACGCGACGAACCCGTAATCTCCCAAGATCATAGCTAGACACCCATCAGCCACTGAACACAATGAACAAAACGCAACGGATAATGAACGCTACTTACTGCAATATGGGCCTGCCAATACCCGGGTCAAGTCCAAAACTCGAATACCGTCCAAAGGCAACTGGGACGCATCGGTCGACTTAAGCTTCCGTTGGATGACAGACGTTGCCTTGTGGGAAAGTAGCGCACATTTGCGGACCTGTCGAAAACCCCTCCGTATTGTCGTGCTTGTTGTTAGTGCCAACATTTTTCGGGACTTCTGTACAAACCCAAAATCTGTCAGGATTCGACGAGGAAACGTCAGTTTGTGTAACGTCCACTGTCATTTGCCTTTTCCAAGTCATATGAAGTTCCGCCCAAGTACAAGAAGTACAAGGCAAAATTGTCCTCAGAGACTCAGAGGAGCAATATAATGGCATTGCCGGCCAATGGAAAGAACCCTTTAGGTCAATCTACACACAATGTCGGGCGTCTTTGACTTTACCGAGCACTCTCATAGGCGGTATGTGTTGAAATTGCATCTCTTTCGGCCTTTGTCACTCACGCGTTCTTGCCCCCAAGGTTCAACCCTCTGACAAACTCCTGGGTATTATGTTCACCCCATCGAGCAAAACGTCCCTGGTTAGGTCCGATCATGCATCGAGCTCGTCTGTATACTCCCGCTGACTGAGATGGAAACTCAGGTCAACAGGAAAAGCTTGTGGAAGACGAACGACCAGAATACGTTCCGAGCTGCTACCTTTGGTGAGCATCAATGCTGGAGCGATTTTGTGCTCTCACTGAATAGACCAAGCCCATCCAACTCTAGAGTGGGTGGAGACGTGAAAAATCCAGCGTATAAGGAAGCTTATGTCTTCTCAAATGACTTTCCCGCTGTCCGTGTGAGCCAGCCTGCTTATTCCGAAGCGGATGCCAACTCTGGTGAAGCGAGCGGTCAGTTGGTGCGACTAACTACTTTATCTCCGTCACAGAACTGACATTCCATGTTGTACTAGGCCTGGCAAAAGAGCTGCTGAAAGCTGAGGGGGTTCGCGGCCAATGCAAAGTAGTCTGCTTTTCTCCCAAACACAATCTATCCATGGCGCAAATGACAGTTGAAGCCATTACCGCGGTCGTGAATACCTGGGCGCGTGAATACGATGAACTGTCAGCTGTGAACTATATCAACTATGTCCAAATTTTTGAAAACAAGGGGGCTGTCATGGGATGCTCCAACCCACATCCACATGGTCAAATATGGGCACTGGAGGACATCCCGGAAGAGCCTGCCAAGGAGTTGAAGGCAATGGCGGCATATCGCCAAAGACGAGGATGTTGTCTTCTTTGCGACTATGTCAAGTTGGAGCTCACGGATCGTTCCCGCCTTGTGTGTGAGAATGATTCCTTTGTTTGTATTGTGCCTTTCTGGGCTGTCTGGCCCTATGAGACCTTGGTAGTTTCTAAAAGACACAAAACTACACTGTCGGAGCTGACAAGTGAGGAGCGGACTCACCTTGCGAACTTGATGAAGAGGATTACCTGCCGTTATGACAATGTATTCCGAACATCGTTTCCGTATTCAATGGGTATGAACGTATAGAAAAGCGAAAAAAAAAGTAGCTGCTAAACCTCTTTATCTGTAGGAATTCACGGCGCACCAACTGATGGAAAGAACCATCAGGACGACAGCCACTTACACATCCACTTTTATCCCCCATTACTGCGCAGTGCCAGCGTAAAGAAGTTTCTTGTCGGGTAAAGCTTACAAACTCACAATGCAACTGCGTCCCCTGACTTACTTGTTTCCTTTGTAGGTTTGAAATGCTTGGTGAACCACAGCGGGACTTGACATCAGAGCAAGCGGCTGCACGTCTGCGTGAATGTTCTGAAGTTCATTACAAAGATGCTACATCATGAATGCAGTACCCTGAGCCCCATATTGCCCTTTAAATCGGCCATGTAAATATTCAAATCAATCATTACTTTCCAAACAGAAGTAGGATGAACGGAGAAGCCTAATCTTCCTCATCTGCCATTACCAGTACGTGCCCACTAATCAGCACCCGCATCCGAATTTGATGTACAGTAGTTGTGCAAATGCGAGGGAGCGCGGCCGGTCGGGTAGTTGGGTAGATGCGCTGAATGAGATGATGCAACCTGCGCCGAGCAACATAGATCCTACATCCTTTAGGCAAAGGCCCTTGCCCCAAATATTCTGACCAGTCGCCTGGCAGGGAAGTATCATTCAGATGCGACCTCATCCCGTCCTGCGTCCCGTCGGCCATCCATACCACCCAAAGTACGTAAAGTGCGAGGGTGCCATCCATACCCATACACACCCACGCATCTCCAAGTTTCCAATTTGCGATTGTCGGGCAGGTTTGTGAGAGCACTCGAAGATCACCATCTCCGATGATATACGGTACTGCTGTACAAAGAGCAGCGACGCGTATGTTTGGTGTCAGGCGGCTTGGGGTGCTTGGGTTTCTCCAACAATGATGCTAGGTGCCATCCAGGCACTGGCTTCGGTCCTCCTCATTTACCCATACCTTTCATACCTACTCCCGATCCTATCGTTATTTGGTCTCGTTTTTCTTTTGAGCTTTGCGGCGGGATCTTGGAAACTATGGGTAGACAGCGATCCAAGACGAGTCTCATATTCCCCACCCCGCATTGACGTAAACAGCAAGCATGGTGAAAGCGCTATTCCTGAAGTGATTAGTGTGACCCCTGCGATTGATGGGCAACTGGAAGAGAGCCTGTATCAAGTATTTGAGGCCTTATGGTCGGCTCTTTTCGAAATTTCACTTGGGACATCAAAACGCATCAACGTTTCTTCTGACCGTGGGACTGACTTTCAAGAGGTTGAATCGGTAGAGGGTCCCTCTGCCGAGCTCAAGTCACTTTTCCAGAACATTAGTTTCTTAGCTGCTAGCAGGATTTCGGCCTGGTACCGGGATAAGTCGCACAACCATGTCGAGCTGGCATTGTATTCGCGATTTGTCCAGAAATTCCGCGAGCATGTTAAATGCGTACGACAAACTCGTCTCAAGCTGTTATCCGAGCATGTGAAAAGGGAAAGGGGCATCGCGCGTGGTCTCAATGCAATGAAGGAACATGGTCATTTTTTGGATATGATGTCGGAGAGTTCGACTGACGATGGGGCAAAAGAGTCAGATGATATTGATACTACAAATCAATTGATTGTACGGCGAATGACGGGCACCGGCCAACTGCATAATGCTCTGAGTGGTGGGAAAACTAGTGAAAGCAAATGGCTACGACGCTATGTGGACCGTCTTTGGACCTTGTTAGAGGAAGATATGAGTCAATCGGGTTTCTTGAAAAGGACAAGTGGAAGAACTGGGATGACGAATGATACATTCACTCCTTCAAAAGTCATACGCGGATTAGTGAGAGAAGGCATCATGTCCAAGATAATGCTTCCAGCAATGCAGCTTCTCAGTAATCCCAACTACATCAATTCCTATCTTAATCGTAAAGTGAGTTTGTCTACTTTGTGAAGGGGTGAGAGCCAGGTCTGACACGAACTTTACTAGGCGCAAGTACTTCATGTTGCTTTACAAGGCGCGGAACAAATCCGCCGTATGCTGAACGCGCACTTCACTCTCTTTCCTCCCATATTCATGCACTCGAGTACCCGACGATCGTGGGACTTTTCCATAATGCAAAAATGGAGATACCTGGAAAGTCTGGCCATCTACATCAAAAAGTCATGTACAATTATGGATGCTTTGGCGATGCGAACGCAGATTCGAAATGAATTGCGCCGTCTCACCACAAAACGTATCCATGCCGATGAGCATCCCGATATTCTTAAAAGATACAACAAAGGCCTCAAATCTCTGCAAAAGAAACTCGATAAACGAATAGCTATGCTGTCTATTCAAACAAGTAATCGACACGTAAGTTTGAGATTTGTACACTTACAAATTTATGTTCATGTGCTTTTTTTTAGCGAGACCCGGTCGGAGAACCAGTATTTTCGTCGCACGAAAAAGGAAAGGACTTTTCCTTACAAGAACTGCTCAATGAATATGCGGAAGGAGGCCACACTGGGTCTGCGGATGATGGAATGATTTATTTTGCTGATTTTCTCGAAGAAAGGGGTATCGGGTTTATCAAAGTACGATTTTGGACTGCAGCTGAAACCTATCGGTAAGTCCTCCTACTGTTGTTCAAATTATCATGGCATTAACAAGAAACGGTCGCATTGAATAGTGAGCTTTGGGCACGTTTAACTGCCCAGTCATTGGAACTTGAAGGTGAAATCATCGGGGTCGAAGCCCGATTACGGAAGGAGGCGACCCGAATATACGAAGAATTCTTCTCGACATTCATTAGTCCTCGTCTCACTATTGAAGACGCGTCCATTCTGGCCGACATCCGCCAATTTGGAGATGGAATGGGAGGGGGCTTTGAGTCCAGTAAATCCACAAAGTGCCTGGAAAGCGTCATTCGGGCACAAGAGATCATTTACGAAGAATTGCAATCCGCCTTTCGAGACTTCCAACAGTCAGACTATTTTTTCAAATGGCGTAGCGAGCACGACAAGTTGCAGCTGGATAATGTGCTGGAAAAGTCCTTGGCAAGTGATGAGGATGCTGTTACTTGGGAAAGCTCAAACCTACCGAAAGAAAGTAGCAAAGGATCCATTCATCTACTTTTGGATCGAGAATTAGACTCTGCGGCATATCGAATGCTTCAGCAGAATAACTCTGACGATGCCATGGGGCGCCGAGAGTTCTACCGCAAAAAGTCTGCCCCGGGTTCACAACTCTCGAAGCAGGCCGCAACGAGTATTTTCGAACGCTCCAAAAATGACTTGGAAAGCGAAATTGCTGATTTGGACGTTCACGGTCCCGGGGAGCTGCTTTATAATACCGCAAAAGTGCAGTTGCTGCAGGAGCGTATGGAATCGGCAATCGCGCAGCTCCAATTTCTAAACACGCTACATGATGCCACTCAGCCGGTCCCGCCGGACAAACTCACGCGTGCACGATACAAAATCATTCTTCGGGTTAAAGATCGCATTCGGCAGGAGATAGGCGACATCAGTAAAGAGCAGGCAAAATGCGAATTACAGGAACAAAAGGACGCTATCATTCCCGGACAATGCGTCGTGCATATTGAAGCAGCAATCGATGGACCAGACAACAAGACGCCTCATGACTCCCTAAAGAAATCCACCTTTTATGTGATCCAAATAAGGAAGAACGGGGAAAGTGGCTGGACCGTGAAGCGCCGCTACAGGTTGCCAATGTTTCACAACTAATTACGCGAATACTCACTGACCGCGTTCTGCAGTGACTTTCATGCTCTTCATCGTACATTGTGCAAGCGATTCCCCGTGGTGAATGAATACGAGCTTCCGGGAAAGGTGCTAGGCTTCCTGAAAGGACGGCACGAACTAAAACAGGCGCGGATGAAGCTTCTGGGAAAATATTTGCAGGTGTGAAAACACTGGTTGCTGAGACTTTCAACTTTTTAGCTGAATTAAGCGCATCAGCGTTTGGTAGATCACGAAGCCATTGCAGCATCTCCTGAACTGCGATCGTTCCTTTCTTCTACATTCGACCGACATCGCGAGCATATGAAAACAATAAGGAATGCTGATGGCCGACGTGCGAGCCGGCAACCACTTAGCCATATTTGCCCCTCCGGCACGGCATCGAAGACGGACGAGACATTTCTTCAAGCGAGTGACCACTCGACAGAGGGTTCTGAAAGGGAAGAAGCCGATTGGTTTGACTCAAGTGACGAAGCCACAGACTCCAGCGGCGATGAGATTTGGGCTGACGCGCAGGACAGTGCCATGGGCCACTTTGGAGAACCGGAAGGCGGTCATAACTCTGCGGAGGCAGTGGCGGATCCTCTGATTGGACTGTTGCTTGAAGTTTTTGAATTCAAAGAGCAGTCTCTGTTCTCGAAAAGGACCGCAGCAGGCGCAATCGCGAAAGAGCTCCTTGGCGGACGGGGCAGTCTGGATAGGTGCGTAGATCTAAAATCGGAAAAATCGGAAGCGGCTGTGCTTGACCTGAAGTCTTTTGTCACAGCCAACTGAGCGACTTCATGTCTGCCTATGTGCAGCCGTCAAATGTGACATATCGCCTATTCTCGCTTTTGGATCACATCAAGGGCCTGAAACCTGGCTCAGGAGCTTTCTCTTCTTGGTCTGTCCAAAATCAAGAAGGTGCTGCGCAGACCGGCAAGCGAGAATTGCGTGAGGCGGCTCTACGCAATGTGGTAGCGGCATGGCCTGGTTCGTCCGAAAGCATTTTCAATTCTTGCATAGCAAACTTATCTCCCGAAATCCCAGATGTTTTTTCTCGAATTCTTGGCGAACAGGCAACCGGCGAGGGCATACGAGAGGTGTTCAATATGTTACAAGATGAGACGTTAAACAAGAGTTTTCTATATGGCCTTCTTGATGCGCTACTGAATGGACTTTTCAATGCAATCGTGCAACCAATCGACGCGGCCTGACGATGGGAACCATCTTGACACACTGCAAACGTCAATACCGTCCCGCGTTGTGCCGTAAGACGGACGGCCCCATGCCGGACACAGTCACCGCACAGCCGAGCTACTAGCTCGAGAAGCAGCACAAATTCTCAAATTGAGACAGTCAGAGTACATCAGACTTTTGATCGGACAATCAATTTCTACGAAAAATTCAAGTGGAAAATAGCCCCCGGGGAGTGTTTCCAAAACTGAGTAAACACTGCGGCGGCAACTTGGGGGTACACATCCCCTCTCTCGTGAAAGTAGCCTTTGATGCGGATGATCTGGTGATTGTCAACCAAGGTAAGGGCCAAACACCAAGCCAACCTATGTATATACGTCTCCTTCATGAAATCACGGTTGGGTTTGTATTTGTATATATGATGTATTGGTAGTTCAATAGTACCTTTAGCCTATCGCATGTATCTAGTGGGAAATGTGAGCTGCGCAATCTGCGCAGCGGTTTGTACGTCACACTTCCTGAGTTTGGAGCTCCGAAAATGCCAAAGTCGAACCGCCAAGAAAATGCGGAAAAATATGACCTCTAGGAAAAGTAGGGCCTCTCCCAAAGCAGGCCGCAGCAATACACCAGTGTCCGAAAGGTAAGTGGCCCTGGGGCCTCGGCGGGCATGGCATTACTAAGGTTGGAATTGTAGGAAGATTCGGACCGAGAGAAACTCAGAACAAGTGATACCGTCAAAACCTCAACAAAGTGTGCTTTCCGCGTCTGGGAATATCGTCTTTACTACTTTCAACCTCATTTTTGGAGCGGCATTCCGCCTGTTTTTGGGAGTCTTGTCCGTACTTGCACCATATCTTGTCGTGGCCGGAGTTTTCCTAATTTTGTTGAGGTAAGAATATGGATGCTCATGCCTGGAGGTAGATACTAAATGTATGATGCAGCTTCATATACATTAAAGCTCAATCAGCTTTGTCATTCACATTCCCATTCTGCCATGATGGACAAGTGGGCAATCCAGTCACGATGGTGCTATGTGGACGTGGGATTTCCGAGATACCCATCCCGGAGTTTTGGTGCAAATCCGGAGGAGACTACATTACTCCCTCGACATGCAGAAAAGAAGCGGAGTCCAAGAAACTGGAGCGGGAAAAGAAGATTGTACTCATTACAAAGGCCACTATTGGCACATTAGATCAGGGGAAACAGGTAACACTCGCAAAACGGACGAATGCAAAACTTCTTCAACTGACTTGTGCAATAGTTGATGACCCGTACACAACAATTGCCTGACCCAAGAAGTCTGGCCGTCCGATCTGCCAATATTCACAATCTCCAATGGGCCGTGGCCGCTCAGACAAACTTGACCAACAAAGAAGAATTGGCCGATGGCCTCAAATCTGTATCTGAAAAGTTGGATCATACTACCGAATCTCTGATTGAACTGCGGGGTGACGCAGAATACGCATTGGTGGACATGGTTACGCAATTCGAGCGAATAGAGAGCGCCCTGGAGGCTACACTGACTGGAACGAAAGAGGTGGTGGAATTGGAGGAGCTATTCGATCAAGTGCTGCAATCCACCGATGATATGCTGAAACGACTGCAAGTGACGGCAGTCGACGCAGCAGAACGAACAAAGAAAACTCGCAATAGTGTCGATCGGGTATTAAAGCTCCTGGCTGACCAAAAACGAACATGGACAATAGACCACGAGGCTCAGGGTGTTTGGGGAGGCTTGTTTTCCTTATCGAAACTGAGCCGAACGCAGTCTCGTCAATTGAAAGAAGATGTAGATGTCTGGAATGCGATAGACAGTAAGACTATTGGGTACGTGTGATCGAATTTTGTAAGGTGTGGCATGTTCTGATGATTGCGATAACAACAGGTTATCGGAAGATTTGGCCATCATTGGGATTGAGCTGAAAGAGTTCCGCCATAACGTCAAACTATATCGGAGCTCATGGTCACGGGCGGCATGGGTTTCAGGTGACATCAAAGATCAAGTTGCGGCCTTGCGCTTGGGAGTAAGACACCTACGTGCGCAATTGAATGGACCTACAACCGGGAGCGAAGCCGCAAAAGAGATAAGCATGTAGCTGCAACATGGGAGTCTAGATAGCGCCATCATTTTATATAGATTTTTTTGGATAGAGCTGTTGCAAATTAAACCAGCCACGAGTCATTGATGCATAATGAGTCTGTGAGCAAAGACAAAAAACTCCAGAGCAGAGCGGCACAAGGGACCGCAGGAATGACTCAAGTCGATGCTGGTGATGTATTCGAGGGTAAAAGTAATGTATGGATATGAAGTATGAAGGAGTGCAATCTATTTGCCAACTTTCTCAGTGAGCTCGGGAACCGCCTAAGGAAGAGAAAAGTGTCAATTTTCAGAAAAGTAATCTGGAACAAACAAAGCCTTACCTTGAAAAGATCGGCAACCAGGCCGTAGTCAGATACTTGGAAAATTGGTGCTTCAGCATCCTTGTTGATGGCTACAATGCACTTTGAGTCCTTCATTCCAGCCAAATGCTGGATAGCGCCTGAAATTCCAACAGCAATGTAAAGCTCGGGAGCGATAATCTTTCCCGTCTGGCCAATCTGCAAGTCGTTGGCAACGAATCCGGCATCGACAGCAGCACGGGATGCACCGACTGTGGAAAAAACGTCAGATAAGGCGTGAACAATAATTGAATCGACCCAAGAGACTTACCGGCAGCACCGAGTTTGTCAGCCAAGTCGTAGAGAATCTTGAAGTTCTCGCCACTCTTCATACCACGTCCACCACCAATGACAATCTTGGCATTTGCAACCTCTGGGCGGTCGCTTTTGGCAATCTCCTCACTGACCCACTGGGTTGCACCTATAATGATGATGATGATGAATAATCCAATTCAATTTGTGGGCATTCAGAGACAAACGTACTGGTGGTGTCAGCCGATGGGGCAGCATCTGATGATGCGGAACCGCCAGACGTAGCAGCAGGGAAAGCGGTCGCACGGACGGTAATCACCTTGATGGGGTCCTTTGACTTTACGGTTGCAATGGCATTTCCTATATGGGTGTTAAACCATGACTTCCCCCGTCACACTCCATGTTTGGGACCGACCTGCGTAGATGGGACGCACAAAGGTATCTTCGCTCTCAACGCTGGTAATGTCAGAGACTTGGTTGACGTCAAGTAAAGCAGCCGCTCGGGGAATGACATTCTTGCCAAAGGCAGTGTGGCCAGCAACAACGTGGGAGAACTTTCCAGCTTTGGTTGCAGCAACAATCAATGGGGCCAGAGAGTCAGCAATGTTGTGAGCGTAAGCCTCGTGCTTTGCGACAAGGACTTTTGAAATTCCTTGGATCCCGCTAATGATCTTGACTACTGCGTCGGGGGCATTTCCAGCTACCAGAGCAGTCACGTCTCCACCAATCTTGGTCGCAGCAGTGATGGCATTGAGGGTAGCGGACGCGACCTTGTTGTCCTTGTGCTCCACTACAAGAAGGGTGCTTGCATAGCGCTGGGAGAACTGGGAGCGTGGCTATATAGCAATAAAGTATTAGTCTCTGTTCCACTGTGAAAACTGTCTGTCGGTCCCCGACTCTTAGCAAGATTTGACAGTCTTACTTACCAAGCTAGCGAGACCCGCGGTAACCAGGCGGCTGCGAGTGCTCAAGAGAGATCGGCTGAACATGGTTGAGCAAGTACTAATGGGATCACCGTAAGATTTCGTCCTCGCAATGAGCGCTAATGGCCATGAACGAAACTTGCGATTCAGAACAGAGTCTGGGGGACGGGACCGGCCGGGATAATTCACTGTTGCCACTGAAACCACGTTGTGGCGGCGGAACGGGCCGGCTGCCTGCGCAGCACTCGATGGTGATCTCTCGAAATGACCGAGGACGAGATCAAAGAAGACGACAACGGAAAGCCGGTCGGAGGGCCCACCTGGTACACCGATGCAGCAGACTATTGGGGGGATGTGGAGCCGACGGTGGAGGGAATGCTGGGTGGATTTGGCCGTTTGACGGAGCTGGACTGCCGTGCTTCGGCTCGTTTTATAAACCCATATGTCAACGGCAAGAACGCAACAAGATCAAGTACGGGCGAAGCTCGGATAGGCTCAGCTTATGCTTGTGGTAAGGCAACTTTTCAATTTGGGCAAATCATGGGGTCAGCGTATATCAGTAATTTAACATTTGGTTTCAATTTGATAGATTGCGGGGCTGGAATCGGTCGTGTATCCAAGAATTTTCTGCTAAAGATTTTCGAGAAGGTGGATCTGGTCAGTTCTGTATGCTTTCCCACACTGAGAGAATGTGTTCTCAAGCTCTGTGGTGACGATAGGTGGAGCAAAACCCCAAATTTCTAGAAGAGGCAAAGGAGTCATTCTTGGGAGAAGAATACAAAGGACGAGTGGGAAATTTCTTTGCTCAGGGCTTGCAAGATTTCCAGCCAGAGGTAAGAGGCGCTGCACTCGATTCAATGAAGAACGACTGCTGATACTCGGGATTTGCAACAGGCCAATAAGTATGACTTGATCTGGACACAATGGGTGCTGGGCCACCTTACGGACGGTAGGCACCCTTGTCACCCACCTGATCGTTGAAGACTAAAACACTATGCATAGATGATTTTGTTGCCTACTTCAAACGCTGCAAGCTCGGACTGAAACCCAATGGATTGATCGGTGTAAAGGAGAACGTCTCATCTAAAGTTGTAGAGGTTGACAACGAGGATAGCTCCGTCACGCGGTACGTAACAGCGCTTTCCTCGCCACAGGATTGCACTCACTAACCATGGGATTTAGTCCTGTTGATGTTTTAGAAGACCTCTTTGCCAGGGCTGGATTGCGAATTGTAAAAAAGGAGAAGCAGAAAGGCTTCCCACCATCTCTCTTCGGGGTTTACATGTGAGCAATGATTTGACTGACTCATGAAAATTTACTCATACGCTTGTAGGTATTTATTGGAATAGGGAGAGTATTTAGTTATGTACATAGAGTATATTTGTCACACTAGGTCTTAGTCTTGGTGATCATAAGTTTGAATGACCTGAGGTTGAAATTGAACTTGGTTTTGATCGCGTTCGATTATAAACAAACGCTATTTTGACGATGTTCGAGCTCGAGCAAAAGCTCCGTGATCTCCAAACGGTACTTCCACTACAGTTGTAGGCGCTTGTAGCACACCAATTAATATCTCCGCAGCCAATAGACGACATCGTCGCTTCGCAGATTTTGGACTGTTTCAAGGATGCGGAAGGTGCTGACGTGGTCACTATGCTGGCCGATTTATCTCGATGGATGAGAAATCCCACACCCCCGGCTGCCACAGTAAGAAAGGGATTAGTCTCTTATTAAACTCGAGAAAGTGAACTCCATTTGTTTAGGAGTTTTTAGCAGTTTACAGCTGGGATTTCATCAAAATTGTCATCTCTCATTTGACAGCTGATGATGAAACTGGTACATATCCTCCCACCGGAATGAATGTCATGATTCGGCATGTTCTGGAATCCCTAACAAATAACGGAAATGCAAAAGAAATCCAAATGTTTGCTCTTGAAGAAATGGGGAGGATGACATTCGAAGTCAACCAATTAGATCAAGCCGAGATATACCTGGAGTTACTATCAATATGGGCACTTGGTCAGTAAACTCTGCCCATTATCGCCGAGTCTGATGCTAAAGGAGGTATATGTAGCTTTATCTCGAATGCGCCCGAAGAAATTATCCATATTCCTGGAAACAGCTTTTCCGACGCTTGAACGTGGAATGCAAATATTACCGTCAACAAAAAGAAGGTGCGCATGGCCTACACGAGGAACGTGACATAGGACTGATGTGTATATGATTTCCGTTCTAAGTATGCGGCGTATCGCCGGTTTCTTTTTGGTGACACTCAATGTCCTTTTAGAGGCGGGCGAGGAGTCTAGGAAGGTAGGAACATGCGTGATCCAATTGCGCAGCCAAGTAATCAATGGCCAGACGAGTGTAGAAAATGCAGAGCACAGCGCCCAAAATGCTTTTTTTCGGCGCTTTGTGTATTCGCTTTCAGTCAATATCCTTGGATTATGCGATGATGAAGACTGTACAGAAATTGGCAGTTTGCTCAAGGTATGAGTATCCAGCATGTTGTCTGCCTGTCCATGTTTAATGCCGCTTTGCGATAGGATTCGGCCGACAGAATACCACTGTCATATTCTACGACATATGATGATATTCTCATGGCAAGATCCGGTGAGCCCACGAAGCTGAAAACTTCTGCGTCTTTCAATTTTCTGACTTTTGGGGTCATTTTCAGGAGATGGCCAGCTGTCAACGACCGGTGCCAGTATCTTTCTGTCAATTTTATTGGAAAATGCACACCCCAACGACAAAGCCACCACGTATGGTGGTGCGAGCGGGGTGGAAGTCTTTCGGCCACTTGAGCCAATTATAAACCAACTTTTATTACAGTAAAGCTACTGCCTTTCGGAAGGCTATGTGAGGGATTCTAATTACTTTTGCTTTAAGATCCGAAGAAGAAACTGCAACTGTTCGAAGCAGGGGCTTGGTGTTACTTGAATGTTGCTTGTCTCTTTTGCAAGTTGGGGATTTGACTTACACGTGCACGGAATCCGACAAGTCGTCCTGCCATAATACGATTGAGGTGGGCAAAGGGTACAGGTTCGGGTCTTTCACCAAGGCAATTCTAACATTTGCGTAGAATCTGGTAACGTTCATGGCCAGTACCCCAGACCATATGAACAGGAAGCGATGTTTTGGAGATTTCAAACAACTACTGAATATCGTTGATGAGAATGGTCGGAGCGGGATCTTGATTCATCTTTTGACCCAGTCGCCCGTGGTTAGTGTGCAAGTCGCCGCACTCGCAATTCTAAAGGACAACATACATACCCACTGGGATCCAAAAGAGAAGGTGTGTACAAACGGGTTTGTTGGGAGCTCAATTGAACCCTTAGCTTATGATATCTCAGCCCTCTATCTTTTCCGGTCGCCTCGCGTCAAACACTTTCATGGCCATCCTACTCGACCTACAGTCTCCTGTCTATCGACATATAATTGATAGCCGAAAGAGTGTACTGAATGATGACGAGTTGTTCCTCAGTAAATACCCGCTTCTAATGCACGTGGCGAACTTGTTGTTGTACATGTTACTCCGGGATAAGCCTGAAGTAAATCAGGTAACATATGCTGAAGCCTAACAAAGTATTTCTAACTTACTTTTGCACCAAAGACTGGGCTTTGGGACAATTTCAACATCGAGAAAACCCAAGGGTTCGTGCGTGAGCTCATGGAAAGGACGAGCCGCCTACGAGCTGAAATGCAAAGCGATCATCAGGCTCTACAACCTGATGAGTCCAGCGATGAGCAGGTCAGTTTTGATGTATGGTTGGATTAAGATGAGCGACAAATTGAACTTGCTGCACTTCCCGCAGGAGCTGCGTCAATTAATGTTGGATATGGAGCTACTAGAGTCTACCTTGGGCAGAATAACTACTATCATGGATAAATCCGCGTAAAAAGACCCCATGGCGCGTTAATTTGTATTCGTTATTCCTAGGCAAACCATTACAGTTTTTAGCGTGAGAATTTTGACAGCTGTCACAGGAGGAACTGCACGTGACCGGTTGACATTCGATATATGAGACGTTGGCGGGAGTTCGGCAACCAGAGGATTGTTGAAAGACTTGAATCTCATACAACCGACAAACACAAAAGCTCGGCTGAGCTCTCCAACTTAGGAATACGGGGCTGCCACCAAGAGACTCCGGGCGGACACTTTATATCTGTGTTGCAATTTCCTGTCGACGGCTAGGAGCAGTGGCAAACAGGGCAAACTGGTTGGCGTCGTTACCAAAATCAGACCAGAAAGAGTCTGCAGAGACGCAACAGAAGAGTGATGCCAGATAGCGGAGCAGGCTCATCGCATGATGGCGGGGCAGGGTCGGACAACGACGATTTCCGCGAGCAAGATCGGTTTTTACCGGTAGCCAATGTCGCGCGCCTCATGAAGCGCGCTCTCCCCGAGAACTCAAAGATTGCAAAGGAAGCAAAGGATTGCATTATGGAGTGCGTCAGCGAGTTCATTTCCTTCATCACCTCTGAAGGTAAGACTGCCAAACTCTATTGTGCTGAAGGCTGGGGCCTGAAACATGCCGACAATAGCCACGGATCGGTGCATCAGTGAGAAACGAAAGACCATCAACGGGGAAGACATCTTGTGGGCTATGCAATCATTGGGATTTGATAATTATTGCCAAACAATGAAGGCATACTTGCATCGATATCGACAGGTAAGACAAGTGTTTGGAAACATCATACCGAAGTATGAAATTCATCGGACGAAACATCACTAGTCGATGAAAATGGATCGCGCCAACTCGATACCTGCCTCCAAGTTGTTGGATGCTTCCAGCCATGCGGACTCGGGGACAACGTCTGTTGATGAGTCTGATCAAACAGCTGCAAATCAGGACATGATCAATCAAGTCGCTTTGGCATTTGGTTTATATCAGCAGCAGCAGATCCTTCAACAACAAGCCGCGGCCGCAGTCATAGATCACTCTCATTCATCGAGTAGCACCTCTGACCATTCCCAGCAAATTCAGCAATCACAGCAGCAAATCCAGCAACCACGCCATCAGCACCAGTCACAATCCAACTCATCTGCACCCACATCATCACAACATCTTCATCAGCAACAGCAACAACATCAGCAGCACCAGCAACACCAGCAACAGCTTCACTCACACCAGCAGCAGCTCCTTCAACCACAGAATGAGCAGATACCCCAGAATGCCACAGATCAAGCTCAACTAGCCCTTACACCGCAACAATTGCAAGCGCTAGCCGCTCATTTCGCCAATGCGTCTTGATCATCGGATTCTTTAGTTGGCCAGGTGGTCATAGTCTTATTTGTTTTTATTCATTGTTCCACGCGAAGTTCAACATCTCCGCAAGTATACTTCCGTACATCTATCCCTACGTCTCAGTTGTGTCAAAGTAACAGTCAAACTGCCTTTTGTATATATCAGAGAAACCCTTTATATTGTGAAACTCGAATACAGTGCAACGCCATGCACGGTGCCTCGATCTTTCGATGCTCACGGCCAGGATCAGAGCAAGTTGTAACGATGAAGGTAGTGGCTCTGATAAGGTAAGAAGCTGCCGCCCTCTTGGGTATCTATGAGGTTCTAATAAAGTTTGAGCTAGTGGGGGCAAGGACAGTTGCTTCAATATGATGCATTGTGTGGCAAATGGACATGAAATTGTAGCACTCGCCAACCTCAAGCCGGCCGCGAGTACTGGGAAAGGTATGCCTCGGGTACTTCTATCTTGAAAAGCGAACTTCATCAAATCTGCAGATGAATTGGATAGCTATATGTACCAAACAGTTGGACATGATGCCATAGATTTCTACAAGGGCTGCATGGATCTTCCTCTCTTTCGTCGTGAGATCCAGGGATCTGCTGTCTCGCAAGGCTCAGACTACACGCAGAGTTCAGAAGACGAGGTGGAGGATTTGTATGCTTTATTGGCCCAAGTCAAGGTATCTTTCTGGAACTCATTTGTTTATAGTCAAAGCTCATGACATCGTATAGACTGCCATGCCTGAGGTGGAAGCCGTAGCGACTGGTGCCATTCTGTCAAATTATCAGCGAGTAAGAGTGGAGAATGTGTAAGTACCATCATGTTTCAATTCACCATGATCTCTGCGTGGTTCTTCTAACCGTGATTTGCAGCTGTTCTCGCCTGAACTTGACGTCCCTGGCCTACCTCTGGCAACGTGATCAGCGCACTCTCATGTCTGAGATGATTGAATCAGGCCTGCATGCCATTCTGATCAAAGTCGCTGCAATGGGTAATCGCGTGGAAAGCTACATGCCTCCAACAAACAAAACTGACTCCAAATCTGTTCACGTTAGGTTTGAAAGCATCACATCTGGGCAAATCTCTGAGCGAAATGTATCCACATCTCATAACGATGGTAAGGTGGACTCATGCAATCTACTTGTGATGCTGGACTTCAAATGTGCCGTGCCCCACACAGAATGAGCGATATGACGCTCATATATGCGGCGAAGGTGGTGAATTCGAGTCACTTACTTTGGACTGTCCTCTATTCAAGCGCCGTCTCGTAATGTAAGCTTAGCTCGAAATACTTGGATTAGCAGTACCTAAAAGACCTTCAGTGATGAGTTAGAGACTGTGATCCACTCGGACGACGCTATCGCTGTGGTAGCTTATTCGCGACTGAAGCGAGCGCATCTGGAAGACAAGCCGGCCAACGAAGTCGGAATCACTGCTGAAATCAAGCAAATCTTGACCCGAGATTGCGGGGTGGAGGATGCTTTGGGGGAAAATCGAATTCAATCATCTCCAATGAATGAGCAACACAGCACAAATCTGTTGTCCCCACTCAAACCTGTTGAATCACTATATGGTATGGATACTTCCTCGGCAGCCCGCAAGCTATGCATCCCACAGACCATATCAGTCCCGCCACGACCAGTCTTGAAATCGGGACATTTTGCCATTAGCGGTGTTCGCGCTTCTTCGCCATCAAGTACGATCCAGTCCCAAACCAATCACGTCCTTGATTACATAGAATGTATGGACTTTTTGTGCTATTGCTCTACTTCTCTTTAATAATCTTCATTTTGCAGCACAACTGAAAAAGGCAGACTTGACATGGGCGGATGTTTCTCTCACGACAGTTTACGTCAACGACTTATCTGCTTTCGGCCTTCTCAATGACGCGTACAAAGCATATTTCGGGTTGAATCCACCTGCAAGGTTTGCCATATCATTAGTGTGCTTCTCGACGAGACACGATTGAGAATTTTATTGTAGAGTTACAGTTGAGGTCAACTTACCGGCAACCATTTTGGTTCAGATCGATTGTACAGGGTACTGCCCGTCGAACAAGATGATCAGAAAGGAAAACTTGCACGTACAAAGCATATCGTATTGGGCGTGAGTTATATTGCCAATCTCAGTATCTTGCTCGCTCTCATGATGCTCTCTATAGTCCTGCCAATATCGGGTGAGTTCCCGGCCTTTATACCCACAGGAATCTGGCAATTTAATCTTCTCCTCAAGGCCTTATAGTCAGGCTTGCAAGGTACGGACATGCCTCTTCGTTGTGATCAAAGCAAGTCCTCTAAATGGATGTAATATAGACGAATGATCATGTCTACGTCGCTGGACAAATCGGCCTTATCCCAGAATCTATGGCACTCCCCACTCCCCCCTCTCTCATCGCCGAAACGACCTTATCTTTGCGCAGCCTAAACCGTGTCCTGTCGGCGGTAAATACTTCTTTGAAGGACGATACGGCTGGTTGCGTGTGCTACATCTCGTCAAAAGAGTACGTGGACACCGCCCGTCAGAAGTGGGCACTGCAATGCTCGTCCGGGGTAAGTCATGGTCTTTGGATTCGGATAATGAGATTGGTATCCTGATTCCTGTACTTTAGGTGCCAATACTCTACGTAACAGTCCCGAGACTACCGCGGGATGCAATGATCGAGTGGGCCGTGACATGTCAAACACCTCAAGCCTCTAGTAACGATGATGATGACAGTGATGAGGACGAGAGACCGCCGAGCGGGTCCGTATTGAAAAGCAGTACGTAAACAGTCATGTTACCAGTACTTCCCACTCACGGGAAATGTAGATTGTCCGAATGGTGACATATACACGAATTCGTGGAAAAGTTGGACGCGTGGTACAGTTGGATGCATAATAGGCACTGTGGGTGTCACAGGTAAAGGATACATGGCTCTGCCCCGTTTGCCAACCAATTTTTAAGGTTCTCCTCAGATCATCATATGAAGTCAAGAGAAGATTTGCTTCCGATTGCTGTCCAAGAGCTATTGGTTAGCGCAGTCTCACAGCAATCAGGGAAGTGGCAACCATTGGCACTGCGCATTTTTTGCACTGAGCTAGTTGACCCCACATCGTTATCTAAAGGTACGGGCTGCCTTCTACATTCGATGAATAAATACGAGACTAATTACTACGGTATGTAGCTTTGCAAGAATGGACTAACAGAAGTCAGATCTCGATTACGTTTGCGTCTGTAAGTGCAATTCATGACGGATCAGATACCAAGAATGAGAAGATTGTCGGCCTTGTCTTGAATGGCATTGTGGGCCGGGAGAAAGCTTAGACTAGGCATATTTACAATTTCTACAATAATTTATTCTCGAAAGCAGCTACCGGCGGCCTTTACGTTTCAAGTACCGCTCCCGCGCAGCAGATACCATGTTTTCACGATCGGCGACGTGATCCGATGGGTGAGGCGCGTGCGTGGGCATTGTGATTAGACCAGCGGCGTCGGTGGATGCAGGATGTGTGGATGGATGATGATTGTCTGATTTCGGGTCCGCGATCTTACTGCTGCCAATATCCTCCCCGATTGCGTGCTCTCCACCGTGCATCTCATCAATCACCTCATGGACCAGTTCGAATTCGGGTTTCTCTACCTTTGGCGTACCCTCGGTATCGCTGTTCTGGTTCGAAAACCCAGGTTCGTCCTCCGTTGCCAATTCTAGTATCGATGGGCGACGGTCACCCATATGGCTGCCATCAGCATTTGGAACTCGTCCAGCCAACTTTTCCTCATCCACAAGTTTCAGTCTGCCCAAAAGCACATCAACCCACTCGAATTTGACTCGGCTACATATTCGCATGGTAGCCCGGTTCACGTACTGCACATCGTTGTAAATGACCCATTCAGCGGTTTTGGCATCGTCGGCTGACAGTGAGGATTGGGGATGTAAACATAATGCCATTAGATGCTGTGAACCTGAACCTTGATTGCTGTCTTGTGCCCTTTGGTTGGTGACCTGTAGTGAGTTGTTTATGGAGGCGACATAAGGATAGTAGTGTGAACGCTGAGGATGGCGTTTGGCCGTGTGCACGTAAAATGCGGTACAAAACGATCGGAGTACAGCTTGCTTGTCAACATTCCGTTCACGAGCTGGTGGCCACCGCGAATCTTCTTCCACTGGTTGCCGTCGAGCGCGCTTTCGCGGCTGATCTGCATTGTCGCGGGACTCACAACTGGTGATGGGAAGCCCCAGCCTTTCCATAATTTCCGAAAGCTGGTCTTTCACCTTCCGGGCTGCACTTAATGCACGGTAGTGAATATACATGTCGTATGCCCAGTCTTTAGAGTAATCAAAGTCGCGCCATTCCTGATAGATTCGTAACAGCCCCAAATGATCTCCACTCGGATCATTGAACCTAGACCGGAGCTGTTCGGCAGCCTCCTGCTTTTTCTTGGAGCGCGGGGTAGAGAAGATTTCTTCGACGGATAACATAGACGTTATTATCAAGACTTCGTAGGAGCAGTTGAAGTCAATGGCAGCGGATATGAGAACCCGGGATAAGTAAGGCGAAATGGGGAATTCAGACATTTGTCGCCCCAGCGATGTTAGATGCCCGTGTTCATCTACTGCCCCAAGTAGAAAAAGCTGCTTAGTGGCCCCGATAACCAGCTCGGGATCTGGTGGGTCGATAAACTCAAAGTTCATGATGTCGTCAATACCCATTTTCTTTAGAGCAAGCACGGTCCCAATAAGAGAGCTGCGCTGTATTTCAGGCACCGTGGCTGGTTCCATATCCTCGAAGGCTTCTCGAGAATACAGTCGGTAAACTTTGCCGGACGCAGTACGCCCGGCACGCCCCGCACGCTGTGTGGCAGCAGCCTGGCTAATCGGCACAACAATAAGTGCATCGACGCCAGTCCGTGGATCATACATCTTTTGTTTGACGAACCCAGAGTCCACAACGTATCTAGAAAGTGCAAATATATCAGCTGGTGGATCTTGATGAGATACTCTTGCCACTTACCGAATACCAGGAATGGTAACACTGGTTTGGGCAATATTTGTTGCTATCACAATTTTGCGAACTCCTTCGGGCGGTGAGTCGAATATCGATCGTTGTTCCAATGTTTCCAGGGCGGAGTAGATTGGATAGATGACCATGTCTTTGACGGTATTTCGATGGCGAACCTCGCCGTAATCGAGTTCCTCATGAGCCTCCATGAGAAGCCGCGTGGTCATCTCAATCTCCTGCTGACCAGTCAAGAATATCAAGCTGAGGAAGGTTACATTAGCACCTAAAACTTCTAGTTATCTGGCGGCTAACTCACACATCACCTGGTTCCTCATTCTTGTGTATATGGAGGACAGTATCGACAGAACGACGCACAAAAGTAGCCTTGGCTGTTCCCAACTTCATCTTCTTTTGCCACATAATGTCGACCGCGTACATACGTCCTGGGATTGAGAAAACTGGGGCGTCCCCGAAAAATTCGCTAAACTTTTCGATATCAAGAGTGGCGCTCATAACGACGACTTTCAGCTCTGGACGCAATCGACATGCTCGGCGTAACAATCCAAACAAAACATCTGTCTCCAAAGATCGCTCGTGGGCCTCATCCAACATGACCATATCATACTCTTTGATGGTAGGATCGGTTGCCACAGTCCGAAGGAGTGTGCCGTCAGTGACATACAGAAGCTTTGTGCTATTTGAGGCTGAACGCTCGAAACGAATGGAGTAGCCGACTTCCTGGCCCAAGCGGCTTCCTCGTTCCTCGGCGACACGCCGAGCTGATGATATAGCCGCAATCCGGCGAGGTTGGGTTATACATATACTCTTGAACGCAGGTAAAGACTCAAGGATGTATTGTGGCAGCTGGGTAGTTTTACCACTACCTAAGGCAAATTTAGAGTCAGAAGTCTTTTCAATAATTCGTAGTACATGAAGGAAGCATCACCTGTATCACCAACTACGATCAAACATTGGTAGTTTTGAATTGCTTCCACAAGTTCGTCCCGGTATGTGTAGATAGGAAGCTCTTTCCGTGCAGCAGCCAGGTCATGCCTTGATGCTCTCCTACTCATTAGGGCTGACAGTTGCTGTTGTTCCGACGATCTTCCACTGTCATGAGCAAAGTTCTTGCAAAACCTGAACGCTGCGCAAACAGCTCGAACCATAACGTTTTCAAAAACTTTTAGGTGAAATTTGTGCAAAGAAACTCTGCACAACACAGAACAAATGTCGGTGTTGAAACGGAAAGTGGATTGCTTTATATGTCAGAAGGAACTCGCAAAATATAAGTGCTCTATATGCGAAGTGCCATAGTAAGCTCATATTCGGTCAATTGTGTGGTTCCATATCTAACTTTTCCCACAGTTGCTCGCTGGGTTGCTATAAAAAACATAAAGGTATCATTCGGTATATCGTTCTCAAAGTAATGACTGTTGGCTGATTGAAATCTAGAAACGCCATGTACCGCCAAGGTGGTGAAAGGTAGATCAAGCAGTGCTTTTGTATATGCCAAAATATTCATTTGGTATTTCCCCAGCTCCTCCAATAGTTCTGCCACCATCGAGTGCAGGGAATGTCAAGCCGGATCCGCTTACAGAAGCCCAACTTTCTCAACTGGGTAAACTACGGGAGTGATTGGCATCCCTTTTTGATCGTCAACTGACCTTTGACCTTGCAGCCGATAATGAAGATTTGCGAGAATTGATTTCACATCCAGAGTTGCAACGAGTACTCCACGAGATCAACTCTGCGCAGAACCCAGAGGAAGTCTATGACAAGGCGATGATGTATGCGCCTGGATTTCAAGAACTCAAAGATCTTATTGTCGATACCGTCGAACGAAAGAAGACATTGCCAGAAGCGACCCATCCATAATTTAAATAATCAACACTTAATTTAATTCAAATAACAGCAATAATGTACATAAGGAAAAAAACGACATTAAATATCTATTCATCATCACTACTCTCACGTAACCTCTTGTTATCCTCCTCATCATCGTCCTCATCGGCACCTCGCTTCAGACCCTTCATCTTTCGGGTTTGCAACTTGCCCAAGTCTTGCTTCTCCATGTGGATTCGGCCCAACTGTTCGCCCATCTCGCTGTGATCAATGTTCTTGACCTTCTTGACCTGGAAAGAAAGAGATGAGTATGGCAATGACACACTCCATGGCTGAAAGTCATATATACCTTCAACTCCTTGGGTACCCTGGTGGCGGCCTTCCAGGCATCCGCATTTGCCGTTCGTGAGCGACGGACGGCCAGAACACATGATGGTCCCATTTCCTCCAACTCGACTCGAGGCAGTTTCGTTCCACTTTTCTTCAATTGGATGGTGTAAGCCCGGAAATGCACTCTTTGGGCACTCTCAGCCGTAACGCAGATTGCGTGCTCTAGTCCAGCAAGGTTGATCAAGTCAATGCTGCTTGCACCACGGTACATATCCAACAAGATGGATTTCAAAGTTCGAAGCTCGTCCGTTGTATCCCACGCATCTCCCGAAAAGAGGATTAGTGGCCGATGTCCGATGGCTGATTTCGTAGATTTAAAAGTATCCATTGGGACGCCAGCCTCGACTCCCAACTCAATCATGTCCAACAATTGATAATCAAACATTCGGCAGAATGTCAAGTTGTGTGGTCGCTTTTTGCTGTGGGTGGCAATGACAAACAGGGCTGCATCATTCTTTTGCGAGAAAAATTCGAGAGGGCGAGGATCTTCGAAAGGGCGGATCTCGTTACGTTTGGAAAACATGACACCATCGGGACGTTTAAGCGAGTACTGACAATCATAATTCGATCAGTGGTTTGCTCTCAAGAATGTCGCTTACGCCCAAGACCTACCAAATCCTTCATGACGGAGGTGACCAACTGACTGGTGTTTGTTCCCTTCATAAACACTGCTGGTTTGGCCCCTTCAACGGTTTGGGGTTCCCGCTTCTTCAGCGCTCGCTTGCCGGCGGCCGTCCTTGCTTTTCTGCTCGACCAAAGAGTGTTAGGAAAGCCTCTAATGCACTGCACATGGGACCTTACACTGTTCGCAACATCTTCAGCTGTATCGAATCTTCTTAAAAGGAATTGCTATAAGAACTTCCGGTTTGCAAAAATCTCTGGCAAAGTTGCCAAAAACATGTTGAAATCCAAGTCAGGTGATTTTTGAGTCATTTGTGCGACGTTTGTCATGCTCCAAGTTTCGAGTTTCGAGTTTCGTTGAATGAGCGGACCAAAGCATTGCAATTGCAACAAAACCAGCAACCCAGAAACTTGATATAGACATACCCGAGAAATGGCTCTGAACGGTGCGCAGCTTGATCAGGACGGATCTCCCATTTTCATCACTGGCGAAAAGGCATTTCTGAACCAGAGTGGTGTTGCTTTGGAGTATGAGAGCGGAAAGTAAGTGACTCTCGTTATACAACTCTGTCCCGGAGAACACCTCCTAACGCCCCATCCCCCCAAGTGGATATCCGGGAAGCGGTCAAAACTTTTATGTCCAAAAGGGTACACTCTACCTAAGTAAGATATCTTGAACTGCGGTGTGTTACTTGATGAACATCGCTAATGTGGGATCGCTTTGCAGCAAATCGGAGAGTTATTTACATTGCCAACATCAAACTCGATTTCTTCAAAAACATGAATGTACCACTGGAAAATCTCAAGTACGTTTCGCATGCTCTAATGGAAGGGGGGGCTGATTGGGAAGTGGAGAAAGGCGGGCAAGCCATCTTGCAAGACATTTGTCCTTGCATATAGTCATAGACAAGCGGCTGTGCGATATCCGCAATGAGTGTCTTTTTAAGACGGTGGTGACCGGGTTTCACCAGGTGCTGCGCAGATTCATTGAGATACGTAGTAACACTCAAGCAACTTTTAGGCAAGGTCAACTTTACCAGCCGTGGTTTGATTCGAATCGATATGAAGCTACCGTAGAGCCCGTACCCAATGGCGGTCTTTCGGCAGTTGGACATCTCAAGCTTACATTCAAGTCAGGCGGCGGTTTCGAGTTTTCAAGCATGTTTATGCAGCTTCGGTCCCGGTTGACCGGAGAAACACTGCCGCATGAAGAAGCTCTTCCTCTTTATTCTTCTGATGGACCGAGTTCGGATGCTGCGTCCTCTAGTGGTCCGTCTCGGGGAGGCGGCCCCTCCTCACAAACCGCCTTGCCAATTCCATTACCACCTTCTTTCTCTACACCCGGTGCTCCTCCACCACTTCTGTCAGAACAAGCATCAATATCATCCGATGCACCACTCATTGATCTGGATTCTCCCGCCATAGGTGCAACGCCTTCTACTAGCACTGCACCGCCGGTTCCGCAGGAAGCTCCTCCTGCTTATCAATGATAGTGTAGGAGGTTTAATACCATATAGCCCACTACCTTTTATTACGCGTCAACCGGGATCTCTTATATTGTTTAGACATTTGTGCATAGTTTCACGAGTTGGATAAAGTGATGAAAATGAGTAACTTTTGTTGTCAAGCAATACAGACGTAAAGGTTATCGTACAAATAAACAACGGGAACCGCCGCTCCTCCCGTTCTCTCAACAATCGCTCGTCGCCTTGGTATTCAAAATTAAACTAACAATCAGCCCATACAGTCCCAACACCTCGGCGAAAATCAAAATCAGGACCATCCCCACAAACAGTCTCGGTTGATAGAGATAACCCCGCACACACGCATCCCCAACAATTCCAATCGCGTATCCGCCAGCGAGCCCGGCAAAGCCTGTTGAAAGTCCCGCGGCGAGGTGAACGAATCCGGCAAATAGGGAATAGTCCTTGTCTGGCGACATGTCATTCGATACGAGAACAGAGACTACGAGACCGTACACCGCAATGATACCTATAATTTGTAGAAGTCTTAGTATTTTCGCTAGAGGAATATAACTGTAGAAAACATACCGGCCATGACCACTGGAATAAGTGCCTTCATCATCCTACAAGGAGACATTAGATGCGTTAGCATAAATGTCCAATATACAAAATGATCAGTCTGAGCCGCAGTATCAGATCTCCCGGGGGCTCAATTGCATACCCCCGACGTCCACTGCCAACCTCTCAACTAATCAAATCTGGCTGAATACTCACAAATCAGGACGAAAGGTCCCAACTCCCGCAATTCCAATTCCAGCCTTGGCAGTCCCGAACGCGGCACCCATCGCAGATAAAATCATGGCCGATGCAGCACCGCCAAATCCAAAGAAGGGGGCATACACTGGGCAGGCTTCGGTTGCTGACATTTTATGGAATCGTCTTTGTGAAAGTTTGGGAGTGGTTGAATGTGGTAATGAGTTTGCCAGATGGCGGGGTTGGGGCAGTTCCGGCGCGGGTAACTGATAGGAAGGCAGCTATAAGTCGGTTGTGCCGTCCTTATGGCAGTTCTGGGGGGCGGGTCTAATAGGAAATCCAAAAGATGACTCTAATGACGACGCGAAACTAGTCCTTGGCCAGGATTTGATTTGCGAACTTTGGAATTTCCAAAGGTCCGCTCATTCCGCACGTGTTTTACAAACAACTCGTAGGATGACATTCAAAAATTGGAGATCCAAATCAAAGTAAAATGATAAAGGATATTGCATTAAGTCTCTACAAAAAAAATTCAGGCAAGACAAAAGAGGAAAGGACAAACCACTCGGAAAGAACACAAGGACGCAACGAATTTAACAAAACAACGGCCTTCCGTCATTAGGCCAAAGAAGAGGGGGAAAGAATCACGCTAGTAAAGAAGATGTTATTGAGGTGGGGAAAGTAACAAAAAGCGGGAATCAATCAGGGGCAAAATGCCCAAACAAAAGAGACATTTGGTAGGAAAAGACAGAATTGTTTTTCCGATTTTCCATCCTCCAAAAAGCGGCCTCTAAGCCGATCAATGAAGCTGCACCAAAAAAGTCCCCCAGCTTGTGAACTTGCCCTGAGAGAATACCGAATGTTCCGGCGGAATAAAGGAAGGAAGTAGGAAACAAAGGGGGGGTGTAGCGTTGAGTAACACGATACGTTACAAAATAATTTTGGCTCTTCTCTCTCTCTCTCTCTTTTCGGAGGTCTAGGATATCTTTTCTTTGGTTGTGGTGGTAGTTGTAGTTGGGATAAGGTTTTCGGATGTGATTTGGGCGCTTTTTTTAATTTTTATAATTTTGTTAAGAATTTGACTGAGACAAAAAACCCGAGTTCTTGATAGAGCCTGTAGATGGGCCTTCACAAGAAAACGGAACTCTTGGCCAAATAGTATATCTAAGCCCAGACCTAATTTGACACAGTTAGCAAAACAGCTCTAGTAATACAACAACAACTGAAAGCACATACCTTAAGCAAACTGTCCCAACTGCCTGTGCAAAGCGCCATGCCGTCAGAGGAGACTCCGAGGCAAGAGACGCGGTTCTCGTGGGCTGCCAGCACTCCAACACGCTCTCCCTTCAGGGTATCCCAGACATTGCAGTTGAAATCATCGTAACCAGCAAATAACAGTCGCCCAGAGATAGAAAAAGCAACTGATGTGATTCCACACAGGATGTTGTCGTGTGTGTACTGGTTGAGTTCGCGATCTGCGCGCAAGTCGAACAGGCGGCAAGAAGCATCATCGGAACCGGTTCCGAATGCATCACCGTTGGGGAAAAACCTGAAAAAAATCGTCACTAAGGGCAGGAAGAAATGCATACGTCGCTTGTTAATACTTACTGCACCGCGTTGATGTCAGATTCATGGCCTGTAAATGTTTGCACACATCGACCAGTTCGAATATCCCACACTTTGGCCGTCGCATCGCAAGCACCAGAGACGAAAATGTTCTTGTCCGGAGACAAAGACAGGGACATGACATCTCCTGTGTGATCGGTAAATTCGAGGGTCTTCATGCCAGCATCAATATCCCAAAGCATGCAAGACATGTCGCCGGAACTTGTCAGGATCTGACGATCACTGATAAATCGGCAGCACGACAGGTATCCAGTGTGAGCACTGAGCTCGCGCGCAACCTTGACTGGCCCTTCTTTTGTTTTCAGGTTATAGATGGAGCAGATGTTATCAAGACCACCGCATGCAACGTAATTGCTGGACGGGGCATAAGCACAAGTCATAACCCAAGACGAGCGCAGCGGGATGGCGTGTACTTTGTTGGTGGTGTAAGCATCCCAGACAATCAGTTTACCGTCTTGAGAGGCACTGACTAAATGTCGCTTGTCGGATGCCCAGTGCATGGCGTAGATCTTGGCCAAATGACCCTTCAAAGTACGGCGGACTTTCATGACTATCCGGGGAAGGTGGTCGAGCTCAGCAGCGACCGCCTTGACTGCAGAAAATTACGATACGTAATCAGCATATTGCTGGATAGTGTGGAAAAGACGTCAACTTACGCGTTGTATCGGCGAGGGCATCCTTCTTTTGCTTAATTCGTTCCTTGAGAGATTCGGCTTCTTTTCGAGCGGCCGCAATTCGATCCGCAATGTCACTCATCCTTTCAGATTGTACTGTGAAAATATTATTAGGAATGTGATTGATCCTCCAAAAACGCGTGCGCTTTTAGCTTACGATGTGTGAAAAGTTGTGGGGAATATAATTTGAAACTGTAGCGGGAGAAATAAATTGAGTAAGTATGCGCAATGTTAAACCGCCCTTGAATAGATCCTCATGTATGTTTCCCTCATCGTCGTGCACAATTCAATCAGATCTATCATCCCAAGCATCCCATCCCCCAATGTCATAGCTTGAACAACGATGTAGATCCGCATCCCTTATACACGCGATTCTCTCAATTGCTAGAGAATTCCCCATTGCTAACGTCGTTGAGGTAGACACGAACCTTCAGAAGTTGTTTGACACGGTCTCGAGGAGCGGGAAAGTTTGGCGAACACGTACAGTGGTTGAGATGGCGAAAATACAGACGGCGGGCGGTCTCGTAAGAACGTAAGAACAGAGTTCACAGGGTTTGCGGATACAATGCAGGGTCCGTCCTGCGTGTCAGAAACGAAAATCAGACAGGGAGACTACCGCAATGCGACTGCATCCAACTCACACACACGAAAAGCCGAGCAGCCTGCGGGTCGGGTTTGGCGCACGTACCAAAATGGCGTAAGGTTGATGCTGTCTACGCAGCAAACAGGAAAGACTAGCTGAGACCCTCCTTTGCGGTTGAAAGATATTGGCCCGGGATGACGAGCGGAGCTTGACGGGTTTTGGGAATTTCGCCCTTGTTGGGGGTCGGACCTGAGGGCTCGGTCTGCGCTCCACAGCCAGCGAGCGGGGCTTCGCGAGAGGTGTGTCAGCGTCGCTTGGGCAGAAGATTAACAAGATCTGCTGCTAGTTTGGCCTCTAACAGATTGCGACGGACGGACAAGGACGGCAAAATGGTGCTGGGGGTCGGTCGGTCTGTGGTCGGGGGTTGTGCACGACAAGAAAGTAGCGGCTCGAGAAGCGTGAAGTTCGTGTTTTTGGGGCGACCTTGGCTGTTGAGCCACCTCACAACAATAAACAACCCTGCATTTTTTCCATTCTTTTCCATTTTTTCCTTTACTTTACGGGGCAATGCCGGGCATTTTTCATCATATCATCAATTTACGGTAGACACGAACGATGACTACCGGCCCCGGTAGCAAAAAAGTAGATTCAAAATCCGTATTTGCCACAACATTTTATGTGCACCGACCACGGTTGGCAAAAGGGGAGATAAAACCTTCTTGTTCATCTTGAACTTCAGGATCCCAAAAGGGTGGACCCTGACCTCCCGAGTCGGGCCAAAATCTGGGCCAAAATCTTCCACACTGGTGCTGACGTTTGTGCCCTGTCATTCAGCTCAGACTGGTAGAAGTCTTTTGGGAAACTCTATCGCACAATAACATCCAGATCTAATGGCAATGGAACAGGTACTCGCACAGATTCTTACGGTGCTTCTTTTTAGCATCGGAGATCAAGGACTTTGTATGAGATGGTGCAGGAATACTTGAAGGAACGCGTGGAAGACCAGCGTCTATGCGTGCTTTGCAATTGAATGTAGCCTGAATCCATCATAGGTGAATGTTCAGTTGCAAGGTAACGAAATAATCACGTTAAGAAGTTCCTTTCCATAGTGGTAGGAAGTGGTAGGTAGTAGGTACACGCCGCCTGGACCAAGCAGGTATATATGATGAGATTTATATGCATGAATCTCTCCGCCGATATTGTCTGCAGTGGCAGAATTGAGCAAAGATCGAAATATCGAAAGTTATACATTTTCCTTCAAGCCCACTTGGGAGCCGTTGGAGTTTGCATTCTACTTTTCTCCAACGCCTTTGGCTACCAGTGGATCAACGCCCATGGCAAAATCCGATCTCATCGCTCCGCACTAAAAATACTTTTTTTTAACAAGGTCTCGCCTGAGCGCTCTGCAGAACCCACAGTGGGGAAAAAAAGCTTCCGGTCTTTCTCCTTTTGCTCCAAAACCCCAACCATTCTTAGATCAAGTTTGACGAATGGAATCGTACCCGCATTTTTCCGAAAAGCATTACCAGCAACTTACCCTCAGTTACCCTCTTTTTTGCTTGCCTAATAAATAAGCCAAGTTATTGTATCGAATTCCTGAGTTCTATCTTTGTGGCTCCTTCTTCTTCCTTCCCCCCTATTCATCAACCAGTTTCGTCTTTTTCTTGCCAAACATTTTTCCGCTCCTCTCCAAGCACCAATCCTTCAGAACGTAACTCGTCAGAACTTCAGCCTACTCCAAACTTGATTTCTTTTCCAAAAAAACTCTACTGCCATCATGGGTAGTAAAATTTTCAAGATGGATGAGCTGTTCCGTAAATTTGACCTAGGAAGCACCCTGGGAACGTAAGTTGTAAAAGTTATCTTACAGCAAAAATCATCAAGCTTATAAATCAACTTTTTCCAGTGGAGCGTTCAGTGAGGTCCGTCAAGGTGTCGAGCGCGCCACCGGCAAGAAATACGCTGTAAAAATCATCGACAAGTCAAAATGTAAAGGCAAAGAAGGCATGATCGATACCGAGGTCAAAATTTTACAACGCGTTCGTCACGAGCACATTGTTCAGCTGTATGAAATGTACGAGAATGATACCAAAATTTGTCTCGTCATGGAGCTTGTTACCGGCGGAGAATTGTTCGATGACATTGTTGGGAGGGGGAAATACACCGAGGCGGACTGTGCAAGGATTGTACACAAGGTGCTGATGGCTGTAGACTACCTGCACGGCATGGGAATTGTACACCGCGATCTCAAGGTATCGTATTTATGCATGATTTAGCCTCATACATCGATTTTTCTAACCATTTGTGGTCATTTAAAAGCCTGAGAACCTATTGCTCTCTGATAAGTCCAAGCGCCCGAAGATCATGATCAGCGATTTTGGATTGTCAAAGATTTTCAACGATGAGGAAGTAATGAAAACTGCTTGTGGCACTCCTGGATACGTTGGTAAGTAAAATGGGCTCTATTGCCTTAAATATGATTGGGTCTCACCATTTTGCGCAGCACCCGAGGTCTTGAAGCGTCAGGGATACGGGAAAGAAGTAGACCTTTGGTCATTGGGGGTCATCACATATATTCTGTGAGTTGTTACCTGGTTTCAGTCTACCACTCGCGGAAACTAAGTCATGCCAATTGTAGCCTTTGCGGCTACCCACCATTCTACGATCAAAACAACATTGCATTGTTCAAGCTAATTATGGCTGGACAATACAGCTTTGACAAGCCGTGGTGGGACCCCGTTTCCGACATTGGTACGAATCTTGAATGCCGTTGCAAACCGTTTTCTCTCTTTTTCCTAACAAGCTCGTATAGCCAAAGACTTTATTCGGAAACTTTTGGTGCTGAACCCCAAGGATCGAACCACAGCGGCCGAAGCTTTAAACCATCCTTTTATTACCATGAACTGCCCCCCCGAAAAATCTTCCTCGCAGGCAGCAAGCCCCAATACCTCAACTGGGTCCGTCAATGCCACTACCGCACCCGTCAGTGCCACCACCCCGACCGGCAACGAGCCTAGCAATCTGGCCCCAAATGTAACCACCAACCTGCAGAAGGTGTACAGCTCCAAGGCATCATTCAAGGTGGGTAATAGTGCCCATAGTGCAGATCTGGGACAGATGGGAATTGGGAATTGGTCAAGTGGATCGACAGGCAATGGATCGGTATGTAGGGATACTGCGGGCGTATGAGATTGGCGGCGTATTCCGTGTTGGAGCGAATCGTTGGCTGGCAAGCAGTGCGGTAGTACTTTTGTGTGATAAAAATGCTGACTTCACCTATTTTTTTCTCGCAACTCTAGAACCTTGGCGAAGATGGTGTCAAGGCCGCCGAAACTGCTGCGCGCGCAGTAGCCGAGGACGATTCCAGCGAAAACCCTGGACGACCTCTTGGAGACAAAACCGAACTTCATGACTCTGGAGTAGTAACGAGCCGGGAGTCAGTCAAGTCAAAGGACGGAAAGTCTGGAAAGGGATTTTTCAACCGCTTGTTCAACAAGGGACATCATGGTAACAATAAGATTGCGGCGGGAACCCCAAACACAGGTGCCCCTGCTACCACCGCAGGAGCCGCCGAACAGCGACCGTAGAGCCTGTGGTAGTTCTAAGTAGATACTTTGTGCGGCGGGATTCACGCCCCCCTGTATAGGCCCTGGATAGGATTCTTTGTTTTGCTGCGCTTCATTTTTACTTCTTTCTGGTGCTAGTATAACAGTTTACGAAAAGTCCACTTTGTGCTCTTTGAAATAACTACCAAGGTCGCTGTATTTTTGATCGGTACGTACAGTGAATTCGTTATCCACCCCCACGCATCATCTTTGATGACCCTGGAACGTCATCCTGGACAAATTTTTTCAGGGTACAGTAGCAAAAACTGGCCCACTATAATATTCTCAACAGGAAGGGTGAGTGGGTGTTGATGAGGATTTGCATGTAGCTTTTGGTCCTGGGTTCCTCAGTGGGTAATCACAGCTGCTGCGCAAAGTACCAAGTCAGGGCCCCAGCCACACGCAAGCCACGCAAAGCCACAGGCCGAGATTTCTATAAATTTTTTGTTTCGCAGCCTTCAAAGGTCATCTCTTTAGCGACCCAGTCATGCCCGAGATCACGCACCCAAACATCAAGGACGGATGGTTCAAGGAGTCTCAGGCCCTTTGGCCCGGCCAAGGTTAGTTCGCGGCTTTTGGATTTCGCGCTGGCGATCACGTAGCCAACCTTCAGCCTACATCAGAACGAGATCCCTGATCTGTTGTCCTATGTCGATCTTTCCCTCTATTCGACTGCCTTAATTTTCAAAAGCAATGACACTGGAAGTCAAGGAGATCTTGCACCATGAAAAGTCCCTGTTCCAGGATGTTCTCGTCTTCCAATCGGCCAACTTTGGAAATGTATTGGTCCTCGACGGTGTCATCCAATGCACAGAGCGAGATGAGTTTGCGTAAGTGTTTAACATCATTCATTCCCGGTATCTGTTGCTTGATTCTTACCGCTTTCTTTCCATAGCTACCAAGAAATGATTGCTCATCTTCCTCTCAACTCCCACCCCAACCCTCAAAAGGTAATTATCGGATTCCACTATGGGCGATAGGATTGACGGTTTTGCATATGATGACTGCTAATGCCGCCCCAGTCGGAAACAACTATGTCGACGAGCTAGCGAACAAATTTCTGATTGTCTGATGCTACCTCAATCCTTGGCGCATCTCTTCCTTTTGAAGTGAAGCATCGCGACTTACGATTATTTTACGTAGATTCTCGTAATTGGTGGTGGTGATGGTGGTGTTCTCCGCGAAGTAGTCAAGCATGACTGCGTCACTGAAGTTACTCTGGTCGACATTGATGAAGCCGTTCCTCGTGTTTCCAAGAAGTTTCTGCCTGCCATGTCTGTCGGATTCGCTCACCCAAAAGTCAAGCTGCACATTGGCGACGGTTTCCAATACCTCAAGGACAACGAGGGTGCCTACGACGTCATCATCACAGATTCTTCTGATCCTGTCGGTCCCGCCGAGTCTCTTTTCGGCGAAACCTTTTACGATCTGATGCGCAAGTCTCTTCTTCCCGGCGGTGTCATCTGCACGCAAGGTAATTATCAGCTTCTTGCGACAATGGATGCTGGCTATGATGAGAAAATTCATGCACCACTCTCAGACCTTTGGGTCGACGATGATACAATGACACACCATAGAATACCTCTGAGCCTTTTTACGCATTTCTGTCTTTCATTTACCTGAAGTATGGTATGCTGACTGTTCCGTTACTTTAGGCGAAAGTCAATGGCTGCACCTCCCCCTCATCAAGTCTGTTCTCGAAAACTCCCGCAAAATCTACCCTGTTGTCGACTACGCCTGGGCGTCAGTTCCCACCTACCCCTGCGGCAACATTGGTTTCATTCTCTGTTGCAACGAAGCTGGCCGCGACCTGAAGACGCCTCTCCGCTCCTTTTCGCGCGAGGTCGAAGCCAAGCAGCTCAAGTACTACAACAAGGAAGTCCACTCTGCTGCCTTTGCCCTGCCACAATTCACCAAGGCCGCTCTTGGATTTTAGATTTCATTCCATGCACCTTTTTCACTGTACATTTTTTCTTTTCCACATTTCACATACTCTCAAAACGTTCTAAATACAATTTTAATCCATCGTCGCAAATTTCGACGCCAAAACACTGCAGCCAAATGCCTATTCCGACATCAGGCAAAACATTTCAACAGTGCTGAGGGTTTACGAGCGTAGGTAAGTTGCCTCCGGAGTTGCCTCGCCCGAGACTCCCAGAATCCAGCAAAGCGATATAAAGATCCGAAACCAAACTACACTTCGACCACTTTCTGTTGATTGCGGGAGAAAAAAGATAGAGCAGCGCAGTGCCACGACCACATACTTGCTGCATGAAGCCGCTCGCCATCATCGCAATTTGACATCGAAAGTGAGCCATCCCGACGCGTATGGTGCATGTCCTGAATAAAACCAAAAGTTTACAATGCAAGTAACCAGTCACTCTCTTGCGAGTGGTTATATAGAATTTCCGCAATCGTCAAGAAAGCGATGCGTTGCTTTCTATTTAAAGTCAGGTCGTGTGCAAATGCGTTGTCCAATAGCAAGACGAGAACGGCTTCCTCCCCGTTGAATGGTCATACTGGGGTGTGTTGCGCGATCAAGAGAGAAAGTGGATGTGGGTTGAGCAGTAGGGAGAATACTTTCTGTTGACAGAATAGCCTGAAGACCACCCTGGGCTCCAGTGATGATTAACGCGCCTCGCAGGCCCATTGTCTCACATATATCGTCGTTGGTACTGTAGTTGAATGTTCTTCCCCAACGACGGCTAGTAGTGTTCTAAACCAAAGCGCCTCCTTCGCTGACCATGTGTTCGAATTCTGTTGAGGATAGTACGGTACTACTGTCGGTTGTCTCTTTGCTTTGCCAGCTGATGCACCGCCATGATCTTTCCGAAGACGTAACCGGGGCGGGACCTTCTTGTTGTTTCATCGAAGTATCTGCGAAACCGTGAATTGGTAAAGTGCCTTCCGTCGGTACGAAGCTAAGTCATTTCCTTTGAGTCCTTTGTATATGGCGTTCAGATGAAGCATCTCAAGTCATCAAGATTCTCAACACTCTTGAGTGAAGTTGAGTATGGTGGCGCAGACTTTTGAGGCGCCGCTCCTCGAGAAGAAGCAAGCTCCGAAAGCTTTCCTCAAGCAACATTTTCAACAAGATGTACGGCCTACTAATTTCAAGGACACTGCCACGGGCGGTTTCCAGAGTTTGGGTGCTGGTCCTGACCTTGGTCTTCTTGAGCTCACACGGCTTGGTCGACGCATATGACCCAAACATCCCAACTCAAACGTTCCCAACAACAAGTACTCCCATCCCCTTGCCGGGACTATCCTGTAGTTTTATAACGTTCAATGTCCCGGCCAACCGCACGTTTGCCTTTTCGGTGTCTGTCGCTCCAGCTTACCTAGCTCTAGGCTACACTCCCACCACGCCCGATATTTGTCGCTCGCCCGACTCGGCCAAAGATGCGCCTAATTACGTCCAAATCCTCAACACTGTAACCGCACCCGTACCCGCAAATGGCGTGTACAATGTGACGAGCGGAGAGGGCAATCCCTGCTGGAATCGCGAAGTTACCATTACCATGTCGGCATCAACCGGGTTCAGCGGCGTATACGATAAGCCCAACAATGCTGATGAACGCAAGCTGACATTCGGACCGCTTGTATTGGGACAGGTGGGTGACCGTGCATGTTCACCCGTGCCAACACCACCACCAACTACGACGGGGGGAGGGGACCCGGCTGGGACACGAGGAGATGGGGCTGCGTCTACATGGGGCCTGCTCCCGCCGCCGCCGGGGGCCAAGGTGTATGGCTCGGGAGGGTCTAGCACAGGGATAAAATGGCTCGTCAGTGGATTGACGGCCCTCATCTCATCTGTTGCGACGGTTCTATATCTGTAGCGTAGGCAGCAGCAGTATAGCTATCCCGATGACATTTTCTGACTCTGTCCTCACATTCCTATCATTAATTCTGTAATTACTTTATTCTGTAACCCACAAGCATCTCAATCTACAATCTGTAATTACTTTATTCTGTAACCCACAAGCATCTCAATCTACAATCTGTAATCTGCAATAGACTTTTTGGTATCCTCCGTCTGCTCCGTCTTCGTAGTTTCTTCGGCTTCATGATGCGTGCGTGAGACAACGAGCTAGGGTTCACAAAGGGCCGCCGCCTCAAAGGCTGTGAGACTGCAGCATGGTTGTGATCTTCCGATAGCTAGAAGATAAATCAAGCCATTTCAACGCTCTAGGAACGAGTCCTCTTATTCGTATTGTCATAGTGGCATAGTGGAGAGGACGGTTGCAGTAGTGTGCATAGCTTCTATTTCCGGGCTTTTTCCATCTTTACCTCCCCAGCAATGATTGGCGGTCATATATCGACGGCAGCGATCCTGCTCGCCACTTTGACAAGCTCTATTTCGGCCTTCTACCTCCCAGGAGTCGCCCCAGAGGACTACAAGAAGAACGATACTGTTCCTCTCTTTGTCAATGCGCTGTCGTCCTCTGACACGGTAAGCGAACCCCACGTCCCGTGTTATCAACTCGGTACTCAAATGAAAAGCGACCAGGTGCTGCCGTATGATTATTACACAGAGCAGTTTAAATTTTGCCAGCCAAAGGATGGAATAAAAGGAAAGAGCGAGTCGCTGGGCAGCATCCTTCTTGGAAATCGGTTGAAATCATCGCCGTATGATGTATGTCTTTATTGATTACGCGCCTTCCAAATTGCATCAAGAGCATACTGACGGTTCACTCTTTGATTTACAAAGTTGCGGCTGCTCAATGCGGAAACATGTCACCAGCTGTGCACTGTTCAGTACACTGCTGAAGACGCCAAGTTTGTCAATGACCGAATTCGCGAACATTACATGGTCAATGCGTACGTCCTGCAACACCTGAGGCATTGCTCAACTCTAGCTCTAATGTCATTTTTCAGGGACGTGGATGGTCTTCCCGCCGCGACAGAAGTCACGGACCCCAATTCAAAAGAATACTATAACGAGATTGGTGTCCCACTGGGACGACCAGCAGGCACTGGCCAACTACCATCTTTATATAATCATTGGGATATTCGTGTCCAGTATCACAAGCATAGTGAGGAAGCTTACCGTGTTGTGGGTGTGTTGGTTGACGCGAAAAGGTATGATTTCTTGCCCCTTGTCTTGTCGATGACATATGGCTCATCGGTGGCATTCAGCTTGAAAAAGTGTGAGGATGGTGAAAAGACCGACAACATAGTCCGGCTAAGCGATAAGGGACAGACGACCGTGAACTTTACGTTCTCTGTTCTGTGGGTGGTATGTATCGGTTTAAGGTTCATATTGCGTGTTCCATAGCTCACCGTGTTATTTGCCCAGGAATCTGAGATCCAGTGGGGAACGCGATGGGATAACTATCGTAAGAACACCTTCGTGATGGCATTGTAGATTAGACAGCTCACCGTCACTGTCAAACAGTTCACGTCTTTGATCCCAAGATTCACTGGTTGAGGTAATGCTGCAACGCGCCTTCTCCAACTTTCCCCCCAATGCTCACTGAAACCATTCTCAGCTTACTCAACTCGGTTTGCATTGTACTCTTTCTGACGGGTATGGTAGCCATGATCCTCATTCGTGCGTTGCACAAAGACATCGCTCGATATAATGCTCCCGAGGACAAGGTAAAGCACTCTCACGTTCGTTTTGGCAATCAATACGAAACTCACTTTTATAAAATTTCCCAGGAAGATGCACAGGAAGATTTTGGCTGGAAGCTCGTGCACGGCGATGTGTTTCGACCACCGCGATACAGCATGCTTCTCTCCGTCTTTATCGGCTCGGGCTCCCAGCTCTTCCTCATGGCTGCCGTCACGCTCGGATTTGCCGTCCTTGGATTCCTGTCGCCATCCAGCCGGGGCTCTCTATCCACGGGAATGTTGGTCTTTTTTGTCCTGTTTGGGAGCGTGGCGGGATACGTTTCCGCGAGATACTACAAGATGTTTGGCGGGGAAAGCTGGAAAAAGAATGTGGCCATGACGGCTATGCTCGTGCCAGGGTAATGTTTATACATACCAGACGTGGACACTTTATCCAAAATTGACAGTTACCGCCCACTAGGATTGTCTTTGGCATCTTCTTGATTCTCAACTTTTTCCTTATCAGCCACAATTCATCAGCTGCTACGCCGTTCGGTACGCTGTTTGCTCTAATGAGCATGTGGTTTCTCGTGTCAGTACCATTATGCCTGGTTGGGGCTTACTTTGGTTACAAGAAACCGGTAAGTAGACGCGTTGTCCGCTTATACAATTACCGCAACCTGACGCCTGATCCAAGAAACTCGAACATCCCGTTCGAACAAACCAAATCCCACGTCAAATCCCCCAACAAGTTTCGTATCTACGACCCATCCCATCCATCCTCATGGGCGGCATCCTGCCATTCGGAGCCATCTTTATCGAGCTCTACTTTATCATGAACAGTTTCTGGTCCAACAAAATCTACTATGTGTTTGGATTTTTGGGACTCGTCTTTGGGGTTTTGGTCCTTACTTGTGCCGAAGTCACTGTTTTGATGTGCTACTTTCACCTGTGTGCCGAAGACTACGAATGGTATGTTTTGCATATATACTTCTGTTTGGTTTACCCAAGTCCCTGACATACCTATTTTGATTAGGTGGTGGCGCGCTTTCCTCACATCGGGAGCATCGGCATTCTACGTCTTCCTCTACGGTGCTTTCTACTACTATACCAACCTGGACATTGCAGACTTTAGCTCGACGGTGTTGTACTTTGGGTACACGTTGGCCATGTGCTGGCTGTTCTTCTTGGTCACGGGCACCGTCGGCTTCTTGGCGTGCTTCAAATTTGTGCGACGGATTTACGGAAGTATACGGGTATGTGACTTACAGGGTCAAAATCGATTTCGATTGCCGGCTCACATCACCTTTCTTCCAATCCATAGATTGATTAAATTTTGGCGGTGTTATGTGACAAGCTGAAGCATATTCTTGAAAGACTATTATAAGATTGTATCAAATATACATAGGATCTAGTTTGACCTTTTTGCATGTTGCCAAATAGTGTCAAATAGTTTGCGACATCACACAGGATGGTGCTAGCTATAAGACGGGAATCATGAGGACCATGGCGAGCCAGTGAGCTGTTGCGATCCATGCGACGGAGTGGTCGCGACTCGCATCGACCCTGGCCCTGCGCTCACCGACCTTGCGCCCACCTTGGCGTTCAATCCCGTCTTGTTCATCCAATTCGTGACATGCCCAACTACAACCTCTTCCTTCTGCGCCCAGAAATGGTTGGCGTCTGGTACGACCAACACAGTCCGATTCTCCGTGGGCAGGGTATCCATCAATTTCGTAAATGTTGCCAGGGAGGTAAAGTTATCCTCTGTTCCTGTAATGTAGAGTTTGGGGACGGCGGCTGGAATCTGGGCCAGGGGCGAAGAAGCTTTTGCCGAGTTGAACAGCGTCAAGAACCACATTACACCACTGGTGATTTTTAACAATGGTGATTCGAGGGATGGAAAGTAGACTCATTGACATACCATGGATAGCTGATTGAAATGAAACCGGCAAGTTCTGGGATGGTACAAGCAGCAGCTCCCATTGCCACGCTACCATACGAATACCCCTACAAAAAACATTCCAAGAGTTTGACCTTCGACACAGCGTCCGGGGGTAATTGCAAACACGTACGCAAAGTATGATTTTTTTGGGTGCCAGATCATGCCTGCCTCGGACGAATCGGCATATGGCTTGGACATCCTCCATTTCACCTTGGCCCCGTAATGAAGTTCGCCCTTGTGAGTACCCTACACCCCTATCGCATATTCACGAAAAGAGAGGAGAACTTGAATGTTGGTGAGTTTTTCCCTTACTCGTGGTGGTTATAGTCAGGGCAAAAGTGATGTGATTGTTTTGCAACGGCGCAAAAAACGGGGGACTGAAGACAACTCACCGAAAGTTGAATCGGACAGTCATGTATCCTTGTGTAGCAAAGTTGTCAAAGAGGGCACGGACCACATTATTCTCCAAGTTTCCTCCGAGTGGACCATAGGGGTGAGCAAATACGACGCATCTATAATGCAACAGTGAGGCAACTGGTTGTGCCATACATAACGAGCCACCTACGTTTCTTTTCGGATGGATCCGTGAAAGATGCGAGTTTCGAGAGTTCCGCCCGTTGATTCGACAGATTTCAGCTCTTCTTGGTTGTGGAGCGTGACCGACCGAGCCATCTTTGTTGTAATCTTGGTGAACTGGGTCTGCGATGCACAACCGGGCTCGGAACACGGTTTCCGAAACGACTCCCAAAAGTGACTTCCGCTGATTATGTCAGCGCTGCTGCGCATACCTGCCCGCCTTTCGTTCCTCTCCTTTGCGAAAGAAGGTCCTGAAACTTGAAGGCTCACTCAGCTGCAAAAAAATAACACTGGGAAAGTGTCAGGTCAGAGATACGCGAGCACCATAGCATAGCAGCAGATTTCTACCTATGGCCCTCTGGGGTCCTCTCTTTCTCGATGGGATAAGTATTAAGTTGCGGCAAGGTGGCAATAGCCGCGCGATAATGTTTCAAAAAACTTTTCCCCCTAATGGCCAAACGTTACGGCCCCTTTGTTTACAACAATGTTGCTGTGGTAAATGTCACATCGGCCGGAGAAGGGATGGAATATAAAGGAAACCGGTGTTTGGGCCTGCCCACCCGTTGAAAAACTCTTTTGACGCTTTTGATCCATCTTGAAATTATACGAGCACTTCATTGCCCATCAACTCTGTTTTAAACAGATCAGTCCAGATTCTACGTTGAGGATGGGGGCATCTGGTATCATACCGGCCATCATTGCATTTCTCGCAACATCAGCGTCCATATCGGTCCACGCCCAACAAAACCCCCTCAAACAATGCGTATCTGCCCAAACACCATTGGACTTTTCATCGTTTCCTGAACCATGGGTCACTGCTGGAACAGGTATGTTATCGCCTCATCCTATCATCCCTTGAGACTGGGGGTTAACTGAGTTTGTTTATACGCGTTTAGGCATGATCAATACTCCTGAATTTCAACAACTCAAAGCCCGCATTGATTGGTCAAAGATACCCAAGATTCCGCCACGGCCTGCACCTTCACCGCAAGGACCTCTCAATACCACGTCGTATAACATCACTGCCGATCCAGGTACTTAGGGGACCTCTCGATGACATGACAGCAGCGAAAATCTGAACTTAGATTCATCCTCCAGATTGTTGGTGGACAGCTACAGGTTGTATAAAGCCTAAACTGCCCGATGTACCGCCAGATATCAGCAAATGTCCACAGCCTGGTAGGCAGTTTGTCTTAGGTGCTGCGCACATGAACAATGTAAACTTACCCTTTCCGCTTCGTACAACAGCCACTTTGGGATACACGTTCGATGATGGTCCAAACTGCACGCAGCCATATCTTTACGACTTTTTCGCCGCCAATAATCAGAAAGTGGACCTGTTTTACATTGGATCCAATGTTCGGTTTTGGCCAGATGCTGCGAAACGCGGGGCAGAGGCGGGCCATCATATTGCCGTGCACACTTGGAGCCATCCTCTCTTGACGTCTTTGAGCAATGATGATGTTCTCGCTGAACTCTACTATACGAAAAAGATTATCAAGTTTGTCACTGGGCTAACGCCAAAGTATTTCCGACCTCCCCAAGGGGATGTGGATGACCGCGTACGCGCGATAGCTTGGGCAATCGGATTGCAAAACATCCAGTGGAATATAGGTATGTCTTTTGCGAGAGACATGCATTCAGTTCCTTGACTGATTTTTGGGTAGACTCTTTTGATTGGCAAATGAAACCCATGGGTGCTAAAACTCCCGCGGAAATCGATGCCAATTTCCAAGGCTGGATTGACAAGTTGAATAACGGCACGTTTGGCGAGTCGGGCGCGATCTCCCTGGAACACGAATCCAACGAATATACCATGAACAAAGCCATAGAATGGTACCCCAAAATCAAGGCTGCGTTCAAGCACATCATGCCCGTGGTCAGTTGCCACAACATTGCCCATCCGTATGAAGAGACGACTGTGACGTTTGCTGGGTTTGATGATGTGGCTGCTGGGAAACCGGCATCCATCGTTCGATTGAGAAAGAAGAGTGCTGCCAGCACTCTTTCTCCGGGATGGGGTCTCGCCCTTCTCCTCACAGCTGCTTACACTCTGAGAACACTTTCCGCGTAATTCTTATCCTCTTGAGATTATGTAGCATCCCACCCTCACCTTGTCATTCTGTTAGTTTTTAGTTCCTAGACTGTTTCCTTGATTTACTGTATAAATTTCATAAATGCTACGCAGCGTATATACCTTGAATCTGAGAATCTCTCAATCTCCGACCATGCTGCGCCATTTCGAGATTGGCGGCGGCCTGATGACTGTGATTGATCTTGGTGACTCGGCGGAAGCTCATGACTTGAAAAGGAACCGGAGCCATTAGCAGGAGATTAAACTCACCCAAAACCGTCTCCTATATAGGCTCAGAAGGAGGATATATTGCTACCGCTGCCTACTACTAGTTTCGCGCTCAACCTTTGCCGGAAGATCGATCTTTCACGGCGTGATCTAGAACTTGCCCAGGGTCCATACCGCAGAATTTTGGCAATTAGGAGGTCTCAAAACAGGTCTCTGTACATTCTGGGTTTCAACTATCCATCAGCATGAACGTGAGCGCTCGAAAGATGAGCAGAATGCGCATGGCGGCGTGCTCGCCTTGCTTGCTTCCGGTGATTACAACCCGGTTGATTTCCACCGTACCCCCTGGATCAAGCAATGGTAGATTAGGCCCATCTAGCTCTGCCAAATCCCATAATCCCTCTTTTGAAGGCGTCAAACATTTCCTCACTCTACGAGATTTCTCACCGAGCCAAATTCTGGCATTGGTCCGTCGGTCTCTCGAGCTGAAAGCCCAACTGGCCCGTCCACCAAGCTTTGGGCGGTCTCATCCCCTCGCCGGTAAAACCCTCGGAATGATTTTCACCAAGAGGTCAACTCGCACGCGTGTATCAGCCGAGACGGGATGGGCATATTTTGGCGGCCATCCCATGTTTTTGGGCAAAGAAGACATTCAAATTGGGGGCGGAGAGCCATTGAAGGATACCGCGATTGTGGTCAGCAGTATGGTGGATGCGATTCTGGCGCGGGTTGGAGGGCACGAGGAGATACAGGTCCGTCCCCAAAAGCACATGTATTGGCCAAAGTCAATTCTTATAATAACTTTATTTGCAGACGCTAGCAGACAACTCATCAGTACCCGTCATCAATGCGCTCACGGCGAAATATCATCCACTACAAGGTCTAGCCGACATCATGACTCTATATGAGACGTCGTTCGAAAACCCGCTCTACGAGCAATGCCCGCAAAATCTCCCGCTCCCGCTCCTTCCTCCTCTCAAGGTCGCTTGGGTTGGCGATGCCAACAACATTATCCATTCACTTCTTGTATCCCTTCCGCGCTTGGGGCCAGTACATTTGAGTGTTGCGACACCAAAGGGCTACAATTGTGATGCCGACATCATCAACTATGCCGTTGGCGAGGCAACGGGTGGGGTGACTCGGGGGACTGTATCGTTTGTTCGAGATCCATTACAGGCTGTGAAAGACGCAAACGTCATCGTTACGGATACCTGGGTGTCGATGGGACAAGAGGAGGAAAAGGCGCGGAGGTTGAAGGATTTCACGGGGTACAAGGTATGTTGATGCTTCTTGAGTAAGTTTTGGCGAAATCGTCCCAGCTGAATCATTTCGGTTTGAACAGGTTACGGAGGAGATGGCAAAGAAAGGGGGTGCTCATCCTGACTGGAAGTTCATGCATTGCCTCCCCAGGAAACCGGAAGAAGTGGAAGATCGAGTCTTTTATAACCCGAAGCGTTCCATCGTCTTCCAGGAGGCGGAGAACCGCAAGTACACAGTCATGGCGGTTTACGAGATGCTGATGCTGTGGGCTCGCTCGGCAGCATGATTGGGTTCTTAAATTTGCCGGTAAACTTTCAGAATATATAGTCGTTCTGTTCCAGCTGTCCGGCTAAGTAGTATTTCTGCGCAAAGATTATATTTGTCTCGCATCTGGGCCAAAATCTCCTCCGGGTCATTTTCTCGAACAGCCACAAGGTAAAAGACACCTTGCTGGGATAATAATTGCTGAAATTTTGGTGTCAAAGGTCAACCAAATACCGCGACATTGACCTGAGACGTACCGGTATGAGCGGCAACAACAGATCCGTCACCTCCCGTCCCCGAATCCCGCCAGCCCAACTCGCCTCTATCCCTTTACTTCCCACCTCCTCACTTTCCGTCACAACGTACGGTGGGTTAAATACCAAGACGTCCACATTCCGCTGGAGCCGATCTGCTAATGGCGCCACAAGGTGTCCATTCACGGCGTCGATTTGGACGCTGTTATGCTGGGCGGTTTTAACAGTTGTTGTACAAGCTTTTGAGTTTAGATCCGTGGCCATCGAGAAGACTGGGCATTTTTTAGTTTGGAGAAGGGATGCCAGAAACGTCGATACAATCCCTGACCCCGAACTAGTAATATTCATACTTGTTAGAAACCATTGATGATGCCGGTCCAGAAGGTATTACCCTATCTCAAGCACAAGGGTGGGTTGACGGTCTGCTAAGAAGTCGAGATCTTTTTCAAGAGCGTCCAAAAGCAGAAATGAGTCTTCGGCAGGTTCATACACGTCCTGATATGTTGACGATGAGTGGGGGAGGTCGGGAGTAGGATGCATCTTTTGTATCTGTCTTGTGAAGATTGCGATACGGAGAGGTCGAAAGTTGATAGAGAATCGCTTTGGGAGCAAACGACCAAAAAATTTCAAGGGCAGAAATGCCTCACCTTGAGCCAGTGACTTTTGCCATTATTGCCAAAATGACCCAATCAGACCAGATCCCCTCCGCGACCGCTCCTGACCAAGACACCCTCAAAGATTTGACTCCGGTCTTTGATCATTCCCAGGGCGATGCAGCGTCCTCACCGCCAAAGGACGTGCTACGCGTGCGTAAACACTTTCAAATTCTCTTCCTACTTTTGTTTATACGTTTTCATATAGGTTATCGAAAGTATCAACGCTTTATCATTGCGGCCTTACTCCCACTTCACACATGTTGAGTCGGACTATTATGATTGGAGCCTGGAGCAACGGGCGTAAGTCATCTTTTGCCACATAGTTTGCATCGAATTGATGGCTTATTGATTGAATCCTTGTAGGGAACGGTTGAAGGCACCCAAGATTGATCATTTGTGTAAGACGATCCTTTTTGAAAACACCAAATGGAAGGATACCGGTCTGGACCCGTTGGGTAAGACCTCAGATATGAGCCTTCATTCGATAAGCAACATCTGATTTCGGCAAGTACAGATCACAGCAATCCTCGATACCTCCTAGTCGTCGTACAATACGTAGACAAGATGAATGCGCAAAAGCTCATGAACTTTGTTCGAGACCTGGGCAACAAGGCGGTTGCTCGCAAATGGTACAATATGCGGGTGGCGAGTGAGGAGAAGAATCGGGAAATGACTGGATTCGAGCCGGGAGGTGTAACACCATTTGGAACATCCAAATCATTACCCATCATCGTCACGGAAAACATCACTAAACTTGACGTAGGTTTTTCTTGGTTGCTTTGATCTTGAGAATGGGCAAATTAACATTTCATTGTTGCAGCCTCCCATTATCTATCTCGGTGCCGGTCATAAGGATTGGAAAGTGTGTATTGAAGTCAAGGCTCTGATACGGAGTACCAAGTGCTTTGTAGCGGATTTACAGCAAGACACACCATCAGAAACTGTTGCATGAAGATGCGAAATTGCATTAAATTTCACCTATTCGATATGACATATGCATTTATTGGGCGGAGAACTCCCTAGATCTCCTACAAAGAATCTTTGTTTGATTGACTTCCTGGACTTCACTGGTTGCATTTGACGAGGGCCATCGGAGGTTGATGTATTCGCTTCAGGCGATTGGGGACTCACAAACGCAAAGTTCAACCCGTTGATCTGAGAACGGTATGCTTGACGTCGAAAACAAACAAACGATTGAAACGTCTGGAAAACTGTAAGGTACAAAACGACAAAAAGTCAGTCCTGCTCCCTGCCCGGATTGAACGGGCGACCTTTAGATCTTCAGTCTAACGCTCTCCCAACTGAGCTAAGGAAGCCGGATGAGATTCGAGCTCTAAACAGCTAAAATAAACCTAGTTTTTCCTGCTAGTCATGTCCTTCACATGATGTATCGTGAGTTCATACATTTGTTCGAGTAGCAAACGTCTACAAGCACATTGGCACTATCGAAAACCGGGCATTGCTTTGCGAGAAGTCACAATCTGAATTGGCAACAAGAACGCGGCCGCAGCCTCATAGAGATCGATTTCAGCTGCTACCAATTCTGACTTTGTCCTGCAACATCATGTCGCTTACAAGAGTCAGAGGACTTTTGGGCAAAGGCAGCCCAACCCAAGGTAAGAAGGTCTCACTCCCTCAAACTGTTTGCTTTGACTGATCTCTCTGTAGCATTGCTGTCGCTTGCTTCCAGACGTCCGCCAATAGTGGGCTGTCCTGTCCGTCAGTTTCACTCCCGCAACGAGCCCCCACCGCCATCTCCCTTCCAACCGCTCGAAAATGATTCAAATATACCATCGCCGGAAGAAAGTCTTCAAAAGCCATCAACGGAGACTCCCAGTTCTCCGCACACCCATGCACCGTTTCCACCACGGGAAACTCCACCATCCGATACTTCCTTGCCATCCCTATCGTCTAGTGCTGCCAGTATGATGGCAGATCCCGTAACAGCTTCAGCATCTGCCATTGGGTCAGCTGCAACATTTAGCACGGCTCGATATGCGCATATGTTGCAGGTTGAGGGGTTTACCGAAGGACAAGCAGATGCGGTTTTGAGCTTGGTCACGGAGGCAGTATCAGACAGGTATGAGAACCTTGAACATGCTCCACACCAGGGTTTTCTTATGACTTTACATTCTTCAGTATGGAGAGTGCTGCAAGAGCCTTGGTAACGAAAACGGATCAGACCAATGAATTGGAGGAAGCGGAATCAGACTTTCGACAATTGCGAAACGAAATTCACCAGCTTGAGAAGCGCGATTTTGCCGTACTACGCGCCGAGCTTGCTCGAATAGCGGATGATGTCGAGCGCATCAAGAATACTATGCGGGAAGAAGTGTCTCGCGTCCATGGAGGAGTTCGGCTCGATATAAACTTGGAGAAGGCGCGGATTCAGGATGAAGCCACGGCTCTGAGGGACATGGTTGGGAAGGCAGAGGAGCGTATTGATCAAGAGATTGGCCTCCTGACCGAGAGAATGATTGAGATACGGGATGGAACGAAAGCAAGTTTGAAACGTATGTTTCTTTTCATTCTTTGCGCTTGCGAATTCTACTAAAATGTTGCCCATCCTACAGAATTTATAGGGATCGCCTTCACAGCATTCCTAGGTGAGTAAACGAAAATTGGCAGCCTTGTCAGCAAATCGGGCTAATGTCTCTTGTTCATTCATGTTAGCATATAAAGTGGCCAGCTATCAGCAAGCCAAGAAGGCCTAGACACAGCATCTGATCAACTCTGTACATACACACAATAAAAGCATCTTCCATCTCAAAGATTTGTTAGCAAAAATGGTCCTGGATTGAGTATCCCTATGGGTCTATGGGTCAGCCCGTTGATGACGGACGCCAATGCATGATCAGTCAGTGACACCTGGTAGCATCATTCACACTTCCGCAAGCAATGGAATTTCACGTTGTCACAGATAGGGTTCAACCATCCAAATTTAGAAATTGAATTAAGAGTTGCTTTCGCTAGTTATCAGCCTATTTATGGGCTTTCGAGGAACACATTGGCCTATGTACTAAACCTATATACAATATACAGTAAGGGAACAAATCAAACAATTGGAGGGAAGCTCGCCAAAGATGCCACACCTCCTTTCAGAAGACGCATAGCAGCTGGCATTGCTGTGTTGTATGTTAGAATTCAACCATTACAAAATTGAGTGAATCCCGCCCAACTTACATAGCGTTGTCCGTTTCTTCTTGCCCAAGATATGCCGTAAATTGGAGTTGGGGGGATCAAGAATTTCTTTCTCGGCAGCGGTCAGAGTTTTAGATGGACTATCGAGAATGCCGGAAAGCTGCTTTGTCCGTCCCAAGGAATTTTGAATGTCTTTGCGCAGCAAGTTGATCTCACTGTAACGAACGCGTGAGAATCAGCATAGAAGCATATTGATGAAGGAGAGGAAGATCATACCTCAAAAGTACTGTGTTCTCTTTACACATTCTCATATTCTCCTCCAGTCTTCGCTTGGCCTCTTTTTGACACCGTTCGTTTAGCGTGTTGACCGTCCGTTCCAGGTGGTCTCGCTGAGCTTCATTGGCAATATCGTCTTCGGACGGCAAGGGCCCAGGTGGAGGTGGTGGAGTCATTGGTCTCAACAAATTGATGAGTGGTTCAGCGGCAGGGGCAGGAGGAGGGGTTGGAGTCTGGGCGCGCGATTGGTGCTTGTGGTGTACTGCTATCAATTGGCGCTACGCAGGCAATAAAGGGATAAGTATAGTATACGAATGAGAGCAACCTACCAACCAACCTTTAGTGAAGCCAGATCACTGCCCTTGGCGGAAATGTCCTGAACATCTTTCGTGATGGCTGTAAGAGTAACTTTCCCTTGCTTGCACTTCCAAGCTTCCGCCTTCCCATCATTCTGAACCGCGCGTAACCGCATAAGTAAGTCTTGAATTGTGCGACCCAGCTCGTCGTGCTTCTGGTGGTACCCATTAAGCTCGTCATCCATTTCTTTGATTTGCTTGGACAGAACAATAATGTCCTCTTCGCGCGGCTCAACCTGCTTGCGCAGCTCGATAATTTTATAATCAAGGACAAACTTGAATTTCTCCAGTTCTTGGTTCTTTTTTTTCAAATCGTAGATACGTTTGGCTTTGTCCTGAATCGTATCGTCGCGCTCTTGTATCTGGTAAATACGTTAGTTCGACTGCTGCGCACACAAGTACTGAAAGTGGACGAACCTCTCGTTTCACACCAAGAATATCTCGTTCAAGGGTGCGAATGATGCCTTGTAGTCGCCGCTCTTCGCTGATTCTCCGGGCCAAATCCGTTTTCTGCTCATCGACCTCCCTTGTCAAGCTATCGAACTTGGAGTGCATATGCGCATTTTCCGCCTTGATCGAGGCCAGTGCATCCCTTTCCGTCTTTAACTTGGTCTCATAGGAGTAGCTCAGATGGAGGATTTCGGCATCACTGTCTTGCGAAACATCGTAAAGAGTCGCAGTGTGCGCATGTAGAGCAGCTTGAGCTTGTTTCTTCAGCTGCGCCATTGTATCAACCTTTTCCTTTATCCGTTCCTTAAAGTAGTCGTTGATGGCCTTCACTTGTTCTTGGTGAGTAGCATCCATGTCACGCATTTGCTTCCCCCATTGCTGTTTGAGTTCCTCTGAGCGGTGTTGCATGCCTTCATATTTCTCCGTCACATCCTCAAATTTGGAAGTAAACGCTGATTGTAGTTCCTGAGTATCAAAGACGGTAAGTAACATACATGAGCCACAATCTGAATTCATGACACCGACCTTCAACTCATTTTCTTGGGCTAATTTAGTGTTCTCCATTTCCTGTGTATGGCGAAGCCCATTGGCGCTATGGTCATTTTGTAACGTGCCGATTGTCTACAACGTATCAAGACCATTAACTGCAGGTCAACTCGTAATTATCTAGCTTCAAACTTACGCGTTTGAGACCCTCGACCTCATTAGCATACTTTTCCTTCAATTCTTTGAGACGATGGCTGTAATTCTGGTCCTTCATTCGTAGTTGGAGCTCATTATCGGCCTTGAGATCCTGAGACCAAAACGACTCAGCAAGCATTCATGGCCGCTCATCGATTCTATATCACTCATACCTCCACTTTACGCTTGAGCTCCGCTTGCAACTTAAAGTTCTGCTTGAGATCTGACTTTGTCACCAATATCTCGTCACTAAAGCTCGAGTCTTTCTCTCGTTTTGTTCCTCTCAGATCCCGTTCTTGCAGCCGATACACCCACAGACAGCCATCCTCGCCACACGTAAACAGGAACTGATCATCGTAGGCCATACGCATTCGGGTGACGGTGCTGTTGTGAAGAGTCAGTTCCGTGAAATCATACGGACTGTCCTGAGGGAATGGGTATTTGAGTGCACGGATGGAGCGCGCAGCACCTGGGGCTCTGGTTAGAAAGGACCCAGTAATCAAATCTCTGTCAAGCACTTACTGGCGAAAGACATTTTCCCGTTCCTTGACACGAGCACTATTGCCCAAAGTTAACGAAATTTTCAGATAAACTGCAATCACGAGACATACTGTTCATAAGGGGGACTTTGGTTGAGAATTCTCGGAAAACATGTCCATCACTGATTTCCTACAGAACGTAGGGTGAGAACATGCACGGGACACACACTGTCGCTGCACCCTTACCCGAAGAATCCCATCATTACCGACTGCATAGACTAGCTTGCCGTCCGGTGTACAAACAGCCTGTCCAAACACCACTCCGTTGATCAGAATCTCCGCTTCTCGCTTGGAGTTCCGCACATTCCAGTCATACACCGCCCCGTCCAACCCACAGGAAACAAGTCTTGTGTCGTCCAGCGACCATGAAATGGAACGGATTTTTGCTTTGTGTGCTTTCAAGTGCGCGACAATATCAAGTGTCCAGGTGTTGTAAATGATGATTGTGGAGCCGTGCACAACGGCAAAGTATTGGCCACCATTGCTGAAGTGACACTAAGCATGATGTTTAATACGGTGAACGGCAGAATTTTTATTGCGCAGCATACCTCGCGGCAACCGCGGATTGCTGCCTCCCAGTATTGTCGAATGTCATCAATTAACACATTCATAAGCTTTAAGCCTTCTGTGAATCCTACGAGTATATATAGTCCGCTCGGATGCAAAGAGATGCTGTAAAGACGCGTTTAGAATTCATCATCTCAGCTCATAGCGTGTATGACGACAGGCAAACCTAAGAGGTTCATCATCGAAATATTTCATAACTTCAACAGAGTTGTCCATGTAGTTCCAGATGCGTACGGATCGGTCGAGACCGCATGTCGCGACCAGAGGCTTGCGTGCACACGTATCCATCCCGGTAATCGAACCATGATGAAAGGGTTGGGCGAGCGGCAACGCATGCACGTCTTCTCCCTAAGTATGTAAAGTTGAGATACAGACCAATGTTCTACCTGGTATGTCGACAAACCTTTCCAGCATCGGAATCCATGACAATACTGTACAGTTGCGAGTTACGGCATGTGACAACCGCGATATCTTCTGCTGGGCTCATGGCAATAGTTCTAACTCTGGCCCCTTCCTGAAGAACATACTCTCGCCCCTTCTTGTACAAGTTCGCATCGTCAGTTTTCTCAAACATGACACAGACGCCGCTTGATGTTCCAGCAATCAAGCCATTTGCAGAGTGTTTAACTTCGGTTATTGCCGGTGGGGCTAAATGTGTTGTGGCTACGTGTGGGAGAATGTACGTGATTTCCAAAATCAGCTCTCCAGAATCGTATACGAGCAGTTTGCCATCTTCGGTACCGACTACGATACGGTTGTCAGAGACGTACGTGTGACACAACAGATTCTACAAACAACCCCGGGCGTGAGAAAGAAATACCAACTTGTTATAGGTGAAGATTTTACCTTGTCAGTCTTGTGCTGGTTCATGAGCTTCCATGATCCCTCTGCGTGTTTGTATGTTCGAAAAACGGTATGACCAGTAACGCACACGTGTACGTTCGACATATCAAACGGATTGACACTCATATGATTGACCTCGGCATTGGGATGGTTTGATGTTTTAACCGTCCCCCGGATTTTAGCCTTGTCCCAATCCCAGATGTACAATGTCCTGGAATGTTTTGTCAGTCATCGAAAGTACTGGGGATGAATTGTTCTGGGTAGAACTTACCAATCTGGTCCAGATGATTGCGCAATGATGTATCGTCCGTCTGGAGAGAAAGTCACACAAATATACTCCTGGGAAACGTACCGTTGTCAATATATGTGAAAGAAGGTGAATGCCATGAGTGATCCTTACCCGTATCGAAGCTTCTCCTGCTGTGAGCACCTTCTTTTTCCTTCCAGTCGCCAAATCATATAGAACAATCATTGCCTCTCGATCTGGTGATCCTGCTGCGCTAGCTGCTGTTCCGATGACACTTTGTCTATGGGATGCCACTGCATTGCCGGCATCTCCGCTGCTTGGAGTTTGCGCAGGCCCACCTCTAACGGCAACAGCGGCCATGTTTGCAGCCGCATGGACGGCCATGGCGGTGATGGCATCCCCCTCATTTACGCTAATGAATTTCTGGGATTTTTGTTCGGTACTGTAGGAGACGAGTTGGGTGCCGGCCGGGTATAAAACTGTTTGATCATCAACGTATACAAGGTTGTTGTGAACATCAGCGTTCAGGCCAAATACATGACTGCAATGCAGAGTATTAGCCTTAGATTGCCTCAGAAATCAATTTCAGAGAGCTGAGTTACCTTGGTATTACGGATGGTATAGACATGGTGGCAAGTGATTCACTTCGAGTCTTGGCGAAACCAGCTACTGGTTGAAGCAAACACAAGCCAAAGGGTGAGTTAATCTAAACCGATTGGATTATAGTCGACGCTTGAGCGGGATTGCAGATCTGCCGCAAAGGTGGCCGCAAACCGTAGGGTATTATTTTGTCGATTTGAGATCTGAGGAAACCTACAATCAGCTGGAAAATGGGACGAAAATAGTGGGCACACCCTCGATCTTTGCGGCAAGAAATTTTAGAACTCGGAGTATTTAAACAAATTTTTAATCCCTGAATCCGCAAAAATGCATATGCTTTTGATTGAATTCGGAGAATTTAGAGTTTCCAAAAACGTCGCCGTAAAGGAATTGGAGGTGGAGAAAAAAAAGACATGGCATCTACATAATTACACCTTTTTTTCCCCTGCGTAATGGCATAGATTGCGGCCTAGTCCAGAACGGAGATACAATTCTATGAGACCTTGATTAATTTGCAACATATATAACGACATTGTTCAGCGTCGATCAGATAATTTACAGTTGACCAGAAAGCGACCAAGGTATAAAAACGAAGAATTTCTAGCATTTGTTTTCGCTAAGTAACACGACGAAACGTGAGGAAATAGTTAGTGAACCAAACACCCAAAATTATGGATGTGCAGCTATGAAAACCAAAGAAATCAATTGTTCCAGAATGCAAACTAGCTCGTATCTCCGTCCAAAAGTACCGTATGGTCCACCATGCTCAACTTTGCCCCAACATTGGCAAATGGGGTTGTCAAAGTGAAACCCTTGCTGCAAACTACAAATCATTTGTCAGATGAACGAGAATGACTATCATATATTGGCAGGGAGCTCTCGAAATGGCCAGACTTGTAGCCCCTCACCAACAACACATTTAGTATCTGGGAAAAGAACAAAGCATGATCTTTGAAGATGATGAAGTGAATCGACGCGCGCACGCCATTGGTAAGTCCTCCCAAACACCATAAGTTTTGGGACCTTCCTCATTGATTTTGACCAGAACGTGCCCATCAGCTACTCCGTGAGCATGAATTCAAGGCCAAGAAGTATGAGGAGGTTGGCATTACGAAAATAGGCAACTGGGTTGTCCCATCCGAATACACATCGCCGACATCTCAGCGAGCCCGCCTGGCAGCCGAGCATGCCCGAGCGTCGGCCGAGGCAGGAACGAACTCTGACTTTTGGACACCGCCAAAGGATTTGCGTCGACGCAAAGCGTCCCAACGGGCCCAGCAGCTCTTCGACGAAATGACTGCGCAAGAAGCCAGGAAGGAGCGGGGTTTTACTAGAATGAATTTCGGCCGCGGGGCCAGCATCGCTGTATAACCAATGTGTTTTTCCTGTATTTTATCTGTATTTTACGAGATAAATTCCATAAGTTTGAATTTTTTCGGGCCCTACATTTTCCCTTTGACAAATAAAATCGGAAGATCCTGAGATCCGATTCTGCCGCTGCGCCACGCAGTTTGGGTCGATGTGCGAGAAGAGCCCGGTTGAGCAGTGAACACTTCGCTACCGGATTTGTCCACCAGATCCAGCACTGCTCCTTACATTACCATCTGAATACACTGCACAATTATGGCTCCTTCTGACATTGACACTCTCGCCATCAACACTATCCGTACTCTGGCACCAGATGTCGTTCAAAAGGCCAACTCTGGACACCCAGGAGCACCTATGGGTTGCGCCCCAATGGCCCACACCATCTTCAGTCGCTTCGTAAAGGCAAACCCCAAGAACCCCAACTGGGTAAGTTGTGAAGTGCTGTTATTCTGTCTCCTCGACAGGGAGCAAGGCTTTACGGAAACGATCTGACTGATTTTGACGTGAGTAGGTCAACCGTGACCGGTTTATCTTGTCGAACGGACATGCCTGTGTTCTCCACTACGTTATGCTTCACCTTCTTGGCTACAACCTCTCCATGGAGGACTTGAAGTCTTTCCGTCAAATCGGCAGCAAGTATGTGAAGCGCAAACTTGATTCGCTTTACCTCGTACTCACCAAGATGTTTTCATTAAAGGACCCCAGGACACCCTGAGGCTAACCACGGAACCCCGGGAATTGAGCTTACTACTGGTCCCCTTGGACAGGGCATTGCCAGCGCTGTTGGTCTTGCAATGGCGGAGGCCCATTTGGCCGCTGAATTCAACAAACCTGATTACGAACTTTTCAGTAACCACACCTATGTTATCCTTGGTGACGGTTGCATGCAGGAGGGTGTTCAAGCTGAGGCCGTCTCTCTTGCCGGTCACTTGAAGCTCGGCAAACTTATTGCTTTGTACGACGATAACCACATTCAGATTGACGGAGACACCGCACTTGGCTTTACGGAGAACGTTCGTGCGCGATTCGAGTCCTACGGATGGCACACCCAGTTTGTCGAAGATGGTGACCATGATGTCGCTGGAATCACCGCCGCTATCGAGGCAGCCAAGAAGGTCACCGACAAGCCTTCGCTCATTCAGGTTCGCACGACCATTGGTTTTGGTTCCAAAAACCAGGGAGAGGAGAAGGTGCACGGTGCCCCTCTTGGCGAACCCGACATTGTAGAAGTCAAGGCCAAGTTTGGGTTCAGTGCGGAGAAGTTCCACGTTCCCCAGGAAGTCTACGATTTCTACAAGAAGATCTCAGAGAAGGGTGCTGAGGCCGAAGCAGCTTGGAACAAAATGTTTGAGGAGTATTTGAAAAAGTTCCCCGAGCAGGGTGCTGACCTGAAGCGCCGTTTGGAGAAAAAGCTCCCAGCCGACTTTGCCAAGCAGCTCCCCACTTATACTCCCCAGGATGCACCTGTTGCTACCCGAAAATTGTCCGAAATTGCCATCAACAAATTCGCCCCCATCCTCCCAGAATGGATTGGTGGCTCTGCTGATTTGACTGGTTCCAACTTGACCCGATGGAAGTCGGCCGAGGATTTCCAGTCCCCTGACAGCAAGTTGGGCTCATATGCTGGTCGTTACATTCGCTTCGGTGTTCGTGAACACGCCATGGCGGCCATCTGCAACGGTCTTTCCGCTTACGGTGCATTGATCCCCTTCGGCGCCACCTTCTTCAACTTTATCTCCTACGCTCTGGGTGCCGTTCGTCTCAGCGCTCTTTCCAAGCACCAGGTGTTGTACATCATGACCCACGACTCTATTGGTCTTGGAGAGGATGGCCCCACACATCAACCGATCGAAACTCTTGCTTGCATGCGGGCCATGCCCAACATTCTCAACTTCCGTCCTGCCGACGGAAACGAAGTCTCCGGATCTTACCTCGTCGCCCTTGAGGCCCACGACCGTCCTTCCGTTTTGATCCTCACTCGTCAGAACCTCCCTCACCTTGTTGGATCAGGCGTTGAGAAGGTTCGCAAGGGTGCTTACGTCCTTCAAGGCGGAGAGGGCAAGAACGAGGTTATTTTCGTTGCCACCGGATCTGAAGTCTCTCTGGCCGTTGATGCTGCTGCCGAATTGGCCAAGGACGGAATCAACGCCCGTGTGGTATCCATGCCGTGCTGGGAGTTGTTCGAGGAGCAGTCCATCGAATACCAGGAGTCTGTCTTCCCTGCCGGCATCCCCGTCATTTCCATTGAGGCTATGAGCACCATGGGATGGGCCAAGTGGGCTCACGTCTCTCTTGGAATTGATACTTTCGGTGCCTCTGGGCCATACAAGGAGCTGTACAAGAAGTTTGGTCTTGTTCCTGATGTCGTTGCTACCAAGGCCAAGAAGGTCATTGAATTCTACAAGAACACCAAGCCAGAATCCAAGATTCGCCACCCCCTGCTGTAATCTAGATTCGTGTAGTCTCGCATTCGTAGATTTTTTCCTCTGTCTACAGCCCCACATTGAATACAACCTTCATATAGTGTCTCGAAATTGGAACTGGTCAGTGGCTTAGCCTCGCGTAAGCGATAACCCCGATCGTCCAAGTCGAAAACAAATGAATGACACACTACACGCAGCGACAGACAAGAATTTTGCTGGAGGTGCCTCAACATCACCTACCTAGATTTCCATATCTCAATCCTGCATAACATTTAACATCCTCCAAACTGAGCCAGAACCATGTCGGGTGGTATGTATATTTTTATACAATAACAGATTGAATCCGTGTATATCTCAAACTCTTTTGCCCTTCCCAGAATTGGATGACTATGAGGAGGAGCTGACAGAGGTTCTGGAGCAGGTGGAGGGGGTTCTCGAGCGGGAGATTGGCAAGATGCGAGGGCAGGAGCGGCTGGAAGTGCGTACTTGTTATACCGTTAACTGATGCTGGAAAGTAACCTCTTGTCGTCCGTCTCCAGAAATGTGCCTACCTCAAGAACCGAATCGCACGCGCCAAAAAGGTCCATCGCTCAATCATTGTCGAAATTCGCGAGCTGCCACCAGGATCTGGTGTTGCAGCCGAATGGGAAAACAAGCAAAAGACCTACCTGAACCGAATCAACAAACTCCAGCAAGATATCGAATGGGCCGAAACATCCGCCGAGCGGGATGACATGAAGCGGAAAGCAAACGTGGAGGAAATGACTGCCAAGGAAATCACGCAGACTGCTATTGTCATTCAAGAGCAGACCCAGCAAAGTACGACACGGGCCAAGCGGATGGTGGAGGAAACCATGGAGATGGGGTTGGCGGTTCGGGATGAGGTACAGAAGCAAGGGCAGCAGATGTCAAAGATTCAAGAGGATTTGGCTACGGTCGAGAGTAATCTGACTCGGGCAGAAAAGCAAGTTCGAGTCTTTTTGAGGTACGTGGTTTCACGTAGCAAAAATGCCTTTGTCAAATCTGATAGACTTTGCTTTTTGCTTCTTCTTATAGGCGAATGGCAACAGATAAAATCTTTATCGTTTTCATTATGCTTATCGTCATACTAGTAGTCGTCGCCATTGTTTTGTTTGTCCTCAAACAAAAAAACATTATCAACAGTAAGTGCTGGACAAAGTTTAAAGCATATGTTTCTAGCTGCTAACACTTACTATTTGTAGTTGGCACGGGTGGAATAAGTATACCGAAAGCCTCTCCAGCACCCACACCACCTTAATTATAGAGTTCTGTCCTTCAGTTTATCTTCACATTTGTACTGACAGGTGTACCCTGTACCATGTATCATATTTTGTATTATTAGAATGGAATTACAGCCAATATGTCAAATGTTTTCCGGAACCAGTTTACATGTGAGAGACAGATCAAATTAGTAGTGTGTATGTACAGAGATAAATAAGTGTAAACATTCAGTCCTCATCAGAGTCATTGCTAAAAACAATTTTCTTGGGTTTGGCATCACTCATAATGTGGGCATGGGCCTCCTTTGCTTTACGCTTGGCTTCCCAAGAGGGATGCAACTTTTCTTCTGGTTGTTGCTTTTTGGCAGGGCGGCGGTCGCTTTGAGAAATGAAGGGAGTTTTCGGGTTGGGACTTTGCACTTCCTCGATTCCGTTGGCTTTCCTTTCGGCTAATCGGCGCTGTTTCCGGTTCATGGTGGACGCGGGGCCTTCCTTTCCTTCGTCGTCGTTTCCAAAGTTGATCTTTGTGCCAGTGAACGACCCGATTCCCGCACTTTGCTGTCGCTTCGCCTGCCAGGAAGGATGCAATGCTGGTCTTTTGTCAGCGGTGGAAGGAGGTGCTGCCGTGTTGATAGGCGGCTTAGCGAGGGGTGTGTCCTTAGAACGGTCGGCGACCTGCGGACGCTGCTTCTGCTTTTCCCGCTGAGCCTTAAGCTCCGCTGCAACGTGCTTGGCATTCTGCCCATACTTTTTCTCGGCTTCCCTGAAAGCCCACAAGACGTCAGTGTATTCCTGATTTATAGGACGACCAATTTTCAGAACTTACGCTCTGCGCTGTCGCTGGCCCTGGCGATTCTTCTTCACAACCTTTTCTTCCTCGTAGTCACTCTGTGCTTCCTCAGACCCACTCCATTCCCCACCTGCGCGATCAAGATCTCCATATGACAGACCCCCCTCGTCATCAGAGCCACTCATATCACTATCAGCACCCAATGATGTCAAAAACTTGGATGACGCCTCGGCCCGAGCAGCCGCTTGCTTCTCTACTTTCGCAGCCTTTTCCTTAGCTTGCTCCCGTACGGCTGCCAGCTGTTGCGTAGCTGGGTTCTTTTTCCGTTTGACGCCCCGTTTATCTGATTGACCTGTAAGGAGCACTTTCAGGTCTTCCTCCATTTCGGTAACTGTGGCTACGAGCGTCTGGGAAGACGACAGTCGTTGCTCAACGCGCAACAAAGCCGGACTTGGGGTTTCACCCTCATTCCAATCCTTTGCAGACCGCCATATATCTATCAAATGAGACTGATGTGGAAGATCTGACTTTTGAAGAGTTGTGGCAAAAGTATTACATGCAACCTTGTCCAGATCAACCACCTACAAATTGAAAGTCAGATCCTGATGTCACCTATAATGAAAGGTTCTAGTGTCACACCTTCATGGCCTCAATGTCGGCCTCAAGCCTGGTAACCATTCTCTTGCGCTGTTCTTTGACATCCTCGGGTATCGTTGAATCCTTCTCAGCTTCCTCAGATTTGGCGCGGAATAACCGAAGTTTCTTGACTAGTTTGCGGGTTTCAAACGTTTTGGCCTTTTTCATAGCCCGCTTAAGCTCCACTCGAACATGATGCTATATAAAGGGAAGAACGGTTCTCCATTCATCAACGGCTTGTTCTACATGAACGGAATACAACATTCGCACTTACCAAGCGTTTATTTACTTTCTCCTCCACCGTCTCAAAGCTAATTGAAGACTCCACAGGTGCGACTTCACCCTCACCAGCGAGTACCGCATCCTGCTGGGAATTGTCTCCCTCGTCCGAGGCCCCGTTACTTGACATTCCTATAGGTAATGCTCGTAAAATGTTGCTTGTATCCAGAAATTGCGCGGAACAACAAATGTCGCTTCGATAAATTCAATTTGACCACAAAAAGGACAAAGTGTGCTTACGTATGCAGACTCCGCCCATTTTCCCTTCTGTTTAGTATTTACGGCCGACAAAGTTAACCCTTCATTTGATTGGTATATTATCCGTAGAAATTTGGCCATCCTCTGCGTAACTTCTGCTTTCTGTGAAGCATATTTGGAATCTCTTGAAGCAAAGCAAACTCCACAATGGGCAACGCTCTCTCCTCTGAGATCCGTTCTCATCGTCGCAAGACTGAACTCGATCTCTCAAAACGTGAAATGAAAATCTTACCGGTACAAATCCAAGTTTGCAAGAAGCTGACCCACCTCAATGTTTCAAACAACCTCTTGATTGACCTCCCTGCTGAGATCGGTACGCATTCAGATCCCTCGCAAACAAACATGTATTTCTCACGTCATAACATATCTGCCCTTTAGGAAAATGCGCTCAGCTCACGCATCTCAACTTTTCTCACAACAACATCAATTACTTTCCCCCCTTCCTTCCGACAACGTTAGTCGATCTCGATGCAGGTATGACCTTAAAACATACGATTGAGAGGTAAAGTCCAGACTAAATTCTGGATGATAGGAAGTAATCGCCTCTTCTATTCCCCCATGACACCAAAAATCGGCGATTTGATCAATCTCACCACCTTGAAGCTCAATGGAAATCAATTAGAGTGAGTAGCGTGATGCTGCTCTCGCAAGTGCCGTGCGTTTTCTAGACAGCTGTCATTTCATCTAGAGACATACCAGCTGAAATTGGGCAATTATCCAACCTGCAGAACATACAACTTCACCATAATGACCTTAAGGTATGCACCTAAGAATAGGCGCAAATATCCTAGAAGAGCTTACTGACACAGTGACGTTCACAGAACGTACCCCCTTGTGTATACATGCTTCCCCGCCTAGAAATCTTGAATGTCGGATTTAACAAAATCAAAGTCATTCATGACGATATCATCTTACTCAAGACTCTAAAGGTGAGACTTTCCTCTTACCCTCAATCCACAGAATCTCATTAAATGGGAACGATAGGAATTGGATGTCACGAGTAATCAATTGGCAAAGTTGCCTGAGAATATCGGCAAATTGGCATCATTACTGCGTTTGTTGGTTGGAGCGAATATATTAAAATCGCTGCCTGACTCTTGTAAGTTGAACCCAACATGAGCCATCGATGCGACCCTTATACTTTGAAAATGTATAGGCGGTGATTTGTCAAATCTTGAAGAACTCGATATCCATGAAAATCATCAGCTGGACGATTTACCTGCAGTGGTTTCCAGACTGCGCAGCATGAAGCGTTTTAATATGCGGAATACCAAGCTCGAGCGAATCCCCTTGGGTATCCGTAACTGGGTCAACTTGACTGAACTTATCATGAAGGATAACGGTCAAATGGAGGATTTACCTGAAGTCCTGGGACACTTGCAGAAATTGCAAGTCTTGAATTGCGACTCGTGCAGTTTGAAACAGTTACCCGACAATCTGGGAAGTCTGGCCACATTGCAACATTTGGACCTCCGGAAAAATCAGTTGTCGTCTTTTGCCATACCGCCCACAATACGGCACCTGCAAGCTTTGACTAAGCTCTTTTTGAAGTATGAGAAACTACCATGTCTCCTGAAAACAAAGAGTTTAAATTTCCTTCTAACATAGCGAAAACCATATTGAAATCATCCCCGATGAGATCTGTCAGCTCGTCAACCTTACCGAACTCGACATATCACATAATCTTATTATTACCCTTCCCGATGACATTGGCAACCTGAACAAGCTTGAGAAGCTGTACGCAAACAACAACAAGCTCGAAACTGTACCGTCCTCTATCAAGTAAGTCGTTGACAGCCAAAGCCAACTACATGGCAGCCTCTAACTCTGGCTCAATCAGAGAGCTTACCAGTCTAACCCTCCTCGAACTCCGCTCGAATGCTCTTATGGTACTTCCACCAGAGATGTCCTGTCTGAAGAACGTTATTTTGCTGGATCTGTCGTATAACCGATTGAGTGATTTGCCCCCCGAAATGTTCCGCATGACACAGCTTCAAACCCTCGATCTGCGTGATAACCCCTTCGATTCACCCCCGCAAAATATCATTGTGCAAGGCGTTGCCACGATCCTGAAATACTTGCAGGACCAGGCCGAGCGCCCTGGTGGTGCGGAAGATGACCCACAGCGAATGGGACGGGCACGAATGACCCATGCGGATCAGTGAAAGTAATTTTACCCATTGTGATATTTAGTAAAGTTAAAGTTATTTAGAGTGTATTTTTTTAGTAGCAATAAAACTCGGCATTTGGAAATTGCTGTGGACCCTTTATTTGTATCTTTTCACCCATGAGCTTCAAGCTGGTACTGCTAAATATATTCAATGGTGGTTTGGATGAGACCGCCACCGACCCCAGCACTGCTCACAGCTCACCCAGATCTGACAAGATAGCAGACTTCTTTCAACGGCACTTACCTGATGTGGTAGCGTTGACTGAACTCAATGGCTGGACCAACCAAATTTTAGCGAGCCGCGCAGCCGAATGGAATCACAGCTATAGTACTGTCATGGAGAAGACGAATAGAGAGTTTCGCCTGGGAATAACGTCAAAGTGGCCCATCTTGGAAGTCCGAACTTGGCGCGACGGGTTCTGGCATGGTGCGCTCGGTGTCAAGATAGAGCTACCCCACGACGATATGGGTGGGCTCTGGATCATTGTCACGCACTTGAACCCCATGTCTGTTCCGGGCCGTATCGAAGAAGCACAAAAGCTTGTTGGGGCCGTGCAAGAACTTGGCGGGGAGCGATGCGTCTTGGTCGGAGACTTGAACTCTCTTGCTAAATCAGATCAGCGGCAATATGAGAGCAAGCAAGTATCCGATCAAATGAGGGGAGATGCCAAGTTATGTCGCAAATTCATGCAAGATGAAAAGATTGACTACGGTGTGATAGAGTGCCTCGAGAATGCAGGTTCACTGATCGACGTAGGCGCTCTGTACCAGCGTAAATTTGGAGGTTTCGGCAGTAGTGTACCAACGATGTACGGGGTTGACGAGATGCATGCAATGCCAATGCGGCTAGACTACATATTCGCATCTAAAGACCTGCTGCGGCATTGCAAATCTTGTATCATCCAGAACGACCCGACAACGGCAGCTCTCTCAGATCATTATCCTGTTATATTGGAGCTGGATTTTGCCTCCACTTGGCTGTTTTAGCCAGCGACAATGTTGCGCAGTCGATGGCTACAGCACAAGATCTCTAAATGTATCATGCATTGCCTTTAGAGGTGCAGCCCACGGCTGCTCAATCTTTCCTAGAAAAAATGAAACGAACAAAGCAAAGGGTCATTGTAGCAAGATTTGCAAAAGTAGGAGTAGTATAGATATAGTATTGGAATCAAGGAAATGTTTAGACAGTGAACAAAGAGAGACAAGAGATTTGCAGCGGCCACCTTCACTTATTTTCAGACGCGAATCACTGCACCGCCCACGTCCGGAAACCATCTTTAACGACCGTTTACCATATGGTCTCCGGCCCTTTTGCCCCGTCCTCAGGCGACGCCCGCCCTCTAAACTATGAGCCACGATGGGAATAGTGATACATCGCTGAACTTTTCTACTTGGTTTTGGATGTCGTCGAGATAATGCTGAACGTAGTGGCTTCCCAGAACCTTGGGCATTCCACAGTTGCGCACAGCTTGGCGGATGTTCTATGATTGAAGTCTGTGAGAGCAAGATGGGCGAGCCGGGGAGACTTCGTGGCCCGCGGGACAAGGATAACTTTTTGCTTGTGGTAGCCTTCGATTGCGTTTGTACCCCGTATGCATCTCCAGGGAGGAAGACCATTTTCGCCCCTGCCAGCTTCGTAATGAAGGTCAACGTCATCCAAATCACTCAAACAGCGAGCCCTGCCAGATTCCTGAATGAGGTCCATCATTGAGGCAGGCAGTTTTGCCTGAACTACAAAGCGCACATCTTTCTTGTTGACACCTACGCTGAACGAAGACGTCGCAACCATAACTTGAACTTCGCCGCTCTGGCAGGAAGCTAAGGCATTGTCTCTCTCCTCCGAGCCCATTTTTCCGCCTTTCCGTACGTGTTGAGGACGTTACTAAACTGTCTGCGTGCCTGGGTGCTGAATAGCTTGGCAGAGGTCGTTCCATCCGGTAATTCTGCATATAAGTTGAATAGCCTGTCTAAGCGTTGCTCAAGTATGGCTGGCTTTGGCATCAGACGGCGGCAATGCTTTAAAAAGAACGTCCATTCAAAATCCTTTTTTTTTGAATCTCATCCCTAGTGAGTCCTTGCTGGAGCAATACCTCTTCCACCAATTTCACATCTTCGGACGAGACAAGGAATATGGCATCGCGTAAGCAAGCTATGAAGGGCCTAAACCCACCGTGGGATTTTTGAAAGTGTTTTGAGATTCTGTTCATAGCGTGGAACGCGTCCAATAGGACAGTGCAGATGTCGATACGTCCTGGGTGTAGCCCAATGACCCGTGAAGCGGGGTTAAGAGTGATCGGATGGAATTTTCCATCCGCGTCAAATCCGTACATGTCTCCATCGCACCGCCGTGGGAGTTCGCTTGACCACGGGCGAGAAACAGAGACACTGCAAGAAACGCCATCAGTGGAAATAATCTGCGCGAACTTGCGGTGACCGGTCTTGACCACCCCGGCCGCTTGCACTCCCATGTCGATCGTCGCAATTTTAATAAACCTTGAATGCCCAGGCAAACCAATGGTCCTCAACATATGTCTCGTCTTCTCCAAAATTTGGGGGCGTATATGTTCGAAGAGGACTGTCGGGGGAGACTTATTGACGGATCGTTCGCGATGCCGGTGCATTCTCGACCCCCGCGTCGACCAACAATTCGCGAAATGAGTCGATGTCGTATTCTATATACTTGCATTGGGCACTCGCGAGTGGGAGAAGGGTGAATTTTCGTTTGTGGGGCATTGTTGGATCGAAACCCGTGAAGTGTGTGAGAATGCGAAAGAGCACAAGAAAATATTGCCAGTAGTGAGGTTTCAATGGTGAGACTTGAACATCTTCTTCGTCCTCAATGGCCTCCTTTCAAGCAGTGCAGAGCCATCAACTTCTTCTTCATTGTCGTATGAGATGCGTGCATCATCCTCGTCATCAGTATCCGAGAAACTGCCCTCAGAGTCAGAGAAGACAAGGTCGTAATTGGTCCCGAAGGAAGCAAGTTGCTGGGAAGATGTCCCCCGTTGCTTCGCAATCTTGGCTGAACCACCGCGAGCCCAAGTGGGTAATCTTGGGAGCGTTGATGTTGCATACAAACAGGGTGGCCTTGGTAGATCTTTGGTGTGCTTCGTAAGACATCATGGTGGAGTGTATGGCCGCTCGTCTTGGGTCCACCGCTTGGTAAGATTTCAGCGGTCCCTCTGACATCAGTGTGCGGTTATTTTGAGATGCGCCGAAACCAACCAACCCCTTTGAAGAGTGCAGAGCTACAATCAGCATCGAGGGCCAGCCATTCACTCAGATGGCTTTGCGATTGGATGTGATGGGAATTTGAGCAGTGGCGACAAACTTCATCCTCAAAATATCTAGCTTCAATCCCAGGAGCAGGAATGGCTACGGTCTTGTAAATTATCCCATCATATACGTCCCCCCACAACATATCGTGCTCCAAATTAGTCTAACATTCCCAAGGACTAACGGAGCACGATCGACCCAGCACTATATTCAGCCCGGTAGCGATGCAGAGCACATCAGTAATTTGTGGAGCCACATCAAGTGCGGGCTGTACGAAGGGGATGGTCCAAATTCGGAGCCGAATTCAGCAATCGCCTTATGAATCGATACGGCCGTCCACGTATCCTGCTTTAGTAGTTGGTGTTAATTGTGATTTCCGCAAGACCTTTTAGTTCTTACCATCGAATTGGAAGCAGTACTGAAGCCGAATCCTTCGCCAATTCATATTTATCTGCATTCAAAAACCACCTCTGGATGGGAAAATGGGAACAGCGCAATTATTTGAACGAGCAAGGTCCAGACATCATAGCCTTTTTATACTAGTCCCTCTGTTATTTTTGGTAACGTTAGTGCTTAAGGGTCAATTCAACAAAACGTAAGGGTCAATTTTTCCCACAAGCTTACCGACAAGCAAAAAATTAAGCTAAAAGCAAGAAGATGGGGGAAAGAAAGAGTCGACAATTATAACACATCAGTGATTTTTTGCCTACGGGTGTTAAGTCAAGTAGTCGCCCATCGTGCTCCGACTCTTTCATCAGGGGTCCTCATCTATGATGATGATGATGATATGGAAGCGCTAGACAATGGACAAAAACTGACAGATTTTACGCGTCGTCGTTACATTCGATGCTTTCTTCAATTCTGAATAGGTAGTCGTTATTACTATCATAGCTGGATCTATGGATCTAAGAGGATATTTTGGAGGTTCGCAAATTCCAAATTGGCAGTTGTGCGACTGGTGGACCAGATTAAGTTCCTAGTTCCTGACTGCGCCTCACGGATTAAGTCCTTGTTCCTGACCGATTAAGTCCCTAATTGTTGACCGGTTTGAGCCCTAGCTCACAATTAAGTCTAATTGTTGAGCTTGACCTCAGGCTTGACCTGCTCCAACTGTGAATTCGAATACATCTTCTCAAGAACAGCGATCTGGAACGAAGAAATTATTTCTCGTACTGAGGTATAGATGGCATTATGATATCCAGGCTGATTTGGCATGCTTTCAATTTCAAAAATTGTTGCAATTCCGCGTTTTACGAGAGGCTTCCTGATATGCTTCATCGACATCAGATCAATATTATGTCGTGCACATTTTCCCAATTCTGTCGGTTGGATGTTGTCGCCCGCCTCCAGTGAAGTAGCTCAGCCATTTCTCCTTCATATCCATACATGCTCAGCAGAGGGAATTTTCAGGATCTTTATATCAACTGAAATGCAACGACACTGCACGGGCATCCTTACCATGCTATGGTTGCCATTCACATTCGAGAGGACCAACGGGTCCGATAGGTTGAAATACTGTATCAGATATCACGACACTTGGAGGCGCATCACGATAAATGGGCTCAGTACCGCATCGAAGAACATGGTGCATTCAATAGTGCCGCTAGATGCCTGAAATTCAGTAAATCAACAGGCACCAAGATCGCCCTGCAAGTGACATCACATCAGCAGATGTTTGCGGGATGTCATTCACCACTGTCGCTGCCAGCGCGGCCCTATTGCATTCTTCACCACATGGTCAATGCCAGCGCCTTTCCCATGGCCCATCATCACAGATAGCGCCAGTCCTGACTGCCATGACAAAACTTCAGAACGGTCCTCCTCATGACCATTGGAGAGGTAATACGGACCTCGCTCAAGTATCTCAATTGATGCAGCGTGAGCCAACGAAAACGAGAAAGGGTGGTAATGGCCGGCATCGCCGTCAATCGCCGGGCCTCGGCCTAGCCAGCGTCAATCCACTGGTATGTGCGGGGTAGGAAACCAAAGCGGTCGATCAGCGGTCGATTCGTCCCAATAATTAGGCCATGCCTTCGATGCGTTAATAGGCGCCAGACTACTGAAGATCAACGTATAATAAAGACTCTAGTATGCATTTCTCAGAACCACGTATCACAACAAGTCGCTGCCTGTGTATGATTGTCGACCCATTACAACGACGTTTTTACTTGACCATCGGAGTTTGATGTTGGCGTGATTATGGGATTAATTAATCCCGCCTTCGGCGAAATTAATTCTTTCTTGGTCTACGAGTGTATTATAAGCCCGCAAATTCTCCAAGTTCAGAATTTCAAGTTCGGGGTCGTAAGCAGCTGGCACAGCCATCCAACGCGAAAGGCTGTGTTTGGCGTGAGGCTGCCAATCCAAGGCTGAGCGAATTGACGGGCTGACAACGACAACTCGACGAGCGAGTCGGAGCGACTAGGACTTCTGGCAGAACCTTCACGGCCGACCAGACATAAGAAAGTCGGGGAAGCACCTCAGAAATCTCTGCCATCGAACTACTGGAATAATTAAAGATCTCGATTCTAACCGAGAAATGCGAGTGGCGACTCTTGTACTGGCCTTCGCGGCAAGTGCTCTAGCTTTGAAGGATGCGTCTCTTCAGGAGAGGTAAGTCGTCCCACGAATGCCATCCCAGTCAGTTGTATTGATCCTTCGTCTGACGCAGACCCGACTTTGCTGCTTTGGCAGGAGGTCCAAGAAATCTGAAACGAACTTCCAGCTCCTATCCTGGCCCCGGCAATGAACATCCTTACCCTCGGCCCTATAATTCTCACTCATCCGAAACCGACAATGTCCCATCTAAAGCGCCCGAGCACGTACCACAGAGTGCAGAGTTTCAACACGCTGCGTTGGGGCAGCCGCTGAACTGGAACAAATTCCGAACTCCATCGGAGATTGCCCGCAATAGAGGTGCAACGGGACGGTATCCTAGCGGGAACGAGCAAACTGATGAGAAATACAATCACGATGCCGACCGTCAAAAGAATGACAAAGCTCCCCATCGCTCATCGGAGGACGACGGAAAGAGTAAATCTAGGAAGCCAGGCCATAAGGAGAGCCCGAGTAGCTATGCCGAACCAAACTACCATCCCTACGAACCTTCACACTATCGACGACCACCAACTGATCAAGAGTATAGCAAAACAGGGCATGGCTGGGATCACGTTCGCATATATCGCGTTCATGACTTGAAGGCCGCTCGACCTGTCGCAGGATCTGGGCTGGGTTACGCTGCCTGAACAGTGCATCATCCCGTTATGTTAATATATGAAAGAGCTCACCAGGCTCATCAATAACTTTTCGTCCTTCTGTACATTACATTTCCTTTGTTTATAAATTCAATCTTTGCGATGTCCCTTCTTCCTTTCTTATATACCTGTGTGCCTCTCCTATGCGAAATGCTCATGTCTATATCTTTGGCTCTGCTGTTGACGCGGGGAAGCCACGGCCAGGATCGATCGTGTCTTTGCAAGTTTGCAGCCCGACGACGCAACTGAATGGGGGCCAGTGACCTTTTCGGAGGGGGGAAATGAACCTAGGTCGTCTTAAAACATTGGCCGTCCAGCATAGCAAACTCTTCAGCAAGCAAGTCTTCAAACCGGTAGCGCTACGGTCGCCGAGAATGGCAACCTTCAGCAACCTGGTGGGTTGGCCAAACACTTCACTACAACGATTGTCGACTCTTGCACTAGCAAGCGCCATTGTATCGCCTTCCCGCTCATTCAACTCTACTCCCCGCAATCATGAAGAGTTTCCCGAATTAGGTGTGGTCAACTCCAAAAACCCCCCATCGGAGCAGCCATCAGCCATCACGACACTCATCCAAATGTTTACATCTCAAGCCGGACTGGAATCCAACCCGGTCGCGACAGGCGGTATTACTCTAGCTGTCATGGGGGCCTTGGTGGCCGGCGCAGGAATCATCGGAAATCTCATCTGGGAGGGCATCAAACGATACATAGTTGTGACGGCCGAATTCGATAACAAGTAAGAACATGAATTGAAAGGAGTCCTTTAGCAATCTCTCCCGATCGAATATTGGATGGTTGACGCATTTGTTTATTTTCCCAGGGACGAAGCCTATAACTGGATCTTGGCATACATGGCAGATCACCCCTTGTCCAAAAAGTACGCATTCAAAATGCATCCAACGACATACCACAAACTAACTAATGCCATCGCAGTACAACGCGGTTCAGCGTTACCACGAACGTGCGCCAGAACCATCGCCGCGATGACGATGAGCTTGGCCTTACCTCGCCTCCAGTCTACTTTCTTCCGTCGCCAGGTATGCAGACGCGGCTTTGAATGTGAATTGTATTTGTGAACTGAAACAAATCGTGGCAGGAACCCATTTTTTCACATTCAATTCCCGTATCTTGATGCTATCCCGAACGCGATCCTCAAAAGGAGGAGAAGGAGACGGGATGTCGTCCGCAAACAAAGAGCGCATCACCATCAGTACTCTGGGCTGGTCCCGGACCGTTCTCGAGAGTCTGGTATACGAAGCTCAACGTCTCTATATCGCAAAGGACAAACAAAGGACAATCATCTACTCTGCTGATCAGTACGGGAACTGGACCCGCATCCGATCCCGTCCCATCCGCGCCATGAGCACCATCGTGTTAGATCAAGGTATCAAAGAACTGGTTATATCGGATGTGAAAGAGTTTTTGGCGAGCGAAACGTGGTATGCCGATCGAGGGATCCCGTACCGAAGAGGGTACATGTTTTATGGAAAACCGGGGACGGGCAAAACGAGTTTTGTCACATCGCTGGCGGGTGAATTCAAACTCAACATCTATGTCATTAGTTTGGCCAATAAGGGAATGACGGATGAGAGTAAGTTTGGCTTGAATTCGCAATGCAACAGTATCAAGCAGCTAATGAACATCTTCAGCCCTTACAGAGCTCATGGTTCAAACTCCCGCCCGCTGCATCCTGCTACTGGAAGACATTGATGCAGCATTCGTGTCCCGCGTCAATCAATCCCCACCTGACTCCCCTAAGCAGCGAGACACCTGGGGCATGAAACCCTCTGCCGCTGCTGCTGTCACGACCGCCCCCAACACAATTTCCACCAACGTCACATTTTCCGGTCTCCTCAATGCCATTGATGGAGTGGCTGCACAAGAAGGACGGATTGTGTGTATGACCACCAACCATCTAAACAAGCTGGACCCAGCCCTTGTGCGCCCCGGCCGCGTGGATGTCAAGTTGGAACTGGGATTGGCAAGTCGGGAGCAAATCCGGCAGTTGTTCTCGGGTTTTTTTCCTGGGCACGCGATTGGTGAGCCCACACCAGAAGCATCTGGAGAAGAAACGATGCCGCACACGGCAGGTGATTCTCCTGTCCAAGATCTACATCCCCTTGCGACACAGTTTGCCGAGGCCATCCCACCCTACACCATTTCCATAGCTCAGATTCAGGGTTTCCTGATGCGCTTCAAGCACGAGCCTGTGGAAGCAGTGAAAAACGTGGAGCAGTGGCTAAAGGAGGAAAGGAATGGGTCCGAGAAAGACGCCGAGGAAGAGACCGAGAAAGAGGTCGAGAAAGAGACCGAGGCAGAGGGAGTGAAAGACATTCCTGCAGTCAAGGAAACTTGAATCTGAATTTGTTACGAGAACACCTGGACGTATTCATCTATTTGCCCGATCCTGGACCTGTTGCATATATACATTTGTACATAGTAAAGTTATTTCACACTTTCGCACCACTACGACCAGCATTCCATTTGCAGGGTCCCGTTATGCTCCCATTCTGCAACTAATTTGACCGCCTCATCTGACGTCTTGGCCCCTTCCTTTTGCAAAATTTCCGCCAATGACGCCCGCACACCCTTTGGCAGCGTCCCCGCGTTCCCGCACACCAAAACTTTTCCGCCCTTCTCAACGATCGCTTCATACACGTCTCGTGAGTGTTTCACTAAAAGATGTGTCACGTATGTCTTTGTGGGCGCGTCGGGGTCGACCCGAGAAAAGGCCGAGTGGAGAATAAGTTTTTTGGCTGCAGCGAGGGCAGACAGCTCTGTGCCGTATAGATAATCGCGGTCGGGGTATCGGTTGCCAGTAAAGAGTATGGTGTCTGTTGGCACATCTATAAGTCGCACATCTTATTTGAGATCTGGCCCTTCAACTTACTGTAAACCTTGCGGTGAATCCTGTCCAGAACGACTGATCTCATTGGCGCGATTCCCGTTCCGGGTCCAATAAGAACTAATGGTGGGTTTTCTGGAGCCTCTGTGTTGTCTATATCTTCAGGTACTGGTAGGACCTTGGGTATATTGAGTGTTCCCGGCTTGATCCAGAAGCGGACCTTGTCTCCCTTCTTCAACCCTTTCATCCATGTCGTACATACTCCCCGTCGTGGAGCCTTCAACTTTGTCTTGTACTGCACAACGGCCACACAAAGCTCGACCTTGCCCGCATCGTTGGGCGCAGTGGCTATTGAGAAACTGCGTGGTCGTAGCTCGGGAATCAAGTCAATGATATATTTGATGGGGATCTTGACACTGACGAAATCCTGGAGAACTTCAAAAGTCGTTCGTCGTGGGCGGTGGGTGTAGGCGTAAAGATCATCTTGTCCCTGCGGCGAAGCAAATTCGCGCAGTTTTTCAGAATGGAGGGGATCTTGGGCAAAGAAGGAGAGGAGGTGGAAAAAGTACCGCCGAGGACGACCGAAAATGTCCAGGTGATGGGTGAGAAGATGGCGGAGTGTCATGTGTGGAGGGTAATGTGGCGGCAGATGTGAGTCTAAACCAGTACATATTCGTTAGCTATGTCTTGCGACGTTTGTACAAACGTAACGCAGTACGAACCAGAGTGGTTAGGCTTAAGCTGAAATGGTCGATCCGCCAAGTCTTGCCATTCAAAGTGATCAATCACAAGTTGAACATCTGCATCGGTATTGGATGGACGAATAACCATGACATCGCCAGGTGCATAGATCGTGCTGCGCAGATTCCATTAGTCAAGCTTCCAATGCACAGGAAATTGCAATGCATACTTGGGGGGTACTTCAAACTCAAAGTGCCGCACATCCTGGAAATGACTCTCAATTGTCATCCGGCTATTATCTGTGACAGTCGCCAGCTGTTCCACTGTCATACCGGATCGATGTTTGGCGTCCTGTCCTTCCACTTCTGTAGTGAGGTCGACTGTCTCCCTCTCTCCATCTTGAGGAATGAATTCAACAGCGTAGGAAGGCTCGGGAAGAACATCATCGCCCAAAATTTCAGTTCCAGGAGGGACGGGCCACCTTTTCAACACTGCCGGCCATAGTTGCTCCAACCACGGATCCAGTCCACCATCAAACCCCCATTCGTGCTGATCATCGCCGTCCCCACGCGGTACCAGTGGTTCAGCTCCCAATTGGACTAGTCGTTTCTGCAACTTTTTGGCGGGGAAATTGAACTTGATGTAAGATGAATCTCCCAGTCCAAACACCGCAAAGTTGACCCCGGCAAGAACGGTAGGCGCATGTGACTTTCGCAGCAGGAATTTCCAGAATCTCGTCATGTTGGCAGGCTCCACTCCTTGACCTGTAGTGGAACAGACGAACACGACCATTGGTTCCTCGACTAGATCTGACTTTTGAATATAAACAAAATGTCGATTAGATTTAGAGACACTTGAGATACGAAGGTCTTTGACATACCCGATCGTACTCATCCATGGCGGCCACTCGTACTCTGAAAAGTCTCCTGCGTCCTTCTCTGGCGACTCTCTCGGCAACCTCTTGTGCCGTACCGGTCTCGGACCCATACAGCACAAGAAGTCGACGTTCCAACGTCATTCTAGTAAGAAAACTCTGCTTTCCCGAATGGAAAGACCTTGACAATTGCTATTGGCGGTAGTTTGCTAGGCACTGGCGTCTATTTCGGCCAGTCTTTAGAAGTGCTGTAACTGTAAAATCTCGATTCTTTCGTGATAGAAATTTCCAAAAGTTGGATCAAAAGCTGGGTCAAAGTGACAAACTACACGCAGGTGGCACAGCACTCAAATCCAGGATTCCAGGGGAATTCAGATCTGAATTCAGATCAAAAGGCAACCTCATTGGTCGGATCTGGAAAGCAAGACACAATCAAAAATGCCGATGACTCCGCTGGAACTTGGACGGCGCCAGATTGCCCTAGTTAGAGCTGTCAAAGCGAACAGCATTGTCAAAGTTCGGCGGTTTCTGAAGGACTGCCGTCAATGGGATATTGTTCACCACCGAACCGGCCCCCACTCGGACCGAGAAAGCTGCTCTTGCTGTTTTAGATCCGATAAGCTTTTGTTTCCGGCGAGACACGCCGCCCTTCGGACCGCTATTGCACTGGGGTTGCGAGACATGGTTAATTTGATTTTGGATGCTGGAGTTCAATTCTCTCCAGGCGGGCGGTTGTCGGAGTCGTTTTCCAGAACTGCCGTCCAGTTCGACCAGATCGATATACTGCGCTTGCTTTTGGAGCGAAATATCGGTTCTGCTGAGCAGATGGAGGTGTCGGCTGTTGAATTGGCTATCATGAAAGGCAGCTTACCTCTTACCGAACCATTCATCGAACATGGTATCGTAACCCGGCGCCAGGCAATGGAGATGGCTATAGAATATGGAAAGTTGGAGATAGTTCAAGCTATGACCGAGAAGACCCTGCCTCCCCCGGAGCTGTCCGTCTTATTAGATGATGCTCAATCATCGGCAGTTCACGGGCACCTTGAAGTGGTCAAGTACTTTCTTGAGCTGATACGGCATAAGGACAAAGAGCATGTACCTTGGGCCGCCTTCAAGGTGTTCAACGCAGCCACTACTGCACCCATTCTAGAGTGGTGTATGCCTTTGACAGATGGGATCACTGAACACAGCCGCAACAAAGTTCTCAAGCGCGCTCTGTCCCGTGGCTATACGGATGCTGCAGGTTTCCTTATCCTTCACGGAGCCACGTACGATAAAATCCAGGTGAAACGCTATTTGGGGATCTGCCAGTCAGAGTCTCACTTTATACATTTGTGGAACTTGCTAGGCGGTACCGCTAATTTCAGCGCATTGACTGACATTGAGGACATTGAGGAGGACGAGAGTTCGCCCATCTATTATGCAATTCAAGAACGTTACTGGAATGTGGTCGACACATGTCTTCGCTATCCCGCCTTCAAAATGAGAAAAGCACACCCCAGCGAGATGTGCTACGCTTTACAATGTGCATTGATGGATGAGCAGGAGAAGCTTCTTTGGCACATTATCGAAAATGTACCAGAGGCCAGGCCTATACTTTTAAAGGATGTTATCTTTCCGATTTCCCGCAGCCCGGTCTTGATTCGAGTAATGAGCAGATGTCGAGAACTTCTGCTTCCGACAAGTGAAACTCTTGCTTTGAGATGGGAAATGTCTGCATTGGCTGACGTCTTCTTCAATCTGATTGTCCACTCCAAGTTGCGGCTGATGGAAGCCGTCGTGGCCCCCATTGGTCTAGATCCGGAAACGCAGATGGCTGCAGTTATTGCCTTGCGTCGCACATGCTTGCTTACAATGCGTTTGATGGCCGACGGTAACCAGAGTTTGTCGTTGAAACAGGACCTTTAAAACGAACTGGTGACATGCGCAGCATTGCCAGACTGCAATACTATTCCCAGATACTTTGCCCATACCATCTGTACTGAAGCCCTTGAACGGAATGAGCAAGTTTTGTTTGCGATCATCCGGGATGCGCTAACGGGGCCATCATACCCTGATGGTGGGTTCTTCTACGCTCACGACAAACTGAAGCAGCGTTGGCTCGGTATTGCTGTCCAACAAGGACATCATGATGTAGTCCGCTCGTTGATTCCAACCTCGCCTGCCGAAAATGTAACATTGCATCAATAGAAAAGCCCCTCTTCAAAATACAGTATTTCTATCCGCGAAGAATGGCTCTGGCGAAGTGCAGTAAAGCGGGCGGTTGACGACGGAGACCATGTCATTTTAAAGCTCCTCAGACAAACCCAGTACACTTACGATGCAAATGAGCTTGCGCTTATTCTACTGAAGCCGGCATTCATCGCAAATGACCATGCTCTTCTCCGATACCTTGGGGGGGTAGGAGTACGATACTCGCCCTTTGATTTTAGTAACGTGTTGCTCCCGGCTATTTACCATGACCTGGACCCCGATAAGTGTACTTGTGCCAAAATTCACCACGACAAGGCTAGTTCCAAAGACGAGTCATCACATGCTACTATGGAATCACCTTGAAGTTTCGGACGCGGATTCGGATTCAGAGGCCATGGATACCGACGAGGGGGAGCTCAAACAAGAAGGCGCACTGTTTGCTGACCCAACATCTGTTCCACGACCAAACCAGTTGTGTGCCAAGGCTCGCTGCATATTGCCGCGAACTATACCACTCTCATCTTCAATCGTGAAGGTCATGCCATGTGCGGAAGGTGCTTGGAAGACAAATTCAAAAAGGCCAAGCGAGTTAGGTCGCGCGAGGTGGACGGCGTCAACCGAAACCCTGACGACGCAAGTATAGACAACATCAGAGTCGGCTGCAACACGGCCAAGAACTATCACAGTTTGCAGCGGATCTTCCCAGTCACACCCAGCCTGACACGTGTTCCCCTTCAGGATGCACAGTTATTTTCGTCGAAAGATGATGCCTACGTGTATTTTGATTATAGTCGACGATTTACACAACCTAATCTTCTCGGCAAATTGCAAACAAATGACTACACTGGCATGCATGAGGATATATGAAGCATTACAGCAATGAGCCTTACGGCCAAAACGAGCAGTAAATGCACCGCGCCTTTTCATTTCTAAAGGTGGGAGTTCTTCGTATTCTGTCTGGCTATTTTTCATAGCCTCTGGCTAGTTTTTTTATTGTGTTCAGCAGAAATTATCCGACCATAGCAGCCTGCCGCGCCAACCCACCAGGGGTCCGTTAGCATCATATGGTATCCAAGTTATAATGTCAAGCTTCAATACTGTATTCCTCTCAAGTAATCTATCGAACACCGCCACTATTCAATGGGCTAGAGATCACCAACCGCCAGTTCCGGTGGGGTCTTGCCGGTTAATAGTTGATCGCATAATACGTGTATTTCAACGCTGTAAATAGTCATCCTTGTTCCTTGCGACGACGTACATATTTAACAAATAAAGCAGAAGTAGCAAAAGCAAAGAATACAGAAAATCTCATATTCACAATCTGCTAGCGACCAGCCCAACCCACAGAAGTAGAACTGAAATCACATCCAGACATCGAACAAAGGCGTGTCTTCATCACAAACGAAAGAAACCAGAAAGATTAAGCAAAGAAAATTCATGACACTGGATATAATATCTTCAAAGGAAATGAAAAAAAGCGCGAGGAAAAGCAACACAGGATATGAATGAAAGAAGGGGAGTCCAAAAAAGGAAAGATGAAGTGAAATGAAGAAAATAATGGGAGGACTTTGCCAGCAGTGGATTCATTTCTCATGCGACCACAAGACGGCCATTGTGAAAAAGTGGCGGAGTTTCTCAGGTGTCCAGAAGGTTCCCCCTCCGTTCGAGTACACAATGATGGACGATCGATCGCATGCTTGAAATTCGCGGCATATCAGCGCGCAATTGCTCTTGGTGTAGCCACGAAACACATCCAGCCGCTCCACAGAACCTGCCCACGAGAGATGCGAACCCATTCCAATGTTCAGTGGCATACCACTGTAGAAACACCGACCGTTTTGAGCGACGAAGATGTCGGTAAGTTCGTCAACTGTCAGATCGCACGTCAGGTTGCGAAACGCCGCCTTTTTGGAGATATTCCATTTGGCGTCCTTGAGCAACGTGCGCAAGAATCGGTGAAGAGCAGATTTCGGGAGCTGCTGCACGTTTTCATCATGCGCGGTAGCGCCATTCACCACACTGAGCAACGCCTTGACCATATGGGTGATCTTGGGGTGTGACCACTGTGCAGACGTATTGAGCTCGCTGATAATAAGGACGCAGTTTCCCGCGATATAGCCAAGGGACTCGTCCAGGCGTTCGGGGGATGCTCGCCAGTCAATTGCGGGGGCATGCGACATAGCAATTCCGGTAACCGGATTGGTCGTTCCACAAGGCAATGAAATCCTCTTTCGTAAGTTCGCAAATGGCCGCCATTCCTTTTCGCTCGGCTGCACGTACGACAAACACGTTGCTGTCCTTGCATACCAACCCCTCAAGTACTCCAAGAGATCCAGTACGGCTCTGCTGTCCTCCTCTGCATTGTGAAAGTCGTACGTCTCTTCAGGCAGGATGTCCGTAACCACATCCGACAGCGAGCGGCGAGGGAACGCGATGAAGGCAGGGCGCGTCACGTCATCACGGAGGTGATCTCTCCAACGTGCTTCTTGTCGCGGCATCGGCCAACTTCCGGCAACTTGGGCAACTGCGTCCCGAGAGCCAACGATCCGGGCTTTCACACACGGGGCATTCGCGGAGGGTCCCAGCCGCCTCAGGCAGACTGTCAGCCACGACAGCCAGTTTTTGGCGCTTGATTGCCCGCATGGGTGTGTCAGCGTCTGACTTGTGGCAAAACAGGCCAGTGATGTTTCCGGGTAGATCTGGATAAAGCGGACAAGCTCCGCCAATGTGTAGATGAGCGTAGGCCGTGGCTTGAAACACGCCATGCTCTGGGCGGCGACAACTGATGGGAATGGGCAGGTCGCTGCGACCGAATGCGCTTTCTTGATACGCACATTTGTCGCCATAGATCTGCTTTGCAGCAGAAATGGGGTCGTCGGTTGTGGGCGCCAGGGACTCTTCCCTGCACAGCGGACACTGGACACCTTCCGTGTGCGGTTTCAGATGCTGCAAGAAAGGCTTGTGCCCTGGTGCCTTGCAAATAATTTCGACTTTGTCGAGCGCGAGATCATCAGTGCGTGGGTAGTCGTACGCATCCTTGTGCGGTATACGCGCTTTATCAACGAGTTGCTGGACGAGTTGGTTGCGTCGATGTACCGCGATCCTACGGTTTACGCATTCTGGACAGCTCAGGGCCGTGATAAAGCTGTGCGGTGCGAACAAGCAAAATGTTGATTAGATCTAGAGACGCCTGATGCAACTTGAAGTACATACCCGATTGTACTTTTTCAGAGCAGTCGCTCGTACCGTGAGGAGTCTTTTCGCCCTTCTCTGGCTACTCTTTCCGCTTTGGATCGGCAACCTCTTGTGCTGTTCCGGTTCGCAGCCATACAGCACAAAAAGTTGACGATCCGGCGACAATCTGGTAACAAGACTCTGCTCCTCCACGTAGAATGTCCTTGAAAGACTTCGATAAGCGATGATATCCGGGAAACCAGCGTTTATTTATGACAGTCTTTCGATGTGCTGAATTGAACTGTCAGCTGAACTGTCAATGCTCTCCACAATCAATGCTCTCCACAAATTCGTCAAGACTCAAAAGTGACAAACACGCAGGTGGCACAGCACTAGGATTTTGATATTTCTTTTTGGGCTCAAAGTTGGGGTAAAACCTGAAGGAAATTGTCTGCGAAGGAGGCCTTGAGCGACTTCAACATCATAAAGGAACGTATCGGAATACTCTGGGTCACTTGAGTCAAGTCTCTTGGGCAAACATGGACATCTTTAGGGTTTTGGGCACGGGAGCCAAGTTTGATCGAAAACGTTTCCGCGAAGACGTTGAAGTATTCAAGGCACCTGAACAATCGAGGACGATTCTTGACAATGGCTCAGCAGTAGCAGGCATCGCTGGCGATTCAGAAGTGGCGGCAGAGTTGGACTTTTTCAATGTTCAGGAAGCACCACCACCGGCAGTGAAGGATGCATCGGTGAAGCGAAAGAACGACGATGATGACGAGGAGAGTGAGGATAAGGCAAAATCAAAAAAGAGCAAAAGGAGTGATGGCAAGAAAGCAGAAGAGGTGATTGACTACACCCCTTTTGCATCAGTCGAAGCAGCCTCCATCTACCGAAAGCAACACAAAATTCGCATCTACGGAACCGACATCCCCAACCCTTTGCAATCCTTTGCCGAACTGCGTCCCCGATTCTCACTGCGCCCTTTCCTGGCCCGCAACTTGATCGAGCACGAGTATACCACCCCTACCCCCATCCAGCTGCAGGCCATTCCCATTTTGCTGCACGGCCGCGATCTCATGGCATGCGCGCCCACGGGAAGCGGTAAAACGCTGGCATACCTGTTACCCATTGTTCATTCATTACGGCAGCCTGGTGGCAGTCAAACTCGAAAGAAGAAGGGTGGCGAGGATGAGGAGGACGCGGATGGGTCGAAACAGCGAAAGGGGATAAGAGCCGTTATTATATGTCCAACCCGCGAACTGGCTAGTCAAATTCACCGTGAACTCCAAAAGCTCGTCAAGACGAAACCCTTCAAAGTCTGTGTTCTTACCAAAATGTCCTCTACTCCCACCGATGTGCCCGCCACCTCAAATCCATCAACATCATCAACTACTCCTAGTGCCGGCACATCATCCTCGCATCTCTCTATAGCCCTCAACAACTTTGATATCCTCATCTCTACTCCCAAGCGTCTTGTTCATGCTATACAACAGCAAGGACTGTCCCTTGCGCGTGTCAAGCACCTAGTACTCGATGAAGCCGACAAATTGCTAGAGTTGGGATTCCTCGACCAGATTGATGAGATTTTGGCCGCGTGCCCGGAACCAGAGAATGGAAAGACTGGTGTTAACCGAGCATTGTTCTCGGCGACAATTTCGTCAGGAGTCGAAAGCATGGCCAAAACGTTCATGCGAGATCCCGTCCGGGTTGTTATTGGTCAAAAGTATGTTATTTTTTGTATCTTGGCCTTTGTTTTGAACGGTTCTAACTGGTTTATTTCAGAAATGCTGCTACTGAGACAATCAATCAGAAGCTCCTCTACGTAGGTCAGGAAAACGGCAAATTGATTGCCATCCGCCAACTGATTCAAACCGGCGGTCTCAAACCCCCTGTCCTGATCTTTGTCCAATCCATCGATCGGGCGAAAGACCTCTTCAACGAGCTGGTCTATGACGGAATCAATGTCGACGTGATCCACTCTGAACGCACAAAGGCCCAGCGAGAAAAAGTTGTTCAACACTTTCGTGAGGGCAAAACCTGGGTTCTCATTGCAACCGACCTTATGGGCCGTGGTATCGATTTCAAAGGCGTCAATTTGGTCATCAACTATGACTTTCCCCAGTCGGTTGCTGCCTATGTTCACCGAATCGGTCGAACGGGTCGAGCCGGTCGAGCAGGTGAAGCCGTCACATATTTCACCAAAGAGGATGCACCATACCTGAAAGCCGTCGTCAACGTCATGAGGGAGAGCGGGTGCGATGTTCCTGAATGGATGCTGGATCTGAAAAAACCCAGCTCGGAGGCCAAGAAGGCCTGGCGGAAGCGGGTTTTGGGTGGAGAGGAAGGAGCGGATGGGAAAAAGAGTTATGGACGGGATAAAATCAGTACCATGGCTCGGGTCGATACCAAGAAAATCCAGCATAAAAAGCAGATGGTAGAGGGAACCAAGAAGTAAATTATTCTGTAGATAGATCGTAATTTAATACAACGAACAAGAGCATTGAATGGTACCAGATGCCAGATTTGCCCAGCACCGGAGTCAGGGGATAGACCCAGAGTCAAAGTTCAAACTGTAAAGCTTTTTTGGGGGGCAGCGTGGATGTTCACATTTAGTCATTCCTTGTTTGAGAGTTCAAACGTTCACAGAAAAAGCAGCCTTATGTTCAAAACCCATGAAATCTGTCTAAACTATCCAAGGATCTAACTCAATGTATCCATTGTCGATTGTTATCAGAACCATGCAAGAGTAGGGGCGTGCGAATTCAAATAATTTACAATTTTGACTACGGCCGATCCATTCAGTTCAGCTTATCCGTCGAAGAGAAGTCCATTCGACGGCGCTTTTTATAACAAAAGGTACAGAGTTGGAAAGATGAGAACTACGATGTAATCTATCTGACGAGGCTAACTAATGCGAGGACAAACGGCCGAACAGATGGCACAAAATAAAGAAAAATGGAAGTCACATGGGACGAGTGGAAATAAGATGGGAGCACGGTAGGAGTGATGCGATCTTGGCACTTGAGCGGATTGGGTTGAGTGGAGACTTGCGGTGACAGTCGCCGATCCATTTTGGCTGTATCCGGCAGCGCGACCAGATCCCCCGTGGACCACACGAAATGCAGGCTTCGTTGGGGATGGCTCGTGTGTCTTTTCATGTGAAGGTTGCTTCCAGTAGGAGTGTGAAAATCGATGTATCATTGAGTCGCAGACGTGTTAAAGCTAATAAGGAGGCGGGCGGAAAAGGGGGGCGTAAAGCGCATCAGGGACATCCAAAATTTGTTCCGTTTGGCAGTTGAAGACGGGCGTGACCTGACCCAGCTGCGTTCGAGGGTCCAGAAATAGTGTTCAGTTGGATTTTCTTGGATGTGTTGAGTGAAACGAACATCTCCCTATATGGGATGATACAGTGGGTAGTCCCGGAGTCAATTAATGCGTTGTCTCCGATTGGTACTGCTCGGTGACCACTGCATGGATTTCTGCATGTTAAATATTGTCGTTGGACATTTCCATGAAGTTACTGTATCCACAATCTTGACTACTGCAGATCCATTTTGGCTGTATCCGGCAGCGCGGCGGTGTTTATCATCGCTTTTCCGCGCAATGGTGGACACTAGCCCCTTCACCCCGCCCCAATTCCCCAACGCTTCGAGATCGCTTTTGCCGACAACGCTACACAACATCCCCTACGGCGCACTTGGATGCAAAACTGTTTTCTGGAGATAATCCAGAAAAAATTAACTTTAAAAGCATCAATGAGTTCTATAACCTTTACTTACCCGCGGCGTACCGGGACTTCATTTGCTGGACAGTGTAGGACTCTTTGAATTGTTTGTTGAAGGTGGTCGTCACAGTTCAGTGCACAGCTGGGATCCCAAAGCCTCATCATCTTCCAGGCTGCGAAAATCCTCATCACAGACCCAGAAGGGATTGGAGACTGGTGCGGAAGGTCGTGACGGCGGTGTTTGCGGTTCAAGGGTGAGTACTTCGAATGTGCGCGGCCGTTTCGGAGTTCTCGTTGCCTCAGACAACGCGCTGGTAAGGATCTGAACACGCTTTGTTACTCCTTCCTGAACCAAGGGTTCAACAGCAACGGTTGATTTATGCGCCTCAGCAAGTACGCCTTGACTGTCCTTAATTTGTGCCCACATTCCTCGTCTGCTTTTTGAAGCCATTGTCGGCCTTCTGGCCTGCCCTGCAGACGTTTGGTGAGGACGTCCATAAGACATTTGTCCTTCTTCGGATCTTCCCAGTTTGCAGTGGTTCTAGTGGTTTGGAAACACAGAAGAAGGGAGTAGCGAAATTGTTGAGGAGGCACCGAAGGTAAGGGGTCAAGCTGAATGGGAGCTTGAAGATCTTCTGGACGAAGAAGTGGCAAGTTGGGCAACTTTCATGCATGGCATCGGGCCATGAAAGTATCTCATCACAGAACCGTGTTGGTGCCACCTGGCTCCCCGACCGAGTATTGGATATCCTTAAATGCCGCAGTGCGGTCTTTCCACCCAGCGGTATGATATAGCACCGCGACGCCACCGTTGGACGTCGGCGGATACTCCAAAGGTTCGTTTGCGAGTATCAGTTTTTCGGCGTGCAGACGCTGGAATATCTTGTAATTGATTTGTTCGGGCCTTTCTTCATCGGAAAGAATCTGAAAGAAAAGGAACACATCTGAGCAACTTTTGATTCAAAAAAGGACACACTGGACCGGCTATTTCGTACCTCATTGGTCGTCAAGTCGACCGTTACTGTAGCTACATCGGGCAGTGGAGGTTCTCGCACCTGGTCGGTCAACTGAAAGGTGAGATCACTCGAAAATAAAATTCGTTACAGATTGGAAATTTACCTCATCTGACGACAACTTCATCAATGTGTCTTCCGTGATTTGCAGCGACACGGCTGTCTTTGGCAATGGTATTTTTCTTTCGAGGCCTTCCTCGACAGCCTGCTGAGCCAATGTTCCATGATTGGGATCCGCTCCGGCCATGAATAGAAACTCTTCTACTTCCTGACTAGCAGCGTTTGCTTGGGGCGCATTCTTGTTGTATCCTGTGGAGGCCACCTTGCCACACTTTTGACATCTTCCACGCATCCAGCGCACCTCTAAAATTCGGTTGGGGTGCGCAGTCTCCAGCAGTTCATCGACATACGCCTGCCCGAATAGAGGAGATGTTCTGCAAAACGCTGATGGTCCCGTTTTTCTATTCCCAACGGTTGAGCTGGTGAATATCAGATATGCCATCTTTCGCGGGACCATTCTTGAAAATAGAAGTGGATAGTGGAACAGTGCTTGATGAGGACGCAAGAAGGCTCGTAAATGCAGCGTCTGACGCGTCTGTGGGAAAAAAAGATATGAAAATTAGCAACAAATCCCAAGTTGAATACATATATGAATAAAAGACATACCAGCTGATGTGGGAGTACTGCGGGGGCCGACGTTCGACGGTTCGTCAACTTGCAAGACCAGATGCTTGTTTTGTTGCTCCAGAGCTTTGATGCGGTCTTGGAGAGGCTTCAGCTTTTCACTGGTTCTCTTGTGCTCCGCGCCCACAGCTTTTGGTACTGTGTGTTCATCTTGCGGACCTCGGTGTCGTCGCGAAATCGGCCATCTTGAGAAAATCCAGGGCAGCCGTAACATGATATCGTCGGCTGTCTTGATTTGTACAGCGTATTCGTCCAAAGGAATTTTTTTCGGTTAAATTCGTCGAAGAGCGTCTCTTTTCCTTTGATTGCGTCGTGGGGAAAGGTTGGTACGATTTTCAGGTCAAGCTGCTCCGTATATAGACAGTGGAGTTCCTGCTTTGAGCAAAAAACCAGATGTTTCTTCATGAGACACGCGTAAAGGCCTTGGGCGGAAATAAGGGTGCCGGTATGGCTACCGGCCGCGTTTGGGAGGTTGATCTTTACAGCCAGTGTACGATGCTTTTCTTGGGCAAGATCAGTAAGATTGCCAAGATCAGATCGGTTTTTATATCACCAAACGGTCGGTGGCACAGCAACGTCAGAGTGTCATCTCTCCCTCCGACTCTGCCGAGTCCGTGCCGACCGTTGGAAAGAATCACACAGGAACTAAACCGAAAGGAAGGATGTCGACCACAATCTCCATCCGCCCCGCAACCCCCTCCGACGCCGCATCCCTCGCCACCCTCGCCGCCCAAACATTCACCGAAACATTCGCACCCATCCCCGGAACACCCACCCAAACCAACAACCCCCAAGATCTACAATCGTACATTGCCACCAACTGCACTCCTACCCAACTCACAAACGATATCCGCACCCACACCATCTTTCTCGCCTTTCACGAATCGACGCTCGCAGGATACACAGTCTTATCCCAAGACGCCACTGAACCCTGTCTCACATCTTCCACCCCACGAGCCGAAATCCGCAAACTCTACATTCTCCAAGACTTTAAAGGCAAAGGGATTGGCAAACGATTATGGGAGATACTGGTAGCTACGGCTCGGGAACGGGCATGTAAGAGTTTGTGGTTGGGAGTCTGGGAGCATAATGAGGCGGCCAAAGGGTTTTATGCGAAACGGGGAATGAAGCGTTGCGGAGAACATGTTTTCTTGTTTGGAGAGGTGGGTTTCTTTTTTTCGTAATTTGTTTGATTTTGGTGAATATGATTCAAATGCTGGTGTAGGATCCGCAGGTGGATGAGATTTGGGAGATGGAGCTTTGAAGGTCCTTCCCCTCTTTTCAGCTGGATGTGCAAAGCTCTTTTGCTCTGACTGCAGGAGAGACATGTCCATGTGTTCCAAACCAGTCGTTACATTCGGCGAGTCCGCACTGGGATTGACTCGTATCCAATCCATGCGCCTCTTTGGTCGCTTAACGGCGTAATACCTAGCCGCATACGACAAGTTCCGCAACAGATGGGTGTATGGCAAAAAACCTTTTTCAGACACTGGCAAGGAGAAGCACAGAATCTCTAAAGATGTCCACATATGTGTATCTCAAAAGCAAAAAGCAAGAATACTCCGTAAAATCTAGCCTAAAAACTAGCCTAATAGTTACTAGCCTAATCCTGCAAACCAAAAAAAAAACCCCCAGCTACTCTAAACAGCCCAAGTCAGCACAACCGCTTCCGGAGTCTCAATCCGTCCCCGCTCGCGTTTAACCAACCCCCGTACTTCCCGTTGCTCACTTTTGGCCACAGATCGACGCATCCCCGCAACATCTTTACCCACTTTCCGTCCCTCGTTTCCGGCCGCGTGCATTATTTGGGATTGAAGCGATAGGGCCGTGTTGTAGTGGGAGAGCCGGATGGGGGTTGGAGTGGACGCGTCCCGGGCTGCGTGGAGGTGGGTGGCTAGGAGGTGGGTTAAAGGGTTGATACTGGACTCGGAGGAATTTTTGGTGTTGACGGTGTGAAGGAGGTTGTCCATTTCGGTTGCGGAAAAGACATGTGGAACCGGCTGTTTGTTTTTGCTATTACGAGAAGAGCGGGACATGGCGATATAGTGTCGGTCCGAGGAGCGGTCCAAGTCGGCCAAGGCTTCCGTTGACGCGCGGTCCAACTCGTTTTTGGGGACCGAGAGGAGGTTTGATTTGGATCGACGGGGCGATCCGTCCCGACGATGTCTCTTGTCGTCTGGTCCGTGAACCTGAGTAGACCGGGTTGCGGTTGTCATAGCAGGGGTTGAGGTCGTCTCGTCCCGTTTTGTAGCAGGCCGGATATGTCCCGTCTGATCTTCGACCAGGACAATCGTGACTGGATCCGTCTGACAGGCCCGACTTCTACTTCTGCTACTTTTTCTGTGGTGGCGATCACTGCTGCTGCGGCGGTGGTGGTGTCGCGTAGGACTTTTCGGCATTTCATCTGGCGGTGACAATGGTTTTGTACGGTCGGAGCTGTTCTCAGGATCATCGTCCCGTTGACGACTACTAGACCGATGGCGACTACTAGACCGGTGCCGAAGATGACTTTTGGTGGTGTGGGTGTTGACAACAGGAGAGGCCCATAAACTATCCGCGGCAGCCAAACTCCCACTACTACTCCCCACATCATGTGCCCGCTCTTCAGCATCCTCCCGCCTCGATTTTCTCACGCGTTGTCGCTCATCGTCCACCACACTCATTTCTCGTCGTAAATTACCACCGCTCGAGTAGGTCAAGACGGGAGGTGGAGTTCGATGTAAGAGGGAATTGACGGTTCGCAACGCGAGGACGGGGTCGATTTCTTCGGTTAGCCAGTCGTCGGATTCATCGGCTGCTGCTGTGGGTGGTGTTTTGCGGTCAGTCGTGGTCGGCGTAACAGTCGCAGCAGGGGCAGGCGCAGGAGTAGTAGTATTCTTCCCACCACCACCGCTCATCAAACTCTGATAGGCCCAATCCAGATCCTCTGCCTCAAAATAAACCTTCTTCTTGCCTCCCTTGACCTTTTTGATTTTCTGATGGCCCCCGCGACTCTTATGTCGCCGCGGCGTCACAAAGAGCGGATACGCAGTAGCATCAATAGGCTCAACCGTCAATCGCTCCGCTTCAATCTTTTGTTTGAGTTCGCGCATGACGGATAAGGCGGCTGCCACGGCTTGTTGGCGTTGACGCTGGCGTTTGAGTTTTTCGGACGTGATGAGGTGGGTGATTTTCCGGTCGGTTTCCGTTTGCGTTGGGGCCCGGTGGTGATGGGGGGTGGTCGTGGTGGTTGGGGAGATGGGTAAGGGGAGGGAATGAATGGGGGAAAGACTATCCTTGCGTAAAGGCGGGGTGATGGGTCTCGGTTCCTTATAAGAGTGTAATCCACCGCCGCCGGAGGACCCCGCATCCATCAACGTTTCTTTGAGTTTCTGCGCTGCCTTCTCATGCTCAAGTAGACGTCGCTCCCTCAACACCCGCTCAACGCGTCCACATCCCTCCGAACACATTTTCAAGACAACAGCGTTGCTCTCGGGCGGTAAAGCCGTCATCAACTGGTCCAAAAGACCGGGGGAGACGTTGGCGCAGGGACACGTCTTCTTCATGTTGGTGGAAGTAACGAATAGCGGTTGCATTTCTGTTATTACTTGACCGAACGACAAGAGAGAGAGAGATGGGATGTGTGGGGGGTTGTTTCTTATTAGAGTTTGACATTCTTTGCTTCAGATCTTTTTAGGCTTTTGGGATGCTAAAAATAGTTCATCCTTTCGTGGCGCTCATCTCTCCCCGTTATGACCTTTCCAAGTGCCGTTCAGATCTCATCTGGCATACACACATTAGCATCTCACATCCTTTCTAACTTTCATCCTTCAAATATGCCCTTCAAAAATGTGCGTCTCCTGGTAAGGAAGACCGGCCCCATCATGATTCGATAAACCATATAAGACCGTTTCCAGCTGGGAGACCTCTTGGTTTCAATCTCAAGCTACGTGGTAGGGAGAAAGAGCGACAGAAGAAGCCATCTCTCCACAATAAAACGCGCTTTGAATGAGTGAAGAAACAAGAAGGGGATGCCGGGGACCTCCAGCTTTTATAGGGAAGAAAGGGTTGGCATGGTGATTTGGGCGTGGCGCGGGTGGTGGATTTGGTTCTGGTTGATGAGCTCGTGGTGACTCTGGTGAGAGCAACGAGCCATAAATTAATGAGAAGAACTTGATGATACGTTGGATTTATACAACCAAAGGATGGCATTATACAGAAAAAGAAACAGATATGTGTGATTATGAGGCGCGCTAAAAGGATGCACATTGATAAAAGTACTAACAAAAAAGTGTGTGAAATTGATGCAGAGATATGAGGAATGAAAAAAAGAGAGAATGAACAACAACAGAGATTTTTTGATGATGGGATTTAGAGGGGCAGCGACCAGTCCAATTGAAAGATTTGGTCCAAGAGGGAGGATGTACAATTTGTCGAGATGGGGGTTTGTTCAATCACGACCGTTAGTTGGGGTGGTGCAGTGGTGGATGGTGGTGGTGTGGTGGGTGCAGGGGGTTCAAGAAGTGGTTTAGCGGGGGAATCGGCGAAGAGGTCGAATTGGTTTAACCAGCCCAGGACTTCCTGTCGGACCGAGTCTTCACCCTCCGTGTCCAGAGATGAAGTCGATGAACGGCTACTACTACTAGTGGACCCATCAAAACTCTTGCTGGTGCCAATAGAGGAGGGTGGGGGTGGTCGGAACTGATCCGCAGCATGAGGGCTATCATCAGCGTACAACCCGACATCTACACCCGAGTCTGCGTCGCTGTCCATGGGTTTTTCGGATAGGCCGAGGGATTCACGGCCGGTAGTGATGTGGATGGTAATGTCGTCAGATGAGGGTGGTGGCGGGGATGGGGATGGGGAGTTATTGACACGACGATGACGCCGGTCCATAGCGCTCAGAGCTAGCTTGTGGAGGGGAATCAAGTCTTCTTCATCTTCTTCTTCTTCTGCAGCAGCTGCTGGGGATTGAATGGGAGGAGCGGTGACGGATCGGATGACGGTGTCGGGGACTACCAAAGGAACTGGGGTTTCATCATCGTCAACAGCAGTAGCTGGTACGACCAATTCAGCAGAGTCTTCCTGGATGATCGGAGTGGACCGCCGTGAGCCAGTCAGAGAAGAAGGAAACAATTCTTCAGCCTGGGGATCCCTCACTTCCGGCGAAGTAAGCATCAAATCCCATTTCCGCCGCAAAACAATCATGAAATTCTGGATGAGCACGACTTTGCGTAAATCAAAGGCATCCCGGCCGGTCGTATCATGGATCGCAAACTGGGTATCGAGCTTGGAGGCCGAGACGGTCAAGAGATGGAGCGGGAGAAAGTCGAGAAAGGGGGATGTGTAAGAGTTTGAGCGGGTGGGCCGGGATTGTTGCGGGGAGGAAGAAGGGGTGCGGCGGCGGTGGGAGGAGCGGGGTGGAGGGCGGGGAGGAGATGTTTTTGAATGGGAGAGCTTGAGTTTGGGGGGGAGAGGTGGTGGTTCGGGGGATCCTGATCCTGATCCTCCTCCTCCGGAATCGTCGACGTGTAAAACTTTTGTCAAGGTCATGGCGGACTCTTGAACTTTTCCAGTTTGCCGGTTGATATGATATGAGGTTTTAGGTGGTATTGTTCTCCTTGGTAGATCTGCTGGCGGGCGAGAGGAGGAGGTATCGAAAACACTTTATTTGGAAATTGGGGCTCACGAGATTTGTGGTGCGTAGCGAAATGGCGGCAATTCGACAATGGATCACTTCCCAACGTTGTTCGTATCGATAGTAGAGTCGGAGTAGAGTCGTTGTTGATGAGGTCTGAAGAAAGATTCGGTCGCAAAGTAAGCCTCACTTGAAAGTTTCCTGAAAAGGCTACGACGTACTTCAAAGTAAAAAATACTTTGTTTTCTTCTTTCCCCCGGTGCGCTGAGCTGAGTCTCAAAAAGTCTTTCACGGAAACCACAAAGTCAAAAGAAACTTTGGAACAAACAAGCAAAGGAAAAGGTTCGATATACAGACTTGGGAGCAGCCAGACGGACCGAACGAAAAGAATCCTTTTTTGTTTGTACTGAGGTAAGGGAATCGATGCGTCAAAACGTCGAGGTTATTTTTAGCTCTGGGCTCTGTGGTTTTCCCGAACGAGTCGCGGATAAAGAGGTCGTTGTTGAGGGTTTTCTGTCAAGAGTTGTAGGATGAGGTTGATGAGGTGCTAGTTCGAAAAGGTGTTCTGGGAATCTGGGAGGAAAGCCTGGCGGGGCCTGGCGGCGGAGAAGGTGAAGGAAGTCGCGTGGCGTGGCTGGCGAATACAAAAAGGTCCCGCCCGAGCACACTAACGCAAAAATACCTTGTTCAAAGCAAATCGCTGGGAATCAGTGGAAAATCAGTGGACGGGTAGAACGGAAGGCTGGAGGAGGAGAAATATCACACAGCAAATATCATTTCACAGTCCCCCAACCGTGAGAGTGAAGATTGCATTAGCCATCGAGCAGCAATTGCTTATAACTTGTGGCTCGCCCCCATGGACTCAACTCACTTCATGGAGGTCAAAACTCCCGGTTAAAATTCTGATCTTGCAACACTCCACGATTTGTTTTTCTTGATGATGAGGGTGGTGCTGGTTGGGACATTTCCATCGATTTTGAACCAACTCTTTGTCGACACACACACACACACACATCTCAGAACTCTCAGATGGGCAGATCAAACAAATACATTGCAGGGTAAAAATGAACAAATTTGAATGTTTTTCAAAGACATCAAGATAAATACAAGCAAAAAGGCTCCGATTGCAATAATAGCAGAGAGAGAGAGAGAGAGAGAGAGAGGCTGGCCTAAATACCTCACTGGTCCCGACTGGATACTCACGAGCACGGAAGGAGCACCCTCGGAATGCTTAGAGCAGCCCGTCCGACAAGCGTCAAAGTGCACTTTGAAAGATCCAGAGCTGTAATTCCGGTGTTTTTCTGAACGGCTGCGGAAAGTGCCACGGCCACATCATCTTTAATGGTGCAAGCGTCGAGAATGAGGACCTGGAGATGGGTCGTTTCTAGAGCGTGGGCAACAGATAGGGGAAGAGTTCCACCAAATACTGTGAGGGTCTCCAGGGTGGAGTTGCTGGATAGGACTCTTGCTAGCTTGTCGAAAAAACCGGACCACTCCGACACGATCGGACTCGCTACTGCTGCCGAAGGTTGCCAGGGTCACCGTATCGTTATGAAGAAGCATGGAGAGGGTCACCATGGCGTATCCAGTATAGGGGGCCCAGAGGCTGTTGCTTGTTATCGTTGGCATTGACTCAACATCTATATCTCCCGTGCCCATGCCAAACGAACGGCTATAGACGTTGTCTCGAGTGATGATGCCGTGCTGGTAAATAACTTCATTGTAGTCGCTTAACCGTTGCGGAAGGTCAGAGCCAAGAGCAGCCCGAACATTCGTCCAGTCCCGCCACCGCCGTAACGAGTTTCTGATGGTCAGTCCGTATCTGACGCAGTTGATATTTCGTTTCCTGAAGCTCACAGGATTGCTCTTTTAGGCGGGCCTCGACGGCAAACAGCCGTTCGTAGAGTACGGCATGGTCACTATTGTCGTCGTCGACCAGCAGAGTGCTGCTGCTGTGACGGTTGGTGTAGGCTGGTGGAGGGGTGGTGAGCTTTGGTGAGTTTGTTTCCCATTTTGCGATAGAGCCAGCAGCGACAACGAGGAGGAGGAGGAGGGAATACTCTGACTTACATAGTTTATGTCCAAAATGTGGAAGGAAAAGGAAAGGACGAAGCGTGGGAGAGAGTAGCGGCAGAGTATATAGCGGAACGCGTTTCGGTTCAACTGTTTTCTGTGCGGCACAGTCATATGATATGTAAACGTAATATCCAATGGTTGGTCGTTGATCTCTCGACATCTCCATCACCATCTTCACTGTACTATCCGCAAACCGTGGTATATAATCAGTACCCTATACCCAGCAAGTCCTATTCCGTAACCCGGCAATCTCCATTAAATGCCTCCAAAAAGGAAGGTAACAAAAATCCCGCCGACCCTAATACCCTCCTTCACTGTCATACTTCGGGGCGGTTTCATAAATTGACGAGGGTAGAGGTTGACAAGTTGCACGTCGAGGATGGGGAGTATATGTGCGATGCGTGTCGGAGTTCATTGCGGAAGGCTGGGGTCTATCAACTTGGAGGGGGTGAGGGGATTATGCCCGATCAAGAGAATGTAGCTCCGGGTCGATGCCAACAAGAAGAGAAAGCATTAGGCCAACCTCAACAACCGGAAGTGGTAGAAAACAAAGGTATAATACAGGCTATAGAGTAGACAAACCCCATATGGAGCATCCATCCTCCTTTTAGCTTCGTAGACTAGCATAGACAGAAAGTTGTGTGTATATGTACTAGCCAGAGTTTTGGTTTTCGTATATAATCCACCCTGTCCAATCTCGCAAAATGTTTGAGATTTATCTTTTAGGATCAACCTGCGACGCATTCTCTGTTTCTCGGAATGACCCATCTATCATATTTCCCATCAACTTGGGGAAAGCTGTCCCATCGCGAGACTCTCGACCCCCGGAATCCAGCGGAATCCAGATGAAGCTGGATGCATGCTCCGCGAGTCATGTCCCGTCACACTCTTTCATACTAAGGCACAGCCCGCAAAAGAACGCTTAATGGAAATATCGAATCCTGGCCAGCAAAAAATGGAAAACCGGCCGTTCGTCCAAGCCACCGGTATATCGCGGCCAGTGGCTTAGTCTAGCGGCCGACCCGGAACGACGAACGGAAGACTTTGTGACTTTCCTTCCCTTCAATCCCCATTTTTTGGTGGACATTACTTGGGGGCATTTTGCTCAAAGAACTACCGGCGATCGACTTTTGACGGCAGCAACCGAGGAGCGATCACTCAAGAGCTGGAGGATTGGGGTGTCGACAAGTCAATCTGGGCCAAAACAGCATAGTCTACCACCTCCCACCAACCAACCAATCAACAAGCAAACAATCAGAAGACTCTCTATGCATTCCTAAAAAAACCCCTCCCCTCCTTAGTCGAAACACAATATGGCACTCAAAGTAGAACTGACGCGATGGGTGTCGGGCGTCGAAGCCTACGAATCGGGCAACTTTGAAGCGGCCCTGACGGCATTTGAAGGGATTGCGGATACCTCAAAGATTCATTTCAATATTGGCATGACGTTTATTCAGATGCAGATTTTGGATGAGGCTGTGAGTACTAGTCCTATTATTCATTGGTGTTATTGTGTAAAGTGTGAAACTAAATGTGAAAATGTTGGTAGATTGGAGCATTGACGAGAGCTGTCGCGTGTGATCCGTTTTTGGCTGTTGCGTACTTCATGCGCGGAGTCTGTCTCTACAATTCCAATGCGTTACAAGACAGTCTAGCCGATTTCAGCGATGCGCTTACTTACTTGCGAGGCAACGCCCTTATCGACTACTCCCAACTCGGTCTATCCTACAAACTCCTGTCTTGCGAAGTCTCCTTCAACCGCGGGTTATGTCTCGCCGCATTAGGACAAATGGACGCGGCATATAAAGATTTCGACGACGCGCTCCGGTCCCGTCCCTCGGATTCCTCGGGCGATTTCAGGAATATTGAGGATGCAGTGCAGATGGGCGAAGAGGCGCCTGATCGACTGGGACCCTATGCCGTCCCACCAGATTTGGTCTACCGCCCGCCCAAGGGAAAAGTCAAGAACTCGGATAAGAAGGATTATATTGGGAAAGCCAAAGTGGTGGCGAGTGTGGAGGCGACGGATAATTACGCGGGGTTTTCGGGGCGGGAATTGAAGTTGAAGACGTTACCCCGTTCGGCGACGTTTAGTGGGGGTGGAGGGGGTGGACCGGCGAGATCGGCTACATTGGGAGGAACGAGTCCTCTAACTCCCAGCTCGGCCACATCCCCTTTATCTCGATCAGCGACTGTCGGCGCATTCCCACGCAGCCCCGGCCCCAATAGTTTTGCGGCAAGTGCGTCCCGGAGCCCAGGTCTGGGTGGACCTATGCCCTTTGGCAGTCGTTCCAATATTATCCCCGCTGGAGGACCCACTCTAGCCCGTCGCCCAACCAACAACTCTGGTGGACCAGGCACCCTCCGATCCCGTACATCTTCCCTCAGCGCACCCCGCCCCGACCCTCCTTCCCGCTACACGTCCAACCTCGACACCATCAACCCCATCGACGACCTCATGGACTCCCTAGGCTCCGCCCGCCTCACCAATGACCCCCCCTCCTCCAGATACAACCCACCCCCCTTCTCCCAAATCCCCCAACGCGCCCCATCCGCCTTTTCCTCCTCCACCTCCCAATCCTCGATCGGCACCGACCGCATCAAACTCAAAGCCCATTTCACGGATACACGCATATTACTCATCCCCTACGATATTACCCTACCCGACCTCGAATCCCGCATCCAAACCAAATTCAAGTCGCGGGATCGGTTACTGTTGAAATATAAAGATGAGGATGGGGAGATGATGGGGATTGCAGATCAGGAGGATTTGGAGGTGGCGTTTGTTGTTAGTGGCATGGATTGGGGGCAGGAGGGGGGATCTGGACGTCTTGAAGTTTGGTGTTTTGTTGAATAAATTATATTTTCTTCTTTATCTATGTGTATATCATATTTGGTCCATTACCACTTGAGTGTTTTTGGGTCCTCAAACACCCCCGCAGGGCATTTTTGATTTTGCTCATGGTCAACCCCACACACCGTCCCCCATCATAAACTTTTTTTAAAAAAAAAAATGAGAGAGCATTTCACCACGAAAAGGATAAGGTAAAAGTATCTCTCAGCAAAGAAGTAAAAAAAGGTTATAGACTTTCCCATCCATTGGCAGATATGAGACTCTCTCTCTCTCTCTCTCTTTCTCTGGCGTTGATTCTACCATTCTCAATGAATGTAAACTTGGTAAAATTGGGTTGTTTTTCCTTTGACCGGCAAAATAACTTTTCAGTAATCAGCTTTGTATATATCTTATTTGCTAGGGGAGGGAGTTTCGAGATGGGATGTCGGAGAATGTCGGGTTTGCCTGATACACTGGGGAATTGGTTCCTCGCATTTGGACTTTTTTTTTTCTGGGTATTTCAAACATGGGGCAGATCGTGATTTTATATCGCAGCGATATACCGCTTTTTTTGTCCTTCAATATAACACTTTTCTAACTAGGTGGATGAGGGAAATCCTCTGCCGATATAAAGTTGTATATATTTTTTCGGCCTCTGCCCACGCTTAATAGAACCCCAATTTAGAGACGACACATGAATATCTTTACAAAAGACATGAATGGACTGTGAGAGTAAAACCCACAGAGTGGAAACTGACACAAATGAGACGATCCAGGGACCTTTGACATGATATACCTGCGCAGATTTGACATAAAAGAGATCTGATCTATTCGTTTTTCCACTTTTTATTTCCAAGTGGAGGACCAAGGCCGAACGATCCTGGCCATGGATAATTTTTGCATACAAATGAGAAACTTTGGAAGTATGATACGAGAGGCTCAATCCATCGACAGCTACACAAAGGGCCTTGGAATGGAGTGAGATCAAAGTAAAGTTGCGGGAGGCGCTGTATCTCACGCTGGAAGAACAACAAGAACAAATACGTGAGAGCATGATAGATACAAGAAGTAAGTGGGCATATATATGGGAGAGGGCTACACTGAGACTACGCTAGTTTTTTTTTCTTCATATTTAGAAATGTTCATATTCATAGTTTTTTTTATAACATAGACTTGCTTTTTTCTACTCTTGCGGTAATTTTGGGTTTGTTTTTCTTATGGATAACGGTGGAAATGAAAAGATGCAGATCTTCGTTTGTGTTTGATTATATACTCAATCAATCAATCATTTTCGCGTAGGTATATCATCAGTTTTTTCACTCCGAAAACCCGTGTGGGCATTACCAGTGCACAGGTACAGATTCGTTTCTTGTCTTTTGTAAAGATATTCATGTCCTGATCCATGTCGTCTCTTGCTCGCAGCTAGTTAAGACTATGTCCACAAAACCCAACCGCAATTCCTAACCATATGCGAGAGTTTCGCAGAGACTTTTCACAAGCCTGTCGAACAGCCAAAATGACAAGACCAGACCAAGACCAGAGACCAGTGTGGAAGATCCAAGGTGGCAAGACCAGACCGAGACCAGTCGAGAGATCTAAGCAGGTTCCATAGTTCAAAATGGATGGCAAGGAAGTTTCGGAGTTTGTGATGACAAAGCAAGAGCCAAGCCACGAGTCAGTGCCCTGGGAACAATGGGCAAGATGAGTGAACGGAATTGCAACGCAGAATAGAACCATGCTGGTGAATCAGTCGGAACATCGGCGGCGACAGATTGCCCTCGTTAAAAGCTGTCCAATCGAACGAACGTTGCGAGGTATTTGTTTCAAAATCAAGCAACGACAATGCAAAGCATCCAAACAATGTTGGCTGCATGCCACTCTCTGGAATCTATATTTCCATTTTTTTACCTCGGATTTTTTCGGGACACGAATTTGGATGTAGCCGACCACCATGGATACTGACGCAGGGACTGTTTTGCTGACCCGGCGCCATCAAACAAGTTGAACAAGGATAGTCTTGCCGGGGCCTCTCTCTCTCTCCGCATATCGCCGCAAACTACTCGTTCTTTAATCGTAAGCGGTCATGCTATGTGCGGAGAGTTGTTTGAACAGAGAGAAATCCCAACAAAGCTAATGGAATCACCCCAGGCGGCGGCGGCAAACAATAGACCCACGCCCGGACAACATGAACACTGATAACATCAGAGTCGGCTGCAAACACAAAGAGATACACCCAAGGGTAATTCTTCCCAGTTCACACATCAAAACCCACTACGCCCTCGGGATGCACAGTTATTCGCGTTCAGAGCAAGGATGCCTTATGTATATACTTTGATGACCAGTCACTGATTTTGCCCAACTTGAAATTTGATGAGCTGGGACTTTTGCCGCTATAATGGTGATTTTTCAGACTTTTGAAGTGAGGAATGTGGGGTTGTTGGCCGTTAACCGGGCAGTTTGTTCCCGAGCAGTAAATATAACTTCTTCTTCTTTCATCTATCTTTGAAGGTTGTAAGTTTATGCACAAACCCGTCAAGGTTATCTGTAGGTTTTTCTCTCGCATGCTCTCACTCTCTAAACTTACATACAGCAGAACCTATTAGATCATCCATACCTGCGGCGTTGATCCGTTGAATCACCATAAACCCGGGGGGGTCTGTCTAATCGAGTATCCGGGTTACACAATTGCAAGCTTGAATTGCTGCGTCCTTTCTCGCAAAACCACCGCCTATTTAATTGGGGCAGAGATCAACTATAACCAGTCCCGGTGGGGAAACTGGTAATTGATTTGCAAGATTACGTGTAATGTGTTCATGCTTCGATCAAAGCAGAAGTAAGGAGAAGCAAAAGCATATTACAGAAGGCCAAACTAGTCCTTACTGCGCAGAATCATATCAACCGGTATATCGCGGAACATCGAATCGACGAGAACTGTTGAAGGAGGGTTCAAGCGGTGATATATAGACTGGGGTGATGAGCGAGAACGGTGGGGGTGGGTGAACATATTGATGGATTTGGCTGCGCTTATTGGGTATAGTTTCGGAACCCAGGATGTTCACACAAACGATCAGACTTGGCGATCTTTTTTTTTTTTGGTCTAGAAGGCTGGTAACAAATGAAAAAGTACCCCATATAGGCTGAATTTAAGTTCAATAAGCATGCTTTGTAAAAGGTAATCTACACAAATGTCAACTTTACAGGGTCATTAGTTTGAATGATGTTTTCGAGAGCGGCATGTAATGGTCGACGATACATTGGAACAGCTACATACATACATACAGAAAGGTTTCCAAAATACGGTAGGTGTAAATATCTCACCGCCGCCCCCACATTTTTTTTTTATTTCAATTGCAGTATTCTTTGTTGTACTCTTTGGGATCGCAATTTTTATTTTTATTCCTGAATCTATACATGATTTGCCCCTATGTACTTTTAACCCACAACACTTGGAAAAATGACCGCTTGACGTAAAGGAGGGTCAGACACATCACCTTGTTTTATCACCTTTGGAAGTAGAAAAGAGGGTTGGAAAAATCATACTGTTCCGTTTTTTTTTTGCATGATTCATTCGGGTCGATGATGTTGCAGCGGCAACGGCTGCTACGACTCACTGAAAGTATGGCCCAAAATTTGGAAGATCCGTACGTTTTGCCCAATGAAAGGTGACCATCCAACAGGAACCTGTTTATGAAAAAAATACAAATGGGGGGGGGGGGGGGGGGGGGGGTTGACATAAATGAGGCACAACATGATTCCCAAGCATATGAGCACAGAGAGACAACGGGTTTTCGGAAACCTTCAACTTTTCGGAGGAGCCAGCGGCAACAAGCTTCCAATGGTGTGCGGCGAGAGCAGTGGGGTGGGAGCTTTCGTAGATGTCGACCTTTGGAAACCCAGCTTTGTAAAGGTATCATTAGAACTTGCTGGTGTTCATTTCAGCTGGCAGGATACGTACCAAAGGCTACCGTCCACCTTTTCATGATTCGCTTGACCTGTTGCGAGTGGTATCTGAAAGGTGAGAGAGCAATTCAGTGTTACCCCATACCGGATGATTTTGTGCTTTTTTTGACGTACTGTCCGGTGCAACAGTACGTTGCAAACACTTTGCAATTATACCGTAAAACGTTAAAAGGTTGAGATCCGGGATCACTCATGAGCTCTCGTGCTCTTGCCACGTCTCTCATCGGTCATGTCCGAATAGTGAATTCTACTAGCCATCCGGCTCTGACCTCGGACAGGAATGTGTCCAAAATCCACTTCCCGGACTATAGGTGGAATGTTGTCGGGAAGGCACCATTTCGATGGCGGATCCTTGCCGTCCCGTTGGGGTTTTGCACGTAGATACCGTGATGCCAGGCATGCACCGGAGGTGTTGACCCCGGAAAAAGGTTGAACTTTATATTTCCATCCTTGGCCTTTGACATCTGTCCTGCCCTTAGACTCTGATGCGCCGAGCAACAACAACGTCACGTTTTGTCTTACCCCACACGCCCCACACACACGATGGGGCACACGTGACACGTGACACAAACGGATGAGATCATTGAGCCTGTTGATGTCATTGGGTTTACAGTTGAGCCGTTTTTTGAAGACTATTTAAAGTAGTGGATCTGAGATCTCCCAGACCCCCCAGAACAGACTCACAGACTCACAGACCCAATCTCATAAACGACAAACTCCAACTACAGCAATCCCAAAACAATGCACGCCACACTCATCCTCGCAGCCGCAGCAACGGCAACGCTCACCCTCGCTGGATCAACGCAAGCAGAACCCACGCTCCAAGAATGCCAGGCCCGCGCAGACAAAATCATTGCCTCTCTCAACGCCTGCAACAAGGAACCCAGAGACTACCAAAACTGCACGTGTCCTGGACTCTCCAATTTCAAAACAATGATTTCCACCGACGACTGTGACGATATCCTCGAGAAGCAGCCGGCTGGAACTCAGTTGAACGGCGTCGATGTTAAATTACAACTGGAAGCCATGAAGGAACAATCGGAAGCCTGTGCCGCGGGTAAATGGTCCGAAGTCGAAGCCTCGGCTAAACGCTTTGAGGACAAACTCAAGCAGGCCGTTGGCAAGAGTTCGGCTGTCTCTACTTCTGCATCTTTTGTTGGATCTGCTGCTGCCGCCGCCGTTGTTTACTTTTCGGTTTAATACGCTCAAGACACTTACTCTCTTTTTGTAACATACCTACCTTTACCTTACTGCATGCACGTTGTAACCCCCCATCCAAACAAGTTGTAATTAGACTATACATTTTCTTCCAATACACACTCTCTCTCTCTTTACTACACCGGCCCGGCGAGGAGGGCCCCGAGGCCGAACGCAGTGAGGCCGAGGGCCCCCGCGCGAGCGAGACAATTTCCCAAAGGGAAATTGGCGAGCGGGAGCGCGGCCATGGCCCAGACATTCTCTCGGGCAAGGGCGAGGAGGCCATGGCCCAGACATTTTTCCGAAGGAAAAATGGATGGGCGCGGAATGAGCCCGAGGAAGGAGGGCATGGCCCAGACATTTTTCCGCAAGGAAAAATGGATGGGCGCGGAATGAGCTCGGAGGAACGAGGGACGGGGACAGATTTTACAAGAGAGCAATGTTACGGGATTCACCATGAGGGTGCAACAACCATACGAGCAATGCGATGTAATATACAACAACTCGATTGGTTTTGATGGTGATCATGGGTCATGGGCGAGTATTTATGGAACATGATGATTGTTCACCCCAAGAGTTACTGTGTACTTGAATTTAGGGAAATTTTCATTCTTGAAAAAGGTTTTTTGGTAGCAAAGAAATGGATGTATAAAACGTGCCGGAATGACACATACATTCTTTCTCTACACCACTGGCATGTAAATGATATGGCAAAACATTTCTTAACTTTTATCGTATGTACATTACATGAAAGGAGGAGGAGAACTCCCATCCATGATCTTTGGCGAAGGGGTTAAAAACTTTACGATATGACATAGTTTTTAGAATGGATGCTTTTGGTGAATGGATGACTTACCATCCCTGCCAAAATGATACATTTGGGCAAAAATCATTGTTTTGCAAAAATGAACGGGGAAAACCATTTCCATTCCATGAAATAAAATTTTATGTTGGATGGGCATTTTACGCACTGGTGAAAACGTTTAAACGATTGGGCAGATGGTGCATAAAAAACAAACAGATATATTAGGCAGGGATGACTTTTCCCTACTTTTCCCCGAAATCTTGTCCCCAAAAAAAAAATTGTCTACCGGGTGAAATATTCATGTAGGGGGGGTGTGCAAAATGAGAGAGAGAGAGAGAGAGGAGGGAACTGGGCTGCCCCCCCCTGTCGGTCCAACGTGTTCCTATATATGGTCCTTTTTTTGACCAATTTCCCCGGTTCTTTTAACCTCTTTCTCTCTCTGTTCTTTTCCCCAATGTCTAAATTTCGTGCTGGTTTCTTCACCAGATTTTCCTTGTCCTTTTGTACCCGTGACTTTCTCTTCCCAGTGTGTGTGTGTGTGTGTGTGTAAATGCCCAGGTTTTTCAGTGATGCAAATGGAAATAGTTTACCCCAGTGAGCGGACAAACATCAGCGACGAACGTTTTTTCTCAGTCCTTGACTTTGGGTGTGGGTGCCTTTGGGTAAAGACGACGACGTTTCCCGAGAAAAAGTCGCACTTTAAAGTCGACACTTTTTCCTGATTGGCCCATACATACATCTTGTTATCGCAAAGAGGCTTTGTAAAAGGACTTTGTTCAATGTTAGTCTTCTTCTTCCCCCTTCCACCTGCGGTACCTTGTTCCCTTCCACCCGCGGTACCTTGCTCCCAAACCCTCCACAGAACTGTACTTTTACACCAAACAAAAGTTTCAGCCTATCGAATCCTATAGCCTTTGTTATATAGCTGTCCTGGAATTACACCATCTCACAGATTTATACCAACTTCTTGTCGCCCGGGGGCTGAACTATACCTGCTATTTTTGAATCCCCCCCCCCCCCCCCCCCCCCGTCAGTTTTGTTCTTAACCCTTTGACGACCCAGCGACCTAAATATAGGATCAGAACGCGTTTTTTTTGACTTTACCATTAGAACAGCTCAAAACTTTACACATTTTTGAGGAAGGCTACTTGGAAGAAAGTGATAGATCTGGTTCTTCTGAATAGATCCATGGCCTCCAACTTTTGTTGCGGCATCTGGGGCAGAGATTCCAAGACTGGCTACTTTCATATTTGGGATGAAACCAAAAAAAAAATCGAAAAGAATGCTAAAAAAAATCAGAATTTGTATATGGAAAATGACAGAATCCGATCCCCCAGGACGAATTATCCCAAGGTCAAAAGGTGGCCCATTCAATTGTTGTCAATGTCGACTTTCATGCTCCTCTTGATGCCGTTCTGGTGCCATAGTTGGCATCGCGTCCAAGACTGAAATTTCAAACTCTGCTAATTGGTGAAAAGACGCATCTAGTGAAGGCATTTACAACCAAGATCTTGAAGAAACAGCCACCGGGGACTTGTACAAAGTTGTTTGGATGGGTCTAACGTAGAACATATTACCCTGGTGGTAGTCCCAGGTGCTTATGGGACCTCGTACAGCATGTGCTGCGCAAGTCCTGGTCTGAGCAACTTGAAACGGCAGTAACTTTGCCCCCAGACATGATAAAAAGGTCAATACCGGCTCATTTTAATCCTTGGATGCCCACAGTCACTGTGGAAGCCAAAATATCGAGGTCTAAGGGATCAAGTTTAAGCGTCATAACGGTGTTTGTAAATTTTGCCGCTCATCCCGCAGTGTGTCTGCTTCCACTGAGAATATTCAGGCTTCCTTTTGAACCCTAGCTTGAGAGTCCGATGTGAGTCCGATGTGACTGAATCCTATATTTAGGATGACGCGCCCCGGGAGCCAAACGGTTTAATCCCCCTTCCAAAAAAAACGAGGATGTGTTCTCTTTTCCCCATCTTTATGCATTCTATATACGTAGATTCGCTAGGATTTGGGGAGGTTTATTCCTTGACTGTATATACTCAAATTGACATCAGTTTTTCATTTTTCGTAGGTAGAGAGCCATTTCTGATTTATTTTTTTCATCTCCCTATATATCAAAAGAGTCTACTTTCATCGCAAAACAACGCTCGGTCGGTCCCCGTGACCTGTCCGTTTTTCATAGTCTTTTCCGTTTCTGCCTGGTCTCTTTCAGACGCAGTCCGTCCTTTCCCTACCTGTCAATTTTAATGCTGATTTTTTTTGGCCGGTAGTCTTGCTTCCTGTCTTTCGAACGAGCCTGTTGCCAGATTTTTTTCGAGCCTTCTGGCCTATTCTGTCCACAAATTACTACGATTTCGTGTCCGCCGGTTTTCAACAAGTCCGCTAGGGTTCTGTCATGACCCTTCACAGTCTGCTATCCTTCTTTTCTGACCTCGCTTTTTCTCCCACCCTCCTGTTCACCTCTGTTCCTGGTGTCTCCCCGTCCTGTCCTGTTCTTTCCGACTTAATGTCAAAGATGATCCCTCCTTTCCTGCCTGTTCTATGCCCTAACATGGTATTTCCTCGGATTGTCATTCTTTCGGCCTTTTCTTGGCCTTTGAAGATTACCTTACACTTTCTGATATCCTGTCATGACTGTTTCTTTACTTTCCGCAGTCCGTTGATGTACCTTTTCCCCCTACTTCTCTTTGACGATTTCCTGTCTACGCGCCCGCTGGGTTATAATCCCTTTCGCGACACCGCCAAGCTCTTTCTGTTCTGGGCTCTCCTAGCTACAGTTTCTTTTTTTGTACTTTTTGTCTGGAGATCCAACTTTCTGCAGCCAACCTTTCTTTACCATAGTTGCAGTCCCCATTCATCTGCTCGATCTGTCTGGCGGATTAAACAATTTCCGGACTTGTCCCTTCTAGGGCTGTTGCTTATTCTTATCTTCCCACTCTTTCCGTCCTGACCTTTGTGCTTATCCGTACCTGCGATTAGTAGTTCGTTTCGTATGTATCTATATTGTCTTTCTTCCTTCTGCTCCTTTATTTCCTATTTGGACTGTCCTGTGACTCTAGCTAATCGGTCGGATGTCCTTGACTTGCACTATCTCGCAGATTATAGCAACTTCTTTTCGCCTTGGTGCCCCGGCAGTCCTGTATCAATTTGAGATGGTCCAACATTACGGTTTACTGTCTGTTCTTTTTTTCTCTTTGAAATGGAAAATCTGACATTCATCTCTTTTGCTGCACACCGATTACTTTGTCCCCCCCCCCCCATTCTTTGCCTTTCCTGTCCATTTTGCTTCTGCCACATAATTCCTCTCTTCGCTTATTTATTGCTTCTTTTCCTGTTCGGGGCTTTCCTGTCTTTCTGCATGGTCTGTCCTTGGACTGTACGTACTCCTGAAACCATCCTTGCTTTCTACTTTTGACCATTCTATACTCCTGATCCTCTGCCTGACACATTGAACATTTATGCTACACTTCTACTTTAAGGGCTGACGCGTATTATTTTGTTCCCACTCTTGCTATGTTGTCCTTTCTTCTATCTTCAACTTAGGCAGGCAGATCTGTCCGTTATTGACCCATTAATTACTTGCTTCCTTTTTATCTTTTCATCCCTATTCGGCATATACGCATTGGGCGACTCTTTTACATTACAACTTTTTACGTGACTTTCACTATTTCTTTTCACTGGCGGTGGTGAAGGCGGATGCTACAGTTTTCTGTCAACTCCGGTAACATTGGCTCCCGTTCTCTTCCCACTTTTCGCGTTTCGGAATACTATTGCTTTTGTATTCCCCGAATGCAAACATAACATTCACCTCTGTTTTCTTTCCACTTCTCAAACTTATGACTACCCTATTTCTATTCTGTTCCTCTCTTCTTACATCATTTCAGGAGCTGATACTTTGCTTTCATCCTAGACCAATTGACATTCTGAACATCCAATTCTCTTCCCTAGCTCTATTACGGCTCTGTTCGCTTGCTCTTGGGAATGCGATTCATTTCTTTTGCTTAGACCTGTTTCCGGTCTGTTAGCTTGCTCTGTTGGCTTGCTCTTGAGAAAAGAAGGCGCGAAAGCGCCGCTATCCACTTGTATATATAAAGTTTATTTCTTTTCACTGGCGCGATTCCCCAACTTCCCTAATATCGTCTCTGCCCCCAACTTTTGGTGCTGTTGGATTTGACCTCGCTGGTTTCCTTCTCTTTGTACAGTTTCCACATTTACGTTTTACTACAGCCTCTGTTTTGCGCCGTCAAGTATATGACTTTTTAAAAATCTTCGCTTCAAGAATGTAAGAACTGCACCAAAGGACAATCTAATGCAGATTTACTCATCAATATCGTTTGTGTATATATACCCTAAACTTTTATTTGATCTCGCTGTTTTCCACACTTACGTTTTACTGACTGTTTGCGCCGTCAAGTATATATGACTTTTTAAAATCTTCGCTTCAAGGTTGGGTAGAACTGCATCAAGGACAATCTAATGCAGATTTACTCAGACCGATATCGTTTATCTATATACCCCAAACTTTTATTTGACCTCGCTGTTTTCCACATTTACGTTTACTGACTGTTTGCGCCGTCGAGTAATATGACTTTTTAAAATCTTGCGCCGCTTCAAGAATGGTTAAGAACTGCATCAAGGACAATCAAATGCAGACTTACTCAGGTGTCGTTTGGTCTATATACCCCAAACTTTTGTTTGACCTTCGCTGTTTTCCACAGTTTCCAACATTTACGTTTACTACAGCCTCTGTTTGCGCCGTCTACTTGTATATATACAAGTATATGACTTTTACGGGCCCATGTTAAGCTTGGTGCGGTTTGGTTAGAAGTAACATCCGGCGTAGTACTGGATGTAGTACATCACGAGAAAACAGTACCGGCCATGGGGTTACTTTGCGCCCGCGGTGGCTCTTGTTCAAGAACCGTGGGGACCGTCCTCCTCCGCAGGTGCGCGCAGTAGGACCTGAATTGTACGATGGCATCATAGTCGGTATGTATTCACAGTGTTGTAATGATGCCAGTGGAGATCACTGTATGATAGGTAGCTTATGCTGTGCTTATCCTTTTTGGTTCGTCGGATCTGATTGTCTATTCAGTTCTCCGGTAAAGTTCTCAACCTGTATCCTCCCTACCGGAGTTTTACTAGTACGTGTGTTTACGTAATGCATTAAGATCTCGAATGGTCATCCCATTGACCGGATTCATAACACACAGAAAGAAGTAAAAGCAAGCAAATGATGCAGACACTCCTCATATTTACAATCTGTTAGTAACAAGCCCAACCCGTGATGTAAATTGGCCAACCAGTAGTCCGAACTTCCCAGAATCATGTCAACTACATCCATCTCCACTTCAGCATGGGTCCATCCTTCGTATTGCAGCGCAATGAATCGACGGTCGGTGAATTTGATTGACGAGGCGACCCGTTGGGGGGAAGTCAAGCAGTGAAAGGTTGTATGATGAGCGGTGGGCAGGCTGGAAAAAAGTACGCTGTGGGTCCGTGACATTCTGGAAATGATCTGCACGACAACAAACTCAAGTCTCAGGGCCCAACAATCTGCCAACTCTTTTTTCTAAAAGGTGATATGTCAGTCCGTCCAAATTTGGGAGTAGGACGAGTCTGTAAATTTAAAATTTCGAGTGTCGGGTGAACAAAATGCGAGGTTTAGGAGACGACTCCGTCCGTGCTCTGGTAGACTCTTGCCGGAACTTGCGATACATGTCCATTAGTCGAACAAGTATCACTCACGAAGGGGCATCGTACGTCGAGCTACATGCTCGACATGTGGAGGAGCTATTACTTCGCGACAACAACCACGACCACAGGTCCGTTTACTTTTCAAAAAGATTTGGAACGTGTTCCTATGAGAGATGATCCCGCGATAGTTCAGTAAAACCTCAAGGAAGGGGCTTCGGTTACGCCCTTTACAGGCAACAGAGATTCCCGTATAAATGTGATAAGGTGGTGAAAAACTAAGAAAAATAATACTGTGCCATGGTTGGATCTGAATTCGTTTCGCCGAGTGCGGGTAGCTAAACGGAGAGACCATCCGAGTAGTTCGTGACAATTAACTCAGAATTGGTCTGGGGGCAGAGACAAAACGGTACTGACGGCACTGGGCGAAAGTACGGTAACATATTCTAAGTAGACAAACTAGTAGTATTTGTAGGTATAATAAAAATACACAATCCATAGATAAAAAACGATGTATAGAAGAAAATAGACACATTCCTTGAAGAATGGGCATGATCAAGAAAAAGAGCGTTCATCAAGCCATGATTGTAGAAATCTCAGGCGAGTACAAATGGTAAGTTGGGCAGTGCTGATAAGAGCGTAGCGGGACCGGAAGCGAAACAGACATTCTCCGTTCTGGGGGAAACTCAATATCCATATCCGAGTCGAATTCTTCCCAATGGCAGAGATCAGAGTCAGTCAATGCCGGCATCGAGAATGAGGAAAACGACTCCCAGTCTACGCCAAATTCTTCTGAGGAGGGTTTTTGCCGGGCTGAAGTGTAGAGACTGGCAAAAACGTCGAGGATGGATGCTTGGATGGAGTTTTTACGGGATTGACTGAGTGGGCGGGACATGGATGCTGCAGTTGATGGGGTTTGGTGGGTAGTGGGAATGCTGATGGATAACGGGACGGCAGGTGGACATTTTTTAAGTTTGCGGTGGGGTGGTTTAGAGTTTCGAACCGGCTGACGCCCTCGGAATTCCATCTCTTTGTCATGGCCCTCTTCCTCGTCCAAGGATAAATACAAGTTTAGAACCTCGGTTGCGTGACTGGGGGGTGGTGCCACACTCCCATCTTGGTGGTGTTCTTTGATGGATGCCAGTGTAAGAGATATGCTTGTGCGTCGTGATGAGCAAGATTGAGACATGGTGTGTAAGTGTTTTGGTTGGTGGTGGTGGGGAGTACCAAGCGGGAGGTTATATACGGTTGCGAGCGACGCGTCAAAATTCCCACAGCGATGTCAAAAAGGTGATCCTTACTTTACGGGTCGGTAAAGCAAATCTTGACAACCGAATCTTAAACAAGGTTTGACATCTATGACCAAAGTGCATTCTGTACCATTTCAGATAACAAAGCGGGGTAACTGAACAAGAGACTGCCAAAAACCCCCGCTCGCAATCCGAAGTTTTACAGTTTTAAGGGGTTCAAGTTAACAGATCCAAAGTTTTACAGTTTCAAGGGGTTCAAGTTAACAGACAAAACACCAAACTTTGAAAGTGTTTTTCAAAAGTGGACTTTACGCAGCTGGGAGATGATGTTCGGAATGTATACCCGATATACACGACGGATAATTTGATCTTTGGTCGACGTGAAATTGTCTGCCGCCCCAATTTCGGGAGGTGCAGCGTTGTAACTTGTCGTAGGAACCTTTCCCCTCCTCATTCATAAATGCTATTTTTTAATTGATTATGACTACAGAAATCAGGCTACTCAACCCTGTGTTCAGCTCTTTCGTTAGACCCTCACAAAATGTGATACACTTGTCGTAGGATGTGGGTGTCTCGATGTCTTTTTCTTTTTTTTTAGTAAGTGTCTAGACCGGGTGTCTAATGGAAGGCGCATTATTTGCGATTCAACACTTGCACCTGAACTTCTGCCGCAGCTCGACAACCATAGGATGCCCTCTCGAACGGATGTCCCCTACGACATCGTTGCGCAGATTTTCGAGGACTACAACGCCCTGAATCAGAGAGATACCAGGACACTAGCAGCCCTATGCTTGGTATCTCGAACATGGAAGCAGGTAGCCCAGCCCCATCTCTGGAAAGTGGCATGGTGTGTGAGGACGAGTTTAGCGTCCAACTCGAAACTCGGTCAATTCGTAGATGGCCTTGGACTACGCAACTATCGACCGGACTGCGACTCGAATGTTTTCCAAGTAATAGCAAACTGCTGCCCAAACTGTAAAGTGACATTCATCCTGTACAAGTATGCCCTCTTAGCTAACTCATTGACAGCACATTTCTTGAAGTAATGGATTGCTCGACTATGAATGACCAAGATCTGGTGCAGCTGGCCGAAAATTGCACTCAGCTCGACTTCTTGATTGTATATCATACCCCACAAATCTCGGAAAGCGGCTGGCTCAAAGCAGCATCTTTTCTAAAGCACCTGCGGAAGCTGAGTGTCGGCGAGAACCTTCATTTTCAAGACACGGCCATTCGTGCCGTTATCAACTCTTGTCCAAAGTTGCAAGAATTTTCCATCTCCAAAACGGGTATTACTTGTGAAGGAATTTCGTACATCATGGGACATGCTCCAAGATTGGACCAGTTATATCTCGAGTACAATCAGCGCATCCGGCGGCAACAGATTGAAGCCATTTTGTGGCAGAAGCCGGCACATTTGGACCTTGAAGTTTACTCGGCTGGTGAAAACCCGATATTTAGTGAAGCCACGGAACGTAACGTTGGTGATCAATAAAGATTTCCGAGCAAAATTATGTCAACAAGCGGATGAAGCGGGAGACAATTGAGCCAAGATTCACGATAATTCATTTCACTGAGTATATACAATACTATAGTCTACCTAGCCAACGGGTCTTGTAGCAAAGAGTCAGTGGGTATTGATTGCCCGGGTGGATTTTGCTCCACTGGGTATCTGCTTTAGACCCCCCTCCTTAGTTTAGTGGTTGTCGTAGGTGCAGTTCTACCATTTTGAGTTGACTTGAAGCGATCCGTGCGCTCTCGACTGAGATTTTTTGAAGTCATAAACTGCACTTGTTGTATATTGGAGATGCTACTTTTGAACTGTTGACTTTTACTTTGGGGGACTTTTCCCATGGTGCTAATCCTGCTAGTGCTAATCTTGGCAGCCAGCCAATCAGCGGCCGCCGGAAAAGAGAACCCTCTTGGTTATGACCTTTGCTTGTGCGTTCGGCGTGCAAACCCCGCTGGCGAAATAGCCTGGATACAGACGTTACTGGTAGGGTACTACGATACAATGATACAATCTGTTTCATCAGTAACTGCGAGTCTGCGATCCGAGGGCCATCCTATCGTGTTGAAGGGGCGGAATACCAGAGTCTTGTTGAGTGATGGAGTAATCGAGTGTTCAGTGTAAGCAGGAATACGGTTCTCTCCTTGACATATTGACATCATCAAGACACCGAATGTCACCTAAACAAAGGAACACCTTGGACACACCCAGAGACACACCCACGAGACACTCACAATACGTTGTTCATAACGCGGTATCAACCTCGCAACATTCAAGTTAGAGTTTTTGTATCTAGGCGCATATTGTTGTCATCGATAGAATCGTAGAAAAGGGTCCTGTGTTCTCCTTTATGGGGAGGCTCTCTTGGATTCCGTCTGTTATACTCGAGCACGAATCCGCTGCACGATAAATGTTGCTCAAATCGCATAAATTCCGTTCTGGGTGGTCTCGATCTTATCAAGACATTTGCACACAGAGTGACACCCTGGAACGGAACAAAAGATTTGTTTTCCTTGCCATGGCCCCCCCACGTCGTGATGTGTTGGCAATCATAAGAAATTTTAGGTTCTCATCTCGTATATTCCATAATTCAAAAGTTTGTTATTTCGCTGGAAGTGGAATGCGGAAAGTCCATGCTAAAAGCCCCGACCTACGTCTCTAATACCACAATCAGTTTGTTGAATAATCTATGATCATTATTTTCCCGAGAGTACTTCTAATAATGATCAGAGATTTTGGTTTATGTTCCCAGATGCGGCCAATGATATGAGGTGTAAAGGGCCGTTGACATATGCACGGGATATCCTATCTGTCGAAAAGCAGCTCGATAATGAGAGCTGACTTGGGAAAACACGATGCTGCGATGGGTTGTAAAATGAAACGCCGAAATCACACATCTCCCGCTCTCCAGCCATTTCATAGCGTACAGTTTTATCATACATTTACGCCCAGATGTCTTGATACTCTCTTGTACTCGCGGGCAGCATTTATACCGCATCGCAAATTCGCAATTCAGTCCGGCGGACTGGTTCATGTGATATATAAAGGATGAGAAATCCTGATGGGCTGCGGGGGATTCCCTTGTCTTCATGTGTATGTATCAAGGACGTGCAATTCCGAGCCCGTCCAAGAAATTAGCTGACTCTGGGACGAAAAAAAAGGTCCGGAAAGGACTATGCCAAACTTTTGCGCGGCGGGCGGGCGGGGCGGCTCAGATGGCGCGAAAGCTCCGGCGACAGCTTGGAGAGCGGCTCAGCTGGAACACCACACATTTTCTTTTAACAACTTTTTTGGTGGTGAGCCTTTCCATTCCCATTTTGAATTTTGAGGAGATCCAACATCACGTTCTGCTCCGGTATTCGGACCTTTGGTCGCCGCCGTGGGCGATATCCGCGGGAGCCTGGACAATCGCTATTATGTACTAGACTTGCATCTGAAGGGGGCTGAAGCAAGCTCATGGGGAAGTGGGCGTTCATCTCTCTCGGGAGTTCAACCGATAATTTACTTTATACCAAATGGCTTTTACCAATTTTACTGTGATATGATATGTCAAATGACTTTTTGGGCCGGGATTCGGATATCCCATCTTCGACATCGGTGAACTTGCTCCGCGACCGCCCTATGCGGCGATGACTATCTACCAAAGGCGCAACGACATGATATACGCTGAAAAACTTTCAAATGTGTAAACCGCATCTCCACATTTCCCGCAAGTTGACGCTATTTTCCAAACATTGAAACTCCCCAAAAGCCTTTTTTTTAACATCCGGTCTTGGAGCCACAATGGCAAGAAAACGTTCGGGTTGGAGGGTTGGAGTCCTAGCCTGATCTATATGATCTCATTTCATTTACCAATTGCTGTGTGTCCCTTGGGTAGTGTCCATACTCTACCGTTTTCTGAACTTTTCTCTCTCTTTTGCGCGTGAAGAATATGCTTAATTTTGTTAAAGGTGCACCAGCCAATGAAGGTAAATTTTAAATGCCGGCCCTGGTTTGGCAGTCGTAGTATGTGGCAGGACGTCAAAGATATCATATCAGAGGGGAGTTTTAACCAAATTCCGGGTCTTGCTCATCATTCGAAGCCTTGATTGATGCGGTCGAGCGTCAAAATGTTTCACATGTTATGGATGTGATACAATGTCAGCCTCGATGTAGCAGCTTCTTCGGTTCCCAATGGTATGCCCCCACTCATGAATATCTGGACGCGATAACGTCGGGATGAGATGCATCACGGACAAACGTGCCTGTGAACGCCGGGGCTCGACGCTGGGAGAGCCTCGGTGGGATTTGGCTCACCCGCGTTACCGTGTTGCAGGGATTTCAAACTTCTCAGCAATGGGTCGTTTGCGTGTGCAACGCCGGTGCCGCCCTCCATCCACCAACATTTACCGTTCCGCATCCGACCTATGGGACTTGTCGTCACGCTAGGTTCGGTAGGACCCCAAATCTATTGTGCACCCTGTTACAGGTTGTACCCCCGTACTTCAGCCTTCGATCCTCGACTCGTTTCCCAACCGGCAAATCAACAGTTTGCAGATCCATAGCGCCAGCGCCCCCACAGCTGCCCAATCGGACTGGGATGTGTTCAAGCATTCAACGTCTCCTTTGCGCGCAAATGACCCCAACTTTTGCTGGAACGAAATGGCTTTGGGCTCCGGCTTCTTTTTGCTTGCGATTCCTTCATTTGCACGCCCGCTGAAATGAATGAATGAAGGGGGGCGAAAGCTGCAAGGAAACGGAAAAAGTGCTGAGGAAAGTTTTGTTGATGCTTGGTGCAGTCAAAGATCCTTTTTTATTTTCTTTGAGGTTTTTTATTCGGCATCTCCCTTGGCATCCCAAATGCTCTCGGTTCTATTCATCATCAGCATACTTTAAGAGCTCGCACTTGTCCCACCCTGGGCTGTCCCCTTGTTACCACCTCCATTTTTACCCCAGTCAAGGAGTGGTCATCTCGTCGACGCCAACTGGTTGCGATTTTTTCTATAATCGTTCATCAACTTTGTTCGGAGCCACGTTTTGTCTCTTGTTTATATCGCTCTGCAAGTGCCCCGAACGCCCTTCGATTGTATCGGCTCGTGTTGTTTGGAATCTTCAAGGTTTAATTCCCGCCATCATCATCTATCGCATCTGGCTTTGGTGCAAGTCGTCGGCACTTTTCGAAAGTTTTAGATCTTGCACATTGCCGATTTCAAAAGCTTGGAGGGCCCGATAGTATCACCCTTCGCGTCCGATCGAACACTTGGCAAGTCAGCGACCTTGAGAAACCCGGTGGCAAGATCCTCTTGTTTTACTGTGGAGTCAAGTCGAAGCTTACCTTCCGGGGGCACAAAGGCTTACCGGTAACGCCGTCGCATTCACTCCCACGCTTGCGCACAACCACTCGAATTGAAGAGCATCATACGCTATCTGCTCGCCCTCCAAGTGCAACACTCCCGCACCCGTCCCTCGCAACTCCCACCGGCGCTGACCATCTTCGCCAATGTCAGACACGTCCCGCCCCCCAGGCTCTCCATCAGATTCGTCCGCGTCGACATCTCTCTTGCCGGTCAAATGCCTCTGGTCGGGCTGCACCTCGTCGTTTTTGACCGAAGACAGTTGTTTTGAGCATCTGAATCGGTTGCACGCTCAAGATGGTAAACAAGTCTGCGCATGGCACCCTCATTTGGGCCGGCCCGTTTGCGGACAGCCGCTGAGAAACCGGGGCAAACTTTGCTGACCATGTCGTGACGCATTTTAGTACAGCACTGAGACCCATCCAATGCGCAGTAAGCATATTTATGATGTGGTTTTCCCTCTAAATTAAATTTGTTAATTTGATTTTACTTTTAGTTATGTTCTACACGTCTGCGGAACCGCCAAGATGTCAAGAGGCACGAAGTCAAACACCAAACTCCAGAGGTATGGGTCTACTTGCTTTGCGCAATGCTCCTCGGCAAATCTAACTCGATCTTTACAGGAACTGGCATCTAAACCCAAACCACGCAAGCGCAAGGCAGCGGGCGGTAAGAGTGAAGCTTCGACACCATCACCCACCTCTGCATCGTCGGAGTTACCCCTACCATACCAAAGTGTAAACATCCCGCAAGTAAGCCCACGCTTGGCAGCTGAACATCATCTAGCCGAACAGCATCCCCATCACCCCCATGACCCTTCTTTCCATCAATCTCACCATCAGCTATTGCAAGAACAACATCATCAGCAACACCCCCAACATCTCGCTCCCTCCCTGCACCCGTCTGGAGTAGACTCACCCCACCCGTATGATATGCGTATGCGAGTACCCGGCATGCCCTTCCCGGGCACCCTCAACATCGACGGCTCCTTGTCTCAAAACACATCAGTCATAGGCTCTTATTCTCCCGCTCCTTATTCCCCCATGGCACAAAATTCGTACTATCCTTGGACACAAAATTCACAGAGTCAGTCCGGCCAGGAGATGCTGGGTATGGCACCAGCCGGATTTTACCCCACCCATATTATCCAGCAGCATACTGGCATGGCGCCACCCCAGCACCAAGCGATGAATATGGCGGCAGTTGATCCCAGTGGGGCAAGGCGGTACGGCGTGTTGCAGGATGCCCAGCAGCAGGCCACGTCTTCGGCATCAAGTCATGCCATGCAGCAACGGGTTCGACCTGCAAATCAACCAGACGCGTTAACGATCCCGCATGTTTCAGTGCACAGCATGAATACCGCGGCTGGATACTCTCAGATGAGTGCGGCGCCATACACCGGGGGGCATCAGCGGCAACCAAGTGGTCTTTATACTCCATTGACCCCAGCCTCGTCTCCATCCACATGCTACTCGCCCATTCAGCAACACCAACAACCCCATCAAGCATCTTCTTCTTCAAGACCAGGTCCGGACTTTTACCCCGCTCAATATCACTCTCCACAGCAGACACAATCAGAGCAGCATCTACAGCAATCTCAACTTCACCATCATCATGTCATGCAGCAGCAGCATTCTACACCTACATCCGCGCAGCAATTCACTCAGCAGCCGTACGCACAACAAACTCTCCAACGCGCGACTTATACCCCGTCAAGACTATCTGCGGATATACTTGCCGATTCGCAGCAGCAGGCGCGACCCTCATCCTCCAGCACTGGCTGGCCACAGCACCACCCTAATGCCCCACAAAATGCAGGGGATCACCCAACTTCCTTCACGTCGCTGATGGTTAGTGGATCAGCTGATCCCATTCCATCCCCGACATATCTCTATCCAAACCAGTCTTATTCCCATGGCCATGGCTTTCCTCCACATCCCTCGTTTCAAAATCCTTCCTCCGAAGACGCTGCCAATAGTATTATTCTGCCTGCATTGCATCAAGCTTCCCTCTCTGGCCAATGGCAGCCTCCCAGTATCCAAGCGCCAACATTCCACCCTCCCACCTAGGTGCTCTTCCCCCACCCCCACCGTCCTCAGCAACATCATCAAGGCGTCCCAACCCCCGCACCCACTCAACTCAGTCCGATAACGACTCCTCCTCTTTATCTCCTTCAACTACTGCCGCAGATCCGCCAAATGCATCCTTTAAACGTACCAAGCGCGATCATCTCCAATCGCTCTTGCCCACCGCGTCATCTATTGACGCCCTGCCGCCTTCGCCGGTCGATTCGGCTCCCTCATCATCAGCTAGATAGATGACTCAGCCAATGAATGATCATAATCACTTAGAGCTTTAGAATATAGATGATACACCTACAGGCTTCCCACTATAATAATGCAACCCCTTGTGCCTCTAATTTGTGAACCTCTGGGCCCAAACCTACTAGACATAGATGCGAAATATCTCCAAGCGACTATAACTTTGCAACGCGAGTGTTACATTTTTGTCATCAAGATGAGTTGATGTTTTATGATAGGACGGCACCAAATTAACAAAACCATTTACTTACTTTATAAGAGAAAACCATCACAACCCAGAACCCAAAGTACTACATGCATCTCTACCCAACAATCTTTTGCATTGCCTTTGAAGATCAAATTTTCCTAATCTCGACGATTTCCCGCGTTTGTGGGTAAATAGCTCGGATGGGAGCTAAAGCATCTGACCCGGTGATGATGTTGTAATGAGGAGTTCGGGCCTATAGGATGATATGGACATAAGAGAAAGGTACCGCCGCATGAACATTTTCCTAGCACTTACATTTGCAACAGCATTGACGTGCGCCAACGTTTCGATTACAGCGCGCTGTCCTTCCTTGTATCCAGAGTGGGGCTCGCCATGAATAGGGAAACCTATTCAAAAGTCAAGTTAGGTTGAAAGAAACTCTGAAAGTCTCTATTCATTTATTTTCGTACCTGTAATGATATCGTAGCGAGGTTTATCCGCGCCATAACCAACGGGTGCAGCTCCTGGTGCGGCCAAGATACGACTTTTTGAACCCGTTGCGGGGCCGGTTGAGTAGTTTTCTGATTGGTGGTACACTGGGGCTGCATTGTCATTGGATTGAGACCCGTCATGATGGTGTGCGGAGGCATCAGAGGATGAGTGGGTGTTGTTGTTGTTGGAGGAGTGTTTGGGTGGGGTCTTAACCTGTACACATTTCTAATTAATTCCAAGGTTCGCGAGTTGTAATTCTTAGTATACATACCCTGCTATCATCCCGAGGTGAGGCCTGCGGTAGGGGCGGCAATGTCACAGTTCCAGCCGATCCTGATTTCTTTGCTCCATTCTTCTTGGTATGTTGCTGGGACTGCTGCTGCTGCAATTGCTGTTGTTGCCGAATCTCCTTCTCCGGATGCATCTCCTTCAACCACCGACGATGCGCCGCCCAGTCTTTCGCGGCCGGTTTTTTACAGGCTCGGTCATGAAGTTCATGGCTTCGTCGAACGCTGACCACCGACTTGCGGGGTTTTTTGGTCGTGGATGGGTCCTTGAACGCAAGACGATACTCGGTCATGAATGGAGCATAAGTCATGGCAACAGGGGCGGGGTGATGGACCATAACTGGGGAAACTTGGGTAAACGTTAAACCTTGTAGATGGTTTCGGGTCAGGACCAAATGAGGTCGTTGGTGTGGATAACGGGACGGTCTTCCTTTGTCAGTGATTTCTTGGGAAGAAAATAGTGTATCTGCAAGTAGTGGATCTGTCAATTTTGGTAACTTGGCATTTTAGGGGTATCACCCTTACTTTCGGAGATTTTCTCAGGTAATCGGTTGATTTTCAGCTCTTTCAAGTTTTAAAAATCAAGAGTTGTTACTTATGAAAATGTTGTATGCGTGGAAATACGAACGTTTCACAAGCTATCGAAGTTACCTAGTGATAGGTTTGCACAATTTTATAACTTTTCGGAGAGTCGTTTTACCACTTCCCTGATGAGTATTCTATTAGCCGCTCAGTTCATCCGCTATTTATCTGGCACTATGCTTAAATGATTCCAGACTCAAAAATGGGTTCTGGGCAACGACCAAAGAGAGTAATGCCTCCCGTGAAAAAAACAACATAAGGAGGTCAAGCGACATGCAATGGGTAATCTCGGGATTCAACTGTTCCAAAAATAGAAACAACCAATTTCCCTAATTGTCCATCCTTTGCATTCTGTTTACTGCTGCTGACGATTAAATTAGGAATTCTATATTGACAACAAAACAGTACTGCGGATGAAGAAAAGTTGGTGTGTACAATTTGGGTAAAGAAGCAAGACTCGAGACACTGCGGCCTCAACAGAAAAGATACCGGTATCTGGAAGAAGTTTTGAAAAGGCCAATTCCCCAAGGTCAAGGGGAACGCCGGGCGGATAGTGCAGCGCATTATATCATTGCTGAGGCAACTGATTGCACGAATCGACTGCAAGACATAAACTATCGGAACGACATACCATCTTGGAATCGGCTGCTCATTGTTCGACGAAGACAACCTTGTCAAAATGCGACTCAAGCTACATGGCTCATTCGAAGCCTTAAGGGATCATGTGCAATCTGGTCGCAAATCAAAAACTGGGGAAAACAATGGTCCCGGCTCAGGGGGGAAGTCTGGAAGTGTTGATCAGCTTAATCAGACGGGGGGACCTCATCATCGGGGCCCAGCTCTCAGTGGCCTCACGCGAGTTAGTTCGGCATCCAGTTTCGACTTGGCTAAATCGCGCGGGTCGCGTATGTCTCTGCTGGATGGTGTGCCATTGGGTCATGGTGAGGGGGCTGCTGGCTCAGGACCGCATTTGAGTGAGGGAGAGCTTTCTGATTCGATATCTGAGTTACATACCCGGCCGTCGCCCTCTGTCACATCTCGTGGTTCCCAAGGTCGCAACAGCCGATTGTCGAAAGAAATGACCGTCGGTACACCAGATTCCGGTTCCCTATTAGTCGGATCCGGATCAGGAAGTCGGCCAACGTCGCTGAATCGGGGGCAAAAAGGAGATCCAAGTCGAAATAGCGTTTTTTTTAAACCAGGGTTTTTCAACACTGATCAGGCTCTCCAACCTAATATTGCTGCCGCGTCTGTCGCATTTGCTCCAGCACCCGCCCCAATTACGACTATACAAGCCTCCACGCCAGCCTATACCGTCTCGACCGACGACGACGATACGCAAGACGATGTGATACCCCAGTACCGAGATAGCGTTGTGTCCGATGGATCTGGTGGTACGGGGGCCAGACCTTCCCAGAGCAAGTATCGCGAAATGGCAGGAACTTTTGCTGTATCGTCAATCCTGGATACGGGCGGAGATGATGATAACGACCCAATTGGAGGAACATTGTCTAGGAACTACAATACTCTTCCACATCAGGTCGCCGAAGAGTCTGTCGACCAGACTTCTGCATCAAGCCCGCGGAATCGCCTTTCTCGAAACCAGAGTCCAGTCCGCGATCAAAAACCCGAGCAGACCCCGACGACTACAGTGCAACAATCGATTCCTTCTTCGAGTGAATCATTGAGTGTGGCTACCCGCCCGTCCTTTGCCTCCACCAACTCCCTTGCCGACAATACCTTGATCCGTAGTGCATCCTACGGGTCGCGCAGCAGGTTGGACAGTGCATCATCGCAGTCAAAGATGGGGCGAAAGTTAGTTGAGCGAACATACTTGGGGCCGTTTGTTGCATCCACAAGACGGAAAGCCATGTATCAAAAACTCATGGATTCAGAGCTCTTTGCCCTGTTGGACATATATGAGTGGGGATCGCAGGAATTAGATCCGGAAGGGCCGTTTGTAGCGCTGCCTTTACCACCTCAAGGTCAATCCATAGCCACAGAAGTCTGTGATGGGAAGACCAAGGTTCTATCTGCCAACTTGCCGGATTTGGTCCGACTTTTGGCCTCGGAAGGAGCAACTGATGCCGAATATGTATCAGATTTTCTTTACACATACCGCTATTTTTCGGACCCAAAGGACGTTGCCCGATTGCTTATACTGCGATATGTAGAGATTATCACGGCAGAAAATGAGTTTGGAGACGAACCACCCACCCCGAAATCACCCGACAAGTCTGCTTCACCGGGTGAAGCTCGACCTGATTGGGCCGCATTTCTCCAACTGCGAGTTCTCAACGTGTTTAAGAAGTGGATTGATGGACATGCGGCAGACTTTGAAGACTGTCAACAGTTATACCAGTTGGTAGAGGTCTTTTTACGGAATCAAGTACGCTTGGATCCAAAACGGGCACCATTTGCCGATTCCATGTTGAAGAATTTGGAAGAGAAGGTAGAAAACGTTCGAAAAATGCAAAGTGTGCACGCACTAAAGAACGAAGCTGCTGTTCTGTCGGAGACGGAGCGGAGGTCTTCATTGAATAACACGACCCCCGATCCTCGGTACCGTCGACCATCCCTCCCCACGACTGGCACACCCTCTTTTCTGTCACGCACTCTTTCTCCCCTTAATTTGGACGTGGGAACGGCTGGCCGGTCGTCCATGCGTGGGTCCTCACAACCTCCAACGCCTCTGACCGCAGGAGCAGCAGATCGCCTAGCCAACTTGTTTCACCCCCGTTCCAATAGCGCTCCACCAGTGACTTCCAATCCCAGTGAGCCTGATCTCCCCGAAGGCCCCACTCTGAGTGACTTTGACCCTGAAATGATCGCGCAGCAATTAACCCTTCTCGAACACACTCAGTTCAAGCTCATCCGACCTTTCGAGTTTTTCTTCCAGGCTTGGAATGACCGCCACCTCAAAGACGTGACCTCTCCAAACCTCAGTTCGCTTATTACCTGGTTCAACCGCGTCGCATACGGTGTTGCTACCGAAGTGGTTTTGGGTCACAAGCTCAAGAACAGGGTAACATCTCTCAAGCGTTTCATCTACATTGCCCAGATGTCATTTCGATGGAACAATTTCAATACACTCTTCGAAATTGTGGCTGGTCTGAATTTGGGACCAGTAACGAGGTTGAAGAAGACGTGGAAATCGTTGCCAAAAAAATACTGGGATGTTTGGAACCAATTGAATCAAATTGTTTCCAATGAAGGTGAGTTAGGCTGTAGTAGTTTGACCAGGAAGGGCAGTCATTAACAATCAAGTTCTTAGGCTCATATCGAACGTATCGAAATGCTATCCGTTCCACAGTTCAAAAATCAGGCAATTGTCCCATCCTCCCATACTTGGGAGTAAATCTGTCAGATCTCACATTTGCTGAAGACGGCAATCCCACATTTATCACGCAACCCGCCGGAAACAGCACGGCATCAGCCGGCAATCACGGGCCAGCATCCCCTTTGAATAGCCAGAGTACCCAATCCACTGTAGTCGCACAATCCAACGAACCGATACAACAAACTACTGCCCCATTACCGCCTGCAGGCTCTCTCCTTTCACTCGCAAGTTCTTCGAATGTTCACACATTTCCCCTTATAAATTTCACCAAGTTTCGGCTGATATCAGCACTAGTGCAATCAGTGTCACATCTGCAACGTGGGGACTTTCCTTACACACCGGATGAGAAGATTCGCAACTTTCTCCGGAACGAATGGATTGTTTTGGACGATGCAGAATTGTATGAAGCATCTCGGGCTGCGGAACCAAAATTACCTGCCGCATAATGTACTTTTTTGTTGTAATCGAAAAACTATAAAGTGCTGAGACAATCCAGACTAAGTTGATGTGGTTCATGCGAGAGATTTTCATGGTACAGATATGGCTTTCTGACCGGGACTTTGGTCAATGGCAAACCGTCCATTCAAAACCTCCACCAGGTAAAGACAAGAAACATCCCACGATTGGAATGGAAGAGAGACTCTGAGCAACAGCTGAAATTGGATCCAAATTTTGTACTTCCACCACATAGACCACTGCTCCTGCAAAGTTCTGAAAGAGAATTGACAGTAATTGCTGTCTTCAGGGTTGTGACTGCAAATTTTCTTCGGCCTTGATCGTGATCTACTTGTCTGACGGCAACATATAGAGACGCACTCTGAGACGCACTGCAAGGTTCAGGTGTGCCGACTTCTGCTCCAAAATGACGTCCAGGTCGCTTTGCGTAAAGTTATAGATGTCACCGAGGCATAACATTACCAATTTTCGACCTTTGAGCATAATGTACGAAATGGTTGTCGTGGCGATAAGTACGTCGACGATTCTCAAGTCACAGAGGAGCAAGCAAGACTTTAGAATCGCAACGACGGCTGCTTCTTGCGGAAAACTATTCGGCCGACCGCCCACGACAAGTTTGCTCATATTTTGGAGGGAAGGGGCGACTCTGAGCCAGCCGGCTTCCGTAATTTTCATTGCCTTGTATAGGTCAAGACTCGAAGTTGGTTACATTTGTCGGCCAATAGGCACAGATCGTCGTCGCTCAACTCGTAACAGTATTCAATCGACAGCATTGTGCTGTTTGCCATGATGCAGAAAAAACAATTTTAGAAGGGGCGTGTGTGCTCACAGAACATGACATGTTTTGCAACTTGAGATGTTTGGGCAACAGTTTGCTATGGTTCGGAAAGCTGTCGGTCCATCGGATTCCCAGGGGTTATAGCAATGTAGTACAACTTGTTTCAACCAGTGCCCGAGTCTTGGATAGGTCTCCAGTACCAAATAAAAGGCGGGCACGCCCTCCACTGTTGGTTGCGACCCCTCATGATATACCGATTCCTACACAAGGGGTTGAGCAGCCTGCCTCCACGCTGGAGCTACCAGGCAGAGGGAGACCAGGGTTTGGTGATCATTCTCGCAGTCGTTGCCATCGTAATACTTGACAATCTGGGTAATAATTTCGGGGGGTAGTTGCGGCATCCTGTATTGATGTCAAAGTGGTGGAATATAGGAAATGCAGTGGAAACTCTCAGAATCTGACTTGAATGGAGAATGACCGTCTACCCCTCCCAAATTGGGGGCAGACACTCTCACGTCGAAAAAAGACACCAAAGATTTAAAAAAGATGAGACCCCCGCGGTTGCAGAGTACCGGGTGAAACCGGGTCCACTTATATATCTCCGGTGAGTTCCGACCATAGCCCGACATCATCTTCGGAAAGTCCAGCGATTTGGGTTTGAAAAAAAAAACTCCACAAAATTTTATGTTGTCTGTTAACTTGAACACTTTGCACGCCTAAAACCGAAAACTTTGATTTGAGGGGGTTTATCAATCTCGTTTTGTTACGCTCTCTGTTGTTTTCTGGATAGTACATATGGCACAAAATACACTTTGCCCATTTTTGCGAGCCGTAGATGTCAAATCTTATTTACGACTCGCTGTCAAGATTTTCTGTTTAACGACCCGTAAAGAAAGGATCAGCTTTTTGACATGCAAGCAAAAACACAGTGGGAATTTTGACGCGTCGCTCGCAACCGTATATAACCTCCCGCCTGGTACTTCCCATCCCACCAACCAAAAACTTACACATCATGTCTCAATCTCGCTCATCACGACGCACAAGCATATCTGTCACACTGGCCTCCATCCACGAACACCGAGATGGGAGCGACGCACCACCCCCCAGTCCCGCAACCGAGGTGTTGAACTTTTATTTATCCTTGGAAGAGGAAGAGGGCCATGACGAAGAGATGGAGTCCCGGGGGCGTCAGCCGGTTCGAAACTCTAAACCACCCCAACGTAAACGTCAAAAATGTCCACCCGCCGTGCCGTTATCCATCAGTATACCCACTACCCACCAAACCCCATCAACTACAGCATCCATTTCCCGCCCACTCAGTCAATCCCGTAAAAACTCCATCCAAGCCTCCATCCTCGACGTATTCGCCAGTCTCTACACTTCTGCCCGCCAAAAGCCCTCCTCAGAAGAATTTAACGTAGACTGGGAGTCGTTTTCCTCATTCTCGATGCCGGCATTGACTGACTCTGATCTCCGCGATTGGGAAGAATTCGATTCAGATATTGATATTGAGTTTCCCCCAGAACGGAGAATGTCTGTTTCGCTTCCGGTCCCCCTCCGCTCTTATCAGCAATGCCCAACTTACCATCTGTACTCGCCTGAGCTTTCTGCAATCATGGCTGGATAAGTGCGCATGCCCAATCTTGACGGGGAGTTTCCATTTTCTTCTATACATCATTTTTCATATTGTGTACTTTTTATTATTCCTACAAACACTACTAGTTTGTCTATCCAGAATATGGTACTTTCACCCAGTGCCGTCCAAACATTATTGAAAAGCAAACGGACCTGTCGTGTTTGTTGTCGCAAAGGAATAGCTCCTCACATGTCGAGCATGTAGCTCGATGTAAGCCCCTTCACGAGTGATACTTGTTCGACTTATATACGTGTATACTTTGCACGTTTGGCAAAAAGATCATAAATGTCCGATGATCTGGTTCATGATATGAACCACAGTAGATTGGAGTAGTTTGATGGTCAATGTATCGTTCAATTCAGTACGGGGAAGACGCAGCGGCCGTGCTGCCTTTATACAGATCAGAGACTATGTCATCTGGTTCGCAACAGTCCATACATTTTCGAAAAGCAAACGGACCCGTCGTGTTTGTTGTTACAAAGGAAAAGCTCCTCCACATGCCGAGTGATACTTGTTCGACTTATGTCCATGTAGCGCAAGTGCCGGCATGAGTCTACCAGAGCACGGACGGAGTCGTCTCCTAAACCTCGCATTTTGTCCACCTCGAGTTTGCGCAGGTTTTGAGAAAGGGTTACCGGGGTAGCAATACTTTTTGAGGATTCCAACTCTAGAAAAATTATTATTTGCAAAAGATGCTCATGGTATATATATTTACAAAGTGGCGGTGGACGTTTCCGCCTGGACCATCGAGGGCCGTAATTTCGGAAGAAAAACTATTTACAAGCAACCACTATTTTCCTCCGACTTGAAAATCTTGTTCAAATTGCCGATTTTTTTCCAGACCCCCCATCGTTCGGCCATGCTCGCATCTTCAGATTTCGAGTGCTGCTCGGCAATCAACCCAGATTGCTCGTTCTCGAATTGCATCCATCGCTGATGGTTGATCTGAGAATGTGTCGGTGCCTGACGAGGAGGACGGAAAGTGGAGGGTGGTTGTAGCATGCGTGCTAGATGGTGCTGGGGCCGATTGATTGCGGGAGGGCGGTGAAGTGCTGGGCGGGCAAAATGTTTCATTTTGCGAGTTTCGAATTAGCAGGGATAGGTTCGGCTCTCTATTTCGCTGGCGGTGAGTGCGGGAAGTTGATGTTCTTTGCTTTCGGATGCAAAGAATAACAGGCTCTGAGTGTAGCGTAGCTTGGATATATGCGAGAGTAAGAGTTTTTCAGGTATTGGTAAAGTTGCAAGACTTTCTTCAAGCTTGCTCTGCTTTTTATACGCTCTCAAAGGGCGTATTTGTCATGAGATCATGTCGGGTGATGTGCTGCGCAAAGGGTCACAGCCGCTAAAGTGCTGACTCAGTGGCGCAGCTCAAACTCGACGCTGCTGTTCGCTCAGTTATTCTCAAGAGAAAACAAACGTCTGATATGCCCCTGTTTTCGGCCAAAATTCCTCAAATGCCCCTGTTTTGAGGGTGATAACCAGGATGGCGCAGAAGTTCATTTCAGTCGTAGGTCAAAGATTCAAGATCCCCGACCGCGAAGTTCTGAACATTCTGCCACTGCAATCATGGAGGTTGGCACTCCCTTTGACAACTTCGATGCCGTTGTGCAAGTGGCCGCAGACCATGCTTCTCAACACGGATACTCTTTCAGCGTCGATAAGCGTGATAAAAAATGCTTGGTCCTCTCTTGTCGTGCCGTTGATTGTCCGTTTCACTTGCGGGCAATTGTAGATCGTCATCAAATTTGCAAGATAACGCAGCTTAACACTGACCACACGTGCGTGGGCAATCTCCAAGAGGCAAGAGGATCTCAGAATGCGAAGAACTGGGTCAGCAAAACCATCGAAGCTGGAATGGTCGTCACCTCCAAAACCACCCCAGGGCAAATTCGAGCCCATATGCGTCAACAACATGGGAACGTCCCATCTTACTCCACCGCGTTACGCGTGAAGGAGGACCTTCTCTCTGAGTCTGCCGATGATCAACGGGAGCAGTTTCGAATGTTTCGATCCTACTGTGCAGCGTTACAGGTAGCAGACCCCCAAACCACTGCCATCGTCAAGGCAAGTACAATTCGCCTTCCGGCAATCTTGCCTGACTCTGCCCAGTCGTACGCACAACACTTTCACAGTGTTTTCATTTGTACTGGGAGTGCCAAGCATCTCTGGTCTCATAACCGCAAATTTCTTGCAATGGACGGGACCTTCACAAAAAACAGATTCATCCAGACTTTACTACTTGCGTGCACCATGGACAGCGAGAACAAACTAGTAGTTCTTGCTTGGGCCCTAGTGCCGAATGAATGTGAGGAAACATGGACCTGGTTCCTGCAGCATCTATCAGACGCCCTGCCAACCTTGAATACCAGTCAAACTGTTATTATCAATGACCGAGAGAAAGGGCTCACAAACGCCCTAGAGACTCAAACACCAGATGCGTATCCGGCTTGGTGTTGTTATCACATCGCGGCTAATGTGCAGAGTAAATTTGGTTTGAAAATTAAGAGATTGTTTTGGAGATGTGTATATGCGGGTAGGTTCAACACGATCTTACCGTCTACTTGAACAAACCACACACCATCTGATGAAATGCAATAGATACAGAAGCCAAGTTTCTAGAACATTGGTCCGAGATCCAGACAACGAATGCTGCAGCCGCGGCCTACATCGATGACATTCCCCACGAGCGTTGGGCTTCGTATGCAGTGACTGGCAGACGATTTGGACATGTTACCTCAAATCTGGCGGAGATTGCCAACGCCCTTTTACGTATGATTCGGACCCTTCCTGCACTTGAAATGGTACATTCCATTTACCTGCATCAAATGGGGAGGTTTTACGACCGCGCCCAAGCATCCTTGGCATGGCGCGGGACTTTGACACCCTCCGTGGCGGAGACCCTCCGGAAGAATATTCAAGAGAGTCGCTCTTTCACCCCTCACCCAGCCACCACGACCGATGGAGTTGTGGTATCCACCAGGAATGCAAAGCAGTACGCTGTCAATCTGCCGAACGGCACGAATAGCGAAGGGCGCTGTTCCTGCAAAGAGTTTCAACAGATGTGGATACCTGAGCATGCATGCGCATTCGGTAATGCCGTGAGGGCATCTCCGGTATCGCTTGTTGCGTCCGTCTATTCCACCGAAAACTACAGGGCAACCTACGGACACCCCTACGCCCCTGTAACTCTGGAGGATCTGGTCAAAGACGATCTCAACCCGCCCGTTGCCAAGCGCCCTCGAGGCCGACCCAAGACTCGCCGCAAGGAGAGCGGAATGCAGGGTTCTTCCCAGGCTGGTGCCACTCAGGCCGACCAAGGCTGTCGCACTTGCGGAGAGTCGGGACATAACCGTCGGACATGCCGTGAGGCTCATGGGTAAATGACATAGCTAGGAGTAGAAATTATGGTAGCTTAGGTAGCTTGAACAGACACTCTTTCGTACAATTTGTGTGTTATCTTGATGGTCTTTGTTGCAATTCATGTGTGAGAAAAAAGCTATCTGTGCATCACAGTTTATCTCCGATATGTACCATTATCACCCTCAAAACAGGGGCATTTGAGGATTTTTTGAAAAAGAGGGGCATTTTAGGAATTTTGGCCGAAAACAGGGGCATATCAGACGTTTTCTCTATTCTCAATTTGTATGTATGTACGGGCTTGCTATTATGTACACGAGGGTAACTGGGGAATAATATGTACAGACTGTACTATGACTATGTGCAAAGAGGATATGTAATTACAATGTACAAAGGGGATAAAGTACGCTCAGACACCAATGGCGACCCGTAGGGAGGGAGGTGTGGCCGGCACCGACTGCCCCAACTGCTGCATTGTTCGAATTTTGTCCTGTGATAGTGGTCTAATATGAGCATTGACTGATAACCCCATACTGACTTTGGCGAGGGACACTCCTGGAGCGTGCGTCACGTCCCCGACAGCACCATTCTCGCGACATCGCTGCACGACCCAATGCCGGTTGAGAGCGTCCATACGAGTAAAGCGCTTGTTGCAGACTTCACAGCCAAAGGGACGGATTCCGAGATGGATACGAGTGTGGCGCTTGAGATCATGCTTGCGAGAAAAGGTAGCCGAACATAAGCTGCAGGAAAACATTTTGCCGCCGCTGTCATCATTGCCCGATTCGGCGCTGTCCAGGCCAGAGGGGTTTGAATCTTGAGAGTTGCTGATTGGCATGTTGGGGAGAGAGGCCAAGGTTCGGTCCATGATGATCCCGGAGGTTGATTGGAGGGGATGGGGAGCCTGAGGCGCATCAGATCCAGAAAAAGACGCTCGCCCTTGTCGCCTAGGACGAGGCCTCATCTGGCTAGCAGAGGGTAGTGGGGCAAGCTCAGAGTGGCGTCGTCGCATCAATATTGGTCGAGATGGTTCAGGGTGCATGGAAGAGATATCTAAAGCCTTTGGCTGAATGCTGGTTTCATGGATTGATGTCCTTCGCCGATGTTGGTGTTGTGGCTGCCTGTGCATCATGGTGATGGCGTTTGCTGCTTTCTCGAGGGCATTGGACAGCTCCACAGATTGCGCTGCTTCCGCTGACGATTTGTCCACCCCAAAATGTGATTGCTGTACAAAGGAGGACGGTATTGAAGGAGCGGGTGGGACTAGCAGGGTGTTTGGGAAAGATTGTGATCGGGGCCGCGATATAAAGCCATTCGCCTTGAACTTTTGCTCGAGCTGAAGCCGATACTGTTGTTGCTGCCATAACACAGTAGAGACAGGATCACGGCCATTTTCCGGCATGGACGATGATGAATGTGACATGGGGGGTTGCTGGAACTGACTGATAGAAATGTTGTCCATAGATATAGGGGTGTGTGCTGATGCTTGTCCCGATGCTGCTCCGGCTAGAAGAGCTTCAGTGGTGTTCAAAACAGTCATGGCTGGCGACGCATTGTGCGTTGTGATAGAGTCGTCGGCTGCCGCTACTTGACAATTGGGTTTGAATGCATATGCAGCAGCTTCGGCGCCGTATTGCTCGATGTCTTGAAGCCTGATGACGCCTCGCCATGAATTTTGGTCCAATGTGGGTGGGTAACTTGCGGTCGGTGCTGAGAGGTTGTCGAGTGAAAGAGATTCTGGAGATGTTCCGAGCTCTGGTGCAACTATTTCTGGAGGCGATGAATGTGTTGTCCAATCGTCCAATGATGCCGTCGTTAGAGTGGGAGCGAGTGTGATCGCTTGTGTCTTGTCCATTGGCACATCTGGTATTATGTCGCTTTCTGAAAAGGAAAGATCCATCCAGCCGTCCATCAGGTTTTCAAATATTGCATCGTTCGGACAAGAGGTCGGTGAAGAAGACCCTGTGGTAGTTGCTGTGGAGGACTTTGACATTCGCCGCAGCACAGAGGAGGGGTCTGATTCCAGGGATATTTCAGTAGACATGTCAACGCCAGCGTCAGATAGTGTGTCCAGGTTGAAGAGTGATGGGAAGTCATCCGACCAATCTGTAGCAGAGGCATCGCTGAAGAAATTTGGGTTGGTTGCGGAATTGTCCATTATGGGAAGATAGATGATATACAGGCAGTAGGATTGGGGGTTAGAAATAACGAGCAGATTTATATAAACGGGAGTTGGATATCTACACAAGTGATTGGACCCTCAACCTTGGACACAGAAGGCTCATTGAAAACAACTAAAGTATGGCAGTGTGAAGCAACGTAGAGTATTGGATGTGCGACAAAATAGGGGGCCTTGTATGAGTAGAGGTCGTGGGGAACACTGAGTTTGGGTGTTTGAATGGAATACAAACATTTTAGTACAACTACACGCGACGTTCCGGGGCCTTTAACTCGTTGCATTCTCCAGTGATTGCAGGTGTGCCGAATGTTGACATGGGATTCGCGTTTGAATAGATTCAAGACCGGGCGCCTAGGACCGGGTACATGTTACGAAGCACGTATTGCCAGGTTTGGTTCATTTGACTTTGACGCGTCGCGCCCCGTTCATTGGTTATAATTGACTGTTTCATCACTTGGAATTGTTTGCAAACATGACTTTGTCACTTTGATCATAGGCAGAGAAGTTTGTTTTCCCAAAATACTATGTGATGTGCTACAAAGTTGCACTGGTGGTTTGTTCCACTTGTTCCACAGCCAGTCAGAGTCCGACACCAATCCCAAAGAACAGAGGGCCGTGCCAGACAGAGCCTGAGGGGCCTGCTATGATCTTTCGGGTCTCGAGTCTAGCTTATCGAGTGCCGCAATTAACAAGCCATTCGATCACAGTTGCACGATCGCATCCAAAAAGAGGCACAGGAGAAACGGACGCATTCAGGCCTCCTACTCGTAGTTGACCGGTGATCTTGTCCTGTAGTTCCAACAAAATAAACATCGACACGAAACTGATCGCTCACCCGTTTCATATTCCAGTTGGTCGGTACATGTCGGGGGGTACCTTGAAACTTTTATTTGAATTGTCTCCTAAACCAGTACCTTTTGCGTAATGAATAGCTGGTTTTAATATGTTGGTTTAAAGTTACATATACTGCTAATAGCATTAACTTAATTTCAAGTTTGACCATAATTGTCCCTGCCAGTACAAAGAAAGGTCCGACCTACTCTATCAACAACATCTGTATTACTTCTGGCCCCCTTCCTATTTGGCCTTACCAGGTCTTGAAAAGTTGGCGGAATTACGGGACTTCAGACGAACCGGGTCACTATATGTCTAACAAACACAAACCATGAACGGATCATGCAAGATTGAAGACGAATCAACCACTGGAGTTCCTCAATATTGCCAGTGTATTTCTTTCCTGGAGCTAGAATAGCGATATGCCCGAGAACGCGTCGCGTCGGAAATGTCCTTCGCGATTTTGCTGACACAACTTTGGTGTGACCGGCTGTTGTTGCACGTGGTCGTCGATGACCCGCTCTTTGGCGAAATTGGCGACTTTGCGATGTTTGAAATCCCGACCTGCGAAATTTGTAAACGCTCATTAGGAAGTTCGACAAACTTGACTGGATCCGGAGGACTTGGGGAGAGCATTCATTCAGAACAGGACGTTGGGAATCTTCTTGAACTTACGGCACGACGACGGGATAGGCGGATTAGGACTGTTTGACTTGTGGACTTTCCAGCCGACGCCCTTGTACTTTGATAGGCCAAACCAGCAGTTCGAGTAGTTTAAAGTTGCCATAACGAAGAAGGGGAGGGTACGAGCTGGACGAGTTTTCCAGTTTGCATAATCATAGTCGACAGAGAGTCCATTAGAGAGTGTACGAGCAAAACATGGATACTGCAGAAGGTCATCACGATCCCGCTTCCCAGCCTGATCCACCAGCGCCATCGAACCCCGAATCAACAACCACCACATCTCCACTAGACCCCGCCTCTTCCCCATCTGCATCTACTGACTCGCCTTCAGCCTCTGAGACAACGGGTTTGTCGGCCTGGGAGGCTCGGCGCGCGTCTTGGACAAAAGGTCACAAACCGTATTCCCCACATCCTCCCCCAGCACCAGACTGGTTCAAATCTAATCCGGCGCTTGCCGACGTGGATGAATCACATTTTGACGCCATCTACAAGAGTCTGGTTGACGGCCGACGATTCGCCAAACCCGTTCCCTTGCCATTTGTCGTTTCGGTGCTGGTCAGTTTACAAAAGTGATAGCGCCGCCCATTCTATGTCACCAACTCATTCTCACTTTTTGCAGATACATGGTTGGAAAAAGGAGGGTTTATGGCATCCAACGACGGGCTTAGGCTCGAATTATGCGGACGAGCAGCAAAAGCGGTAATAGCGTGATAAACCAAGATCAACCCGTGGCTTTTCTGAGGCCCCGTACACTTCCATTTTGGAGCTTGGACACCCTGACTGATGACCGTAGGACTTTAGAGACCGGTCATTCAGTACACATATCACAAGCACAACCCACCACTTGAAGCATCCTGCAAGAGCAACACCTGCATCCTATAGAATTATTTAGTTTTTTTCCTTCACAAATCTAATCATACCCGGGGTGACGCATGCTTGTACATACTACCACCACCATAATCTATAGCGTCGGAGCCATACGAAGACTCCAAGAAACTCTTCTTAAATTATCAAGCAAGGCCCTTTCGCATGATTTAAGACAGAAACATCCTTTGGTGATTTTCTTGACAAGGGCATTATATATCCCATCCCCACTTCCGCACCAGTCCAATCATTCCAATGTGATTGTGATAATGTGATTGCCAACCGCGAGACTAAGCCTCCGCGGCCACTTGCCCGACGCCGCTTGCCCCTGGGTCTCGGAGTGTATGAAAGGCTCTTTGACAATCTTCGAGTAGGAGATCACTTAGCAAAGTATCCGTTGATCGAGGCCTTCGCGGGGAGCAAGTGCCTCGAAAGTCTCGTCTAATTCCAGCACTGCCGTAGAGAAGCGAAGCAGAAAACATCTTGGAGCTTCACCCAATCGCGATTTAGGAGGGCTACGTCCTTGGCGTCGTTTCCGTAGACAGAACCAGTGCTCGAGGCTACATCCAACCTATTGCGGCAACTTCTTCCTGTGGCCACAAACCATGCTACGTTTTGAGGACTGGTTTTGGGGGACTCCCGGTACGAAGAGCAGTTTTTGCGCGTACCCAAGTTTTGGTGTTTATACTCATTTGTTACTTTTAGCTGATCCCATAGCGGGAATCAATGTACTGCATGAACAGTACCAAATGGTGAATACTGTTTTGCTTGGTATATTGTCAACAGAAATGCTTAGATAAAGGTCAATTAGGGAATTGCTCAAATTGAAGAATTGCAAACGTTGCTTTCTACCCGTGAAGTGGCCGAAGATGCGTATTCCGCAAAACTTTTAGAGATCTGTGCGACAAAACCTCGCGCGGATGGCTTTGCCAAAGCAGAACACTCTGCTCCTGCCCAAGTGTTTTCCCACGCCAAGACGGGAATGGCGCATTTGGCCGCTACGCACCAAATGATGTCAGGCCAGCTCAAAGCATTGGGGGGAGTGCTGAACATGTACCTGTCTGATAATCGGAAAGAGTCACAAACTAGAAAAGACATTATTGATGCCGAATTAAAGTCCTTGATATCACAGAAAAGTGAGCTGGAGGTGGCCGAGGTGGAATATCGTCGCGCGTGCCGGGCTGCGAACGAGGAACAAGCAAAATTTGAGCGGGAGCGAGGGGCTTCTGGGGATGTTCCGGGAATGGAAGTCATGGTGACGCTTGGTCCACGCTCCTTCACTGTTGAGGATTTCAACACACTTTTGAGCAGGATGCAACGAGATATCAAAACGCAGGTATTTGTCCTTACATTCAAGTTTTTCTGAGATCATCATTTCACTGATGTCACTATTCAGGACGTAAAATCTCTTTGGACGTCGGCCAAAAACTGCTTTTTAGGGGAAGATGCTGTTACTTACCTCCGCCAGAAACTTCATCTTGATGAAGAAGGTGCCCTCGCAATGCTTTCTCAACTTCTTGCCGAGCATTTCCTCCGCTCGGCTGGCCGTGTGGTTGGTGGGGGGCATGCCACTTTTCGGCCGCAGCATCATTATCAATGGAAACGCCTCTCAATTGAAGATGAGCCAGCCCATCGCAAAACCCGCCGTCTGGCCGACCGTGCCGGATTTGAGTATCGAAAATGCGTGGACACGGCCGAACAAACGCGCCAACAACTTGAATTCCATTGCTGGGAATACATGAATGTCTTGCAGACCTTGGAGACTCAACGGCTCCATTTGTTTCAAGCGTCGTTGAAGGGCTTGAATCAGGCTGAGGAGGTGGTGGCTGAACGTACCAAGGAAATGTGCGAGCAAGGAGGCGTGTATTTGGAGACACTTAACCCCACGCGCGAAGTGGAGATGCGGGTTGAGGCATTGCGAACAGGAAATACTCACTTTGACCCAATCCTATTCAAAAGCGCATATGGTGGCTCGTATAAAGATCCGGTCAGTATAGTATTTTGACGCTTAAAATGACCTATACTCATCTTGATTTCAGGTGTTTGGTGTATCTCTGGAGGAACATGCTTCGACAAGGGGCCGTAAAGTCCCAACAGTTATCAAAAAATTGCTGCGGGCTATTGAGGAGACTCGGGCCAGCGGAATTGAGGGAACCGAAATAGACTGGTGGTATGTGCTTTCTGCCAAAGATTCTCTCGTCCCACTAAACAATACGTCCTTTTAGGCTTGAGCCATCCTCTAGTATTGCGGCCATCCATGCACTTCGCAACGATCTCAACAACCCGAAATCATCTCCTTTGAAGCACCTTCGTCGCCTACCACCCTCCCTTCTCACTAATACCTTGAAATTATACCTTCTCGAACTACCAATCTCTCTGTGCGCAGACGACGTCTACGAGCCACTTAAACTTTTGTACCTTTCCAAGACGGATGATTTTGGCCCAATGCGTATAGCTAGCTTGCGCAGTCTATTGGCCACGCTCTCGCCTGCCCACTACGCGAGCTTAAAGACTCTCAGTGGGTACTGGCATCGTAGGGTGGTAGCAGCACTGAATGAGCCCGAAGATCCGCGCATCAATGACTTGGCGCAGGCGTGGGGACATGTGGTCTTGAGAGCAAGAGTGCCGACTGCCGTGACATTGCATGATAAACACCCTGTCCGTCTCGTCAAGGACTTGTTGATGCATCACTATGAAGTGTTTGCGGCTGGGAGCGATTCAAGTGAACAACCAGCTTCGCGGCGGGAAACAGCTACTTCTGGTCCACACGCTAGTCACCTGCAACCCTCCTTATCCTCAACCAATCCTTCCACCAATAATCAGGACGATCGCCGGTCTTTTAGGTCGGTAAGAATGTCTTCAGACAATGACGAAGATGACCATTCCGAGTCAGAATCAAGACCTCCTATCAGACAAAACCGTCCAAGGCGACATCGCGTCCCAAATCTACTTTCGGATGATTCAGCTGATGATGACCATCCACACGGCCCATCGTCTTCGGAAGACGACGACATGGATGAAACTGCGTCAACACGCGCCATTTACGATGCTGCATCTCGAGTCCATACTCGTTTGACTTCCGGTGCATCTAGCGTCATCAGCACTCGCACTGGCCACACATCGCAAACAGTCGTTCCACATTCAGGAGGGATTGACACATTAAGCCTTCTGGATCGAATTGTGGGGTCCAGTGATCGAGATAGAGACCGGCGTAGCGTGTTGTCGACCATGACGAGTATGACGGGAATGACGACTGGAACGGGCGGAACGGCAGTATACCCAGCAGCGTCTGGGGCTTCCGGTGCGGCGAATGGAGGAGCTGGCGGCGGAAGTGGGGGATGGTATGCAGCTCAGGCGGCTGCCGCAGTAGAGCGTGGAGTGAGCTCTGTTGGTCTGGGTGGTTTGGGTGGGTGGTTTGGCCGAAGTTCGGGACAAGTCCCCGCACCAGGCGTGCCTGCCTCAAGCTCATCAACAACCGCAGCTCAGCAACCTCGTAGCGTCACGGGCGGTACTGCAAGTTCTCCGCCATCATCCTCAAATCCACCCGCTCAACAGCCGCCTGTCCCTCCCAAATCCCAGGTGACAGGCAGCACCGCGTCAACCTCCCACATCCTTTCTCCCACGACATCCATCACATCTATACCTAACAATCACGTCTCGCACGAAAAGCAAATTTCATCCCACTCCCGCACCGCATCTACCTCGGACGATGAGCTGGACCTGGATGTTCTCATCTCACCTGAAGGAATTGTCACGTCTCGAGCCAACTCGTCAGAATTGCACATTCAGATTGATCAAGCGCTGAACGACCATAAGTCTTCTGAAGAAGCCGCTAAATCGCCTCGCCTGAACAAGAAAAAAAGTAGACGAAGTGTTACGCATGAAAAACAAGATTTGGAGGAGGATGACGATATCCCACAGGGCATACCTCGCATCTTACCACGCGTCAGCTCCGTCCACTCTAGTCCTGTACATAGTATAGCCTCGCCGCTACCGGATGCGCCAGCCCCCAAGATTGCCCAACCTAAAACCGAGACGGAAGCATTCAGGGATGAAGAACTGGAAGCGGAAGAGCGGGATCATGAGGTTGGTTTGTTATTCTTCAAAGTCATATTGTTGCAAAAGTTTGATTTGTTTTATCCATCATAGGGGTTCTTGGACGATGTTGAGTTTGCATGATGTGCCCCCAATGACCATTTTTTAGACGTAGTTTATCTATAAGCTAGCTTTAGACGGAACGAGATTGAGAATGTATGAAAGTGAAAGATATGTATCAGACGTTGCAATTCGAAAAATGGACGGATGTTTTTATGCTGTCAAAACTTTTGACAGCTGGGTCGTATTAATTTGGATCGAAGTGATCAAAATTGGCTATGTACAATTTGTGAAATGATTCCCCCGGTTACTCATCGGATTGGAGGAGCATTGGGGCCAGGAAGTTCTCCAACAACGGGTACATATCGCAAATCCTTGCGAAAGACGTTCAAGTTCAATTTTCAAGCAACTACTTTAAAATTTTCCGGTACCGTTTTGGCAATTGTGTCTTCGCGAGGCGCTCCTGAAAGTCTACCCTCCATACCCTGCTCCAGTTGCCCAATCGGAGTGACCGGAAGAAACTTTCCTCCTCGAGCAATGACAATGATGCCACAGGTACAGATTCCAGCTGTCAATCCCGCAAGAAACGTAAACGCCGGAGTTTGCCAGAGGGGACCCCACAGTTTTCTGGTTTCAACGAATTAAGTATATACGCGTCGCGCTTTACTGCCAATTTCAACGACCAACGTACCCTGCCATATTGTGAATGATTCTCGAAGATGCTTTTTGGATTCCTTTGCCTTTTGCCGTAAAGTCTTTTCTATTTGACATCTCCTGGGTCCCTAAAGACCATCTAAGAAGCTGTCTTAACAAAAAAGGGTCCTTCCAGTTATCTACTCGGGTCCCCAGGCTTCAGATCCCCCGCCAGAGAAGCTTCAAAAAACCCGTTTTGTGGGTGAACACCCCAATTGAGAGCGTCAAAGCATAGGGAACTCAAGATCTGCAGTGCCATCAGTGAGCGTCTCACCAATGCCCCGGTGCATGACGCTGACTTAGTTCCTGACGGTCTAAAAGACCTGAGACATGTCGGTAGCCCGCTCAGATTGAAAAGCTCTGGGGAACTACTGTCGACTCCGCCTAATACATTTTTATAACTCAAAGTCATCGGTGAACAATGCCTGAAACCGCCCACAAGAACTCGCAGTCGCACGAGGATAATACCACACCGGCAACACAGATGAAACGGAAGGGTGGTCGTCGTCGTCGCTTCAGTGCCGAGGAGCGCCGTGATAGAAACCGAGTTGCGCAGGCTGCATTCCGACGGAAGCGGTCCCAGCATATCCGTGGATTAGAAGTTCGTTTGATGCATTTGCATTGCGTGAACAAACAACTCCAGCGCAGCGGGGCTGCTTTGAGGAATTGGGTGTTGGAGCGATTGGACGGTGCCGACGTTAAGGTCGAGAGTCCCCCGGGCGCTCCTCACAAATGGCAGAGTCAGGAACTCTGTGCAGCATTACGCACTTTTGAAGAACCATGCCCCGACTACAAGTTCCCGCTTGATGCCTCAGGAGAATCCTATGATCTGCACCCGCAATCGAGCCGTAGCTTTTCAACCTCATCTTGTGACTTTCCTCCACCCCAACCTACTCCGGACGAGCTGCTGTCCAAGACGCGAAGGGCTTCTCTGAAAGCTGTCACGATTTCTCCCCAAACATTTGATTCCTCGCAAATGAGACGAAGTAGAAGCATGGACGACGGCGCGATACCCATGAGCCACTACGTATTTCCCACACCTGGACAGGAGTTGCAAGATGGTACAGAAGCGTGTACTTGCGGCCATTGTACCTACGCGCAGGATGATATCTACGAAAGCCATATAGTAAGTACTTTGTTAATCATACTCATTTCAGGCTTTTAAACTAAGTACTATCCCGTCTATTCAGGGGTATCCTTCCCAGATCAACCAGTCTGTCGCAAGAAGGTTCATACATACTGGAGACGATCATGCCGGATGGGCTGATCACAACAATTTCGATATTCTCGTTGACTATAATGGATCGACCATTCACCCTCACGCTCTAAACTATCAGCCTGTATTTGCGCAGCACGATATGGGAGCAGTTCTCCAAGAGCTTCAGCAGTCAATCGGGGATGAGGTAGCCAAACAGACTCCAGAGAATTCTGGAAAAGTTTAGCTAACCTTTATTCATCAAGGATCCACCAGACTCTCGGGCTCAGATGATATCCATGCTAGACAAGACAGGCTCGCTGGGCAACCCCGCTATATTTCCGAGGAATGATCAGCACGCCCATGCTGCCCTTTTGATTGAACTTTAGTGAAGATTACATATAGGAGATTTTCTCAATCTGTATCCCCCGAATGAGATGTAGTATTTTCCGTGATGTATGACCATTTGGCCCTGAGCTGCTGCGCAGCAAGCGAAGTGGAATGTTAATTAGTGTTACTGTGGCAACGGAACACACTGCTGGGATTCTGGCTGGGATTTGAAAGTCCAATCAGTTGCCAAAGAAAGGGGAGATTGTTTTTGCCAAGCAAGGTTGGAAAAGTAGCGGAACAGCGGAATTGTTGGGGATCATTTGCCTCGCCCAAAATTCTATCCAGAGTCAAGGCTTTTTGGTGATTGTCTTCGGGATTTGAGTAGCGCTTCCTCGCGATTTGGTAGAACCGCCGTGAAAGTGGCTTCCAATCCACCTCCATATTACGGTCAGGGATACGCTGCTGCTGCTTCACAAGTTCCAGGACAGCAGCAGGCGCCTAGTTCAGCTTCGGGCGCAACAAGTGCGAACGCCCATGCGCCAGGGACGTGGTGAGTACTTGGAGGTGGTAGAGTGGTAGAGTTGGGAAGATTGCTGATATTCATTATTTGTGTTTTAGGCCAGCGGGGTATCCAGTAGATGCGAATGCGTATGCACAATACTACGGCCAGTCTTATACACAAGCACCTGTTCCACCTGGAGTCACAGCACCTGGCGCTTCTTACTATCCGTACAACCAGTATGCGTATCCCCCTAACGCAGTAGCTGGATATAGTCAAAATTACGATTGGTCTGCTTGGTACGCACAGAATCCACAAGGTGCTACTACGCCGGTAGCTTCAGCTGCGTCCTCTTCTACAACACATAATACAATTTACTCCGCTGCCCCTGTACTTGGCCCCTCCACTACCCAAGCTCCAGCCTCCAACATGACCGGCGCATCGTTGTACTCATCTGCCGTAAAGTCGGGACTGCCAACAACTACAGCACATAAACCCGCTTATATTTCTGTGAAGCCTCGCAAGGTCCTAACCGAGTCGCCACTCGCAAAGCAGTCTCAAGAGGAAGAGCCCCCCAAACCTCCAAGTAATACGGCTGCGGGAAAACCTGAGTGGCCTCCCAGTCTCAAGGATTATGTCGCTAAAAGTTTTGATAGTTGTCCGGCAGAGAAACGTGATGCTGTCGAAAAGCAAATCAAGGATTTGATCGTGCAGACCATGCAAAATCAAGCCATGTGGACCACCGATTGGGACAGTTTGGCTTTGCCCAAGTATTGCCGCAAACCAGAACCCAAAGTTGGAGCAGCAAAGGTCGTACTTCCTCCCCCATCTGAACCCTCGTTACCCCCGCCTCCCACAATATCAAAAAAGCGCAAAAAGGAGCAGGCCAAGTTGTCGTTAATGGAGCCGCAATCAGCCACGTCGCCATCTCCATCAATGACTGTTTCTGTCTCACAGTCTACAGTTGTGTCCGAGGACGAGGAGGATGCTGTTCTTCAGCGGTTGCCACCTTCGTTGAGGAAGGCAGAAATTGAACGTCGGGAAGTACGACGTGCTCGCTTCCAAGCCAAAGAAGATGAGATGAACCGTCGAAACCGGGAGAAGCACAAGGAGATTGCAGAGGCCAAAGAAGCATTCCTGAAGGCAGGCGCGGAAGGAAATCCAGATGTGATAGATTGGGATGAGTTTACGATAGTTGGCACAAGTACGCGGTTAGATAAAAATTATCTGAGATTAACTTCCGCCCCCGATCCTTCGACTGTGCGACCGCTGCATATTTTACGTCAAACCCTTGAAATGCTCATTGCGAAGTGGAAGGCAGAGCAAAAATACACGTACATTTGCGATCAGTTCAAGAGTCTGCGACAGGATTTGACGGTCCAGCGCATCAAGAATGAGTTCACGGTAGCAGTATATGAAGCACATGGGCGGATAGCTTTGGAAAAGGTAGTTAGGAGCATGTATCCCAAACCACGTCCGTACCTCATTGTCTCCTCTCTTTTAGGGCGATTTGGGTGAGTTTAACCAATGTCAAGCACAGCTGATGCAGCTCTACAATCGCCATCATTTGCGAGGATGTCAGGATGAGTTTACTGGCTACCGCATCCTATACATGGTTCACACTTCCAACCGAACAGGTAAAACTCCTTTTTCAAGATCTTATATCAACAATTGCTAATATCTTTCAAAGAGCTCGTCAAGCTTTTAGGCGAACTTACAGATGAGCAAAAAGATGGCGAGGTAATAAAGCATGCACTCAATGTCCGCACATCCGTCGCTCTCAGTGACTATCACCGCTTCTTCCGTCTGTACGGCTCTGCTCCGCGCCTGTCCATGTATCTGATGGATCATTTCGTGGAACGCGAACGCATTCGTGCAATGAAGTCGATCTGTCGAGCCTTCCGACCAGGCATACCTGTAGACTACCTCGCAAAGGAACTTGGCTTTATACACGAGGATGACGTGGTGAACGCGGACGTTGTAGCGATGCGGGTAGGTCGCAAAGCTTGTGTCAAGTGGCTGCGTGAAAAGGGGGTCAAGTGGATCACGGGTGAAGCGGGCAAGACGGTGGATTGCAAAACTTCCCAGTCAATATTCATCAGTCATGCGGGTCAGATTTCGAAGAAAGGTGTGGATATCAAGGGACAGATTCATTAGAAAGGAGGAGGCGAACCAACCATTGTCATTTCTGCTACTGCGATATGCTTTCTCTTTCTGAGCTGGGACGATGCCTGTCAGGCTTGTATTTAATTTTTTTTGGTTACTTGATTTTTTATACCCCCCATGCGACACGGCTCGATTCCCGTGCTATTCAGCTTGCCCATTGATAAAATGCGATTTAAGTCATTTTACCATAATCTAGACGTTCATTGTTTACAATCCTTGAGGGGGTACCCCCAAGAAGTGACAAGCCTCCCAAATTTCGGACTTGCTTGTTATCAGAGCCTCACAAATTCTTTAATCGGACTCTGGTTCAATCGCTGAAGCAGGTCGGATGGAGTAACGGCGGAATAAACATCAATTTGATCTTTCCGCGTCCAGTCTGAATCTCTTAATCCTTCTGACTTCCAAATCAATCCCCAAGAGATATTCCCAAAGAATGTTACTGACTTCTTTAGCGGGATTTACGGAGGAATCAACTCGGCAGTGTCGTGAATTGGTGGGTTTTTGGAGACGAAGGCAGGAAATCGAGCAGGAATATGGGGTAGCTTTAGGTAAGAGGGAATTTCACTCGCCATATCGGCCATATGCTAATAACACGACAGCTGAGCTTTGCCAGTCGTATCATAAAAATGCCTGGGATGGTCTTCGCCCTCACACATATACCCCACTGTATCCTACGCCCGGATCACCTGAGGCAGTGCGCTCCCAGCTTCTTAGCATGCGCCTATGGACTGATGTCTGGGAATCTGCCGACCAACTACATCTACTCGCTGAAGGTCACATCCAGGTCGCTTCACAACTTCAACGTACCGTGATCGATCCAATGCAAGGACACATTCGCGAGATGGAAAGCATGCGCAAAGCCCATCTTGAGCAGGGTCGGGCGCTTACACGGCAGTTGCAAGATACGTATACAGAGTATCGAAGAGCAAAACAAGAGTACGATACGGCACAAGCATCGGCAAGCGAAATGATCGATTCCCTTAGTAAGGCACAATTGAGACAAGAGAAGAAGCGGGATCTGGAGAAGTTACAAGCCAAAGCATCTGGTGCCATTGAGCGCGTGACTGTGTCAGCCGAGGCCCTACGTCGATGTGAGGATAAAAAGGTTAATGCGCAGCAAGTCTTCTATGAGCAAATGATGCCAGCTTTGGACAAGGTATATCTCTTCAGTCCCACATAGTATGCCATTTGGTCAAGATAGTAATGCTTTGTGCAGGAGGTCCGGGCCTACGAGGAAAAGCGGTTGAATTTGATCCGCAAGGGCATGCTTGACATGACCACGCTTGACGTGGCCGATATTGATGCCCGCGGTGCAATTCTTCGCAATGTTCAAGTTATGCTTTCTGAAGCGGAAGTCGTGCAGGACATGGCTATTTTCGAAAAGTATCACCTTGGAAACCAAGAGGAACGCATGGACGTATCGACTGTGTCGGTCCGAAGTCTAGTCAATCCCTTGAAAGCCGGACGCGTGTATGTCAAACGAGGAGATACCGTGAACGGGTGGGCCACCAACTACTTTGTGGTGATGAATGATGGCTTGTTATATTGCTTTGACGGGGAAGACTCTGAACAGCCAGTGGAGGTTGTATCGTTGAACAGAGGTCAAATCTGGTCCATCGACGACAGCTATTTTGGCCGGGCAAACTGTTTTCAGCTCATCTTGGACTTGACTCCGGTACTGGAAGACGGCCAGGGACGTGGAATTCCAATATCAGTTTCATCCTCAAACATGACAGGTTTAACAACGATAGCAGCACAACAGTCACAAGGGCAATACCCACCAATGTCACCGCAAAGTGGAGGACAGCAATCAAGTCTACCGCTACCAGTTCAAAGAATCACGTACAACATAATTGCAGAAAGCGGTAATGACAAGCACGAATGGATCTCTACGCTTCGCAAGTTTTGCGTTTGCTGTTCCAAGTGCCAGGCCGCTTACGGACTGTCTTCAATGACAGCCTCTCTAGGCGCTCTGAACATTTCCCCACCCGTTCGATCGATTCGACTTTGGGTTATGGAAGCGAAGGAGCTTAAGTCACCGAATGCAAATAATAAAAGTATCAGTTCATACTGTGTGGTTCTGTTCAATGACGTCAAGCAAGCACGGACTGGTATCAAAGTTGACGAGAGCCCATTTTGGGGAGAGGAATTCCGATTTAATGATATTCCACCATGCCGTTCGCGCCTACGACTGCTATTTTTCAATGCAGCAACAGCCAAGATGCAACGAGACACCGAAATAGGTGAGATGAAAACGCAAGTGCTACCTCAAAGCCTGATGAGCTACTGATCACATTGACTGTCTCCAACAGGTTATGTCTCCATCAATCTTTCAACCCTCAAACCGAACCGCAAATTCGAAGAATGGTACCAGATTCGTCCTTTCAACACGCGCAGCTCGTCCCCACAATTGTCGCATCCTGAGCCTGTCGGTGCTGTCCGTATCGCTTACATTCTGTCCAACGACCAATCTCTACCTATGGCCCTATACGAGGAGTTCATTCAAATTATCTTGGAGCCGAGTTACACAGTTTTCCGGTGTTTAGGGACATGGTTACCGGCTGCAAGGGAGGAATTAGCCAAAACAATGCTGAACATCCTACTTGCGCATGAGAGAGACGACGAGGGTGTGATTAGCTTGACACGCCACGAGATTGAATCGACAGGTTCGTGCGATCAATTGCATAGCATAAAAGGAGGACTGTGAATGGCTGATTCATAGTTATAGAGGACCCAAACATTATTTTTCGAGGAAACTCGGTCGCTACTAAGATTCTCGATCAGTACATGAAGCTACTTGGTCAGGATTACCTTCACCTGACACTAACGTCTCTGATCCGAGGTGTTTATACTTCGAAGGAGTCATGCGAAGTGGACCCCTCGCGCTTACAGCCTGGCAAAGAGTCCGAGCAACTGAAACGAAACTGGAAGCGTCTGTTGAATCATGTTACAATCTTCTGGGAGGCCATTCAGCGATCGGCCGAGGCGTGTCCTCCCGAGCTGGTTACGGTGTTTGCGGATATGCGCAAGACGGCTGGGGACCGATTTATTGATCCGCAAATTAAATATGCGGCGGTGAGCGGGTTTATCTTTTTGAGATTCTTTTGTCCGGCAATTCTATCGCCTAAGCTTTTCGGAATCATGAATGATCACCCGGACGCGGCAACAGCTAGGACTTTGACTTTGATTGCTAAAATTTTACAGAATTTGGCAAACCTGACAGAGTTTGAAGGAAAGGAGCCGCACATGAGTCCGTGTAACACATGGATTGCGTCCCGAGTGGAAGATATGCGCAACTACATCGAACAAATTTCCACTGTCCCTGACCGACCGCGGCAGACAAGATACCCCAAACCCCGCGTAGACCTTCGCCGCGAAGCTGCTGTCATGCACCATTGCATTAGCGAACGGTGGGCCGAGGTCAAGAAAAATATTGAGGCGATGGCCGCGTCACAAAATGAAGACAGCGAAAAATTACAAAAGCTTGTTCCCATCATGGAGAAATTGAAGGTTGCTGCGCATGAACAGATGTCAACAGTAGAAGGATTACGAGACCGATCGGACTCACTAGATGCAGCAGGGGCAGCAAACCTGCGGCGATCAGATAATAAATCAGATGCCGAAATCCGTGAGGGTTCACTGTCACACACAAGTCCTCGGCAAGGAATCATAGGGCCTATTGTGCTGGGTACTACTGGGGCACCTCACCGTCGAACGGCCAGTTCTGAGACGGGTGCGGTTCCACCAATGATGCCCCAAACTGACAGCGCACAATCATCATTCTCCCGACTACACGCCTCCATCAATCCTACTACTTTATTTGGTTCGTTCCGCGGGTCAGGGACCGCTCTATCTGTTGTCGCGAATGGCGTACCCGGTCTCAATGATCACTCCACCAGCCCCTCTGCCGTGCGGGCTAGTGTTCGCAAAAGCAAGAATCTTGTGGGAAATGACCTCGTCCGCGGCGCATCGAATGTGTCCTCGGGTGTAGGGGCAGGAACTGGGTTTGCGGCTAGGGATCCAGTCGCGGCATCTCCAGCGGCTGGTCAAGGCACCACGGTCTTTCCTTACAGTATGCAGGATGGGTTATTGACAACCGCGATCGCAGCAATGGACCAAGATGAGGATGAAGATTTCGTCCTTGCACCAATGTCACCGCTGAATAATTTGGGCGCGGCGGTTAGTGCGCCAAATCAAGCATCCACTACAGACCAGCAGATTGTGCATGGTGACCTGCCCGTACAAAAACTGCAGCAAGGGGTCTTTGTAGGAAATCAGGCACATGAGAAGGATGCCAGCTCAAGTTCGACTGTACGACGGCGTCTTTCGTGGAGTCGCGTGTTGGGCGGGGGTCGCCGCGAAGGTAGCCTAAGTAATCAATCCAGAGACATAGATCAGTCCGCGTCATCTACACATGGATCACACTCAAAAGGACCGTCTGTCGATCATTTGAATCACGCTGTATCTGCCCCTCGGTTGTCCATCGGCCCTCTGAGCTTGCCTGCAGGCATGCATTCGGGGAATGGTGGCAGCAAGTCATCCCTACGATCGAAAATGTCAAAAACACCGTCGGCCCCTGGAATAGCAGCGGTCTCCACCGATCAAAAAGGTTTCCCAGCCAACTCGTCACTTGATGGATCTTCCGACTTCGCTGAATCCTCTTCTCAACAAAAAACAGCCCAATCGCAACCCGAATTGATGGCTTCCCCCACGCGCAGGCAACCTCCTGCGGTTCCACCGCCACCACTTCCCACGAGCTCGTTCCACGCACTTTCAGTGCTAACCGCTGCAGCCATGCCGGGTAACAGTTTGGGACATGCTACCTCATCCCCGTCTTTGACTAGTACCAAAGTTGAAAGACGTGCTGCTCCGCCGTCCCCGCCACCGGTTGGTCCCGACCCGTATGTATATCAAAACCAAGTCATCTTACAGCAACCCGCGCAGCATCAACAACCTCACAAAAAATCGTTTAACCTCTTCTCTCGTCACAACAAGGTGGGAACCACCCTTAGAAATATGCTGTCTGGCAATCATAGTGGCGCAATCAGTCAGTCGCCATTATCAATTCCAACAAATACCTTTCCGGAGTCTTCGTTGAAAAAAGACAAGGAGAAATCGAAATCACGATCCACGGATGCCCTCAGATCACACACGCAGTCTATGACAGGAACATCAAAGCAATCGATACGGAAGAAAGAGCGAGGTGGATCTGAATCTTCGGCGGCAGGTGGCTCAGAAAGCACTACAGAACCAGCGTATGCTTCTTCTATGGGCGCTGTATCCTTTCTAGGGGGAGGTGACAGCCTTTCCAAGATAGGTAGTTATAAAGCAAGCCCAGGCGCATCCAACACAGTGTCTCGCAACCCAACAAACCTTTTTCGAAGAAGTTTTCAGGCTGGTTCGACCCCTGGTAACGAGATTGGATCGAGGAGAGGTACCGCGCTGGGCACACCTAGAGCGGTACATGAGGAACAGTTCTTGGGCCAAGCAGATTCTGGAGACGAGGATCTTATCATCTCGGAGGGTGGAAACGACCTTGGGGAGTCTACTAGACACGCGGCAGAGGAAAGGAGACGCGTGCCAATGCCAATGTCTTTACCTACTGGCGGTTTTTTGCGTGGAATGTAATCAACGCCTGATAAAGGTTTTAGACTTGGGACTAACCCCCCTCTTGTCAAGTTTCCAAATTCAGGACACATTTTACATAGCTAAATAATTAGTAGTTATCTCATTTGTGGACATGTGCCGCCTCTATTACAAGACAATGCAACACTTAAACAAAGCAAATTGGTCTACATGAAAAAGGCCTATTAAGGCGCTTCCTCGTCGGGAATTGAATATATTTTCTTCAGCGGCGCCGGAGGACAGCCCACGGCTCGTTGACGTAGGCCGGGAATCCAAAGACGCGAGTTGCTCCCCGCTGTTTGACATCGTAATTGCTGACCAGTTCAGCAATAAATGTTTTAGCCTGCGAAAAAAAAGGGTATAATTAGCCATTTAAGCTCAGACTTAGCTCAGTCAGGAAACATCAATATTACCGTCATGGTTGCAAGCAAGTATCCAACGCATGAGCGTTTTCCAAGTCCGAAGTTTGTAAAGAATGCTTTAGATTCCTTTGAGGGGTTTAGCCATCGGCGAGGGTTAAAACGTGCGGGATCGAGCTCGGTGTCAGGTGGGCCGAAGACCTTGGGGTCGTGGAATGAAGCTCCCAAGCTTAACATGGCCAGATCTCCCTTTGCAACCGGACATTGCTTTGCTGCTCCATTGGTACCTGGCTGACGACCCGCAACAGACATATCAGTCACAAAGTTTCTGAACAGTAGACCGGTTGGCTGATGCATTCGGAAGCATTCTTTTAACCACATGTCCAAAATTGGAAGTTCGGCAATTTGCTCCCAGGAAAGGTCGGGTGCACCTGCTCTGCTAAGCTCATCGCGAAGAGCTGCAATGTCATTGTTGCTGGCTTCCTGGGCGACAATGTGCATAATGCTGCACATTATGTTCGTCAACCTGCAACTCCGGCTTAGAGACTGAGCATTAATAACTAATGTGAAAGTACTTACGCCAATCTTCCACCAAATTGGAGAGCAAGAACTTGATCCGGAATCTCCACCCCGTCAAGGCCATCTGGTGCAGGACCCGAAAGCCAGTCACCCAACGCATCATCATAAATATGGCCCTTTGCTCGTACTGTAGTGCGCAAACGGATGACCTTCTGCACACCCTCTACGATTTTTTCGCGAGCGTCAAGTCCCTTTCGCAAAGCCGTGAAGGGTAGAGGATATGGAACGATTGCGCCTAAACCAGCAGCCCAAACATGATAGTCAGCCTCCAGGTCCAATAGACCCTGTAAACTTGACGGGTCTGATCCCCCAATGAAACGCATCAGGTGGCGGTACATGAATCCGCCAAGCTCTTCACTGGGGTAAGATCCTTCTGGATTGGTGGCCATCTTCCCAAGAATAGACCGAAGACCGCTTTGAAATTCAGGATATAGCCGGATCAATGCTCTAAGGGAATCAAGCGTTTGGTCATTATCACTTTCTGCCAAACTTATGTTCAGCAACGCCACTCACTCTTGATTAAATGATCTCAGCAAAATCTGTCGCATGCGCATATGATCATCTCCGTGTAAGGTGAATACTGAAGTAGGTCCCATCAGCTATTAAAGTTTTCCCGAATGGGGCAAAAAGAATTTAGAACTTATTTAAAGTTATGGAAAAAGAATCTATACCTTTAGGAATGTTCGAGGATCCCACCACATCTGAACAAGCGATTCTTCGTTCTTCATACGTGATTATTTAGGTTACTTGAAAATAAAGAAAAATCATCGCGACATTTTTTTTACCATCAAGAGCTTGTGAATGGTCTCTGGATCCGAAATTGACAGCATTTTTCGTCCATTAAACCCGAAGCGAAAGGGCTGGCCATAAGTTTTGTTGTTCTGTTCGACAAACAAAGGTGGGTTCATTGCCACACTTAGCAAGCTGCCAATGTAGGGAAACCCCGTCACCGTTCGGGCCGACGCCCCCGTAATGCGGTCCGAAAATGCATTCCAAAGTCGGAAAGGGAGCAGGAAGATGGAAGAGACCGTCTGTGCCACGGGAAGTCCATTTGCAAGGAGCCAGTCCGTACGCTGTTTCTTCTCAAATGCCTTTGCAGATGATTCGGCTTGCTCGACCGCCGATCTGGGAGTTGCCTGGGGTGTCTCTGCCTTAAGACCTTTCGTCGTGACCGCCGCTGGTCTGGGTGCTGGGGCTCCGCCCGAAGGAGCTTGCCGCATGGCAACAGATGGTGCCATCTTTATTATTGGGAGATATGCTAATAGCGAGTGGAAAATATATGTTTTGCGTGCCTAATCTGAGTCTTTTATACAGCCCGAATCCATACGAGGCATTTACACGTGAATTTAATATGCTTTCTCCCCCCGCCCTTGAGCCCCGACGCCAGGCCCTGGAATAAGTCGTTTTCATCCTGAATTCTGATCCTTGAACGCTCGCGCCGAAACCTGCACCGAAACCCTCGCGCGCGAGGCAGGGGCTCTTCAGAAGGAGTGGCGCAGCGGCTTACGAGCGGTCGGAGATACCGGTATTGAAATGAGGTTCAAAGCACTTTATGTGGGCTTGAACTCTCGCAAACAAAACTTCAAAAGAGCGCCAGCTTTATAGCGGGTCTAAACGCGGGAAGATGTTTCGACTCGAGTATCTGTTCTGGCGGCGGCATTGTTCATGTGTATTATCATGTGCAGAAAGATGTCCGTTTTATGGAGACAGTCCATGACAAAACATCCGTCGCCAGGAATGATCTGGAAGCAGAGTATCATACTTTCATGCCCGCATTTAAGACGTGCTCTGAATAGAATAGCCTTTGCAAAAACATAAGTGTGACCATGAATTGCAAAAAGCGAAACAAAGAAGTTTGTGCCAGCGGGAAACTAAAAAAAAATCGCATAATAGAGCGTGATGCAAGCGGTGCGGGAGGAGCACCGCCAAAGCAGGGTCAAAGGTTAGGGGTACTTTAGAGCCAACGTTCAGGAACGATTGTATTGGACAGAACGATCCTTATTAGCGAATCGGAACCATGATGTGAATTGAGCTTAAGTTATTCACTGATCGGTGGGAGTACCGGAGCGTAAACAGCGAGCTTCCATTCGCTGAGAACAATCGAAATTCAGATGTCCTTTCACTATGCCAAATCCTTTATTTATCACCGTCTTCTCGGCACTTGTTGCATTCGGATAGGGGGAATGACACATAACATGGCCACGGCTCCAAAGAGAGGTCAAACATGGGGATATTATCGCAGTAGTAATAAATGCCTGCGCTTGTCTTCACCACCGACGGGTGAGCCAGGAAAGCATTTCAAAAACGCTCAAGAGAATAAGATGACAGCGGAGAAAGGCGACAGACTACCTCTGAGTGATGAAAAAGGACTAAACGGAAATATCGCGGGTATTGTGGCAACAGCCTACTGTGACTCGTAGGTTATTACTAATTGAAAGCTGATGTTTAGCCAGCCGAACTCTTGGAGGTGCAGATAAATCACAAACCAATGTCACTAGCGGGTCACAATATAGCAAACGCGAATTGGACTTTCCGAATGGCGATGAGCCTGGTCGTCTTGGTGTACCTCGCGATGTTCACATCAGTGTAAGCTTCCATGATATAGAAGCTCCGTGGTCTGTATCGCGTACTATTGCCCTGCATGCCCTCGGTATGCTGGCATCCGTAGCCCTTTGGACGGGGGCATCCCTCGTACCGTTTGGACCAATATATGCCGAGTATGGCGCTCGGGTTTCAGGACTCGTCTTTACGGCCACCAATATACCCATCAGTATTGCCATTTCACTCGTAACGGTGTTCTGGATTCGAGAACTTTTCAGCGTGGGGATTGACGTCTGGTCCCGGACGACATGGTGGCCTGTTCTAGCTTATGCGGGCTATAATGTCTTTGCATACGGCATTTTCGCCATGGTCAAGTTGTTTCCAGTTCCATTCCTGCCAATCTATGTAAGTCCACCCCAACATTGTACTATCTACATACTTAACCCCATATACAGGGTGGAGGAACTGCTTATTCTGTCGTTCCACCACTAGTAATTTACATGACGGGCCTCCCAAAATCCATCATCGCAACGCCAGGATTTTGGAAAAAGTTTGTTTCATCCATCGTCATTTCCGGCGCTCTCAATGTATACTGGTTCGTCCTTTTCGCCTTCTACTATTGTTTCATCCGGATGCCGCAATCCACCATTCTGCAAATGATTCTACTCGTTATTGTCAAGATGTTCACCGAGTTCTTCATTGCCGTTCAAATTAAACTAGTTAGCAACGTTGCCAAGAGTTTGGGCCACAAGGAAGCAGAAAATATTGGCACCCTCGCAAAGTTACTTACGGAATGCGCCTTTGAGACATACGCATTCTTAGTTATCCCGGACATGGAGGGCTGGGCAGTGTTTAGTTTCTGGCTCGGTCTGGATATCATTTTACTCGTCTTGGAGATTTATAGTGACTACGAAGAGGTGATTGCTCGTTGGATTACAAAACTTACCGGTGCGAAACCCAAACCGCCTGTGGATCACGACGAAGAGATCCGAGTGCGAGTCAAACATTGCCTCGTCAGTATCCATGCCAAAATCTTTGGCACCTTGGTCTTCACTGCTTTGCTACTCGCTTGGAGATTTGGACCGAATTCTACCTGGTATCCACTCTTCAGCTCCCTCTCAGTACACGTCATCAAAGATTCGTTGCTCAAAGCATGGATATCGCTCGTTCTCATCGTTGTGGCCGGCTTCGGACTTATGCTTGCCTTGCAGTATCGCGGCATTGATTGGCGCTTATTTGGAAACCAATTTTTCCGGCGGTACATGCCGATTTTCTGGGGAATCTATCTTTGCGCCCCTATTTTCCCTTACACACACATGGTATGATATCTTCGCCGATATATGCTTCATTGCGAGTGCTAATTTTTTTATTTTTTTGGTTTAGGGAATTCACTGGTACAGCATTGAGTATATGCTCGATACTGCAAACGGAATCAATTGGTTGGACACTGCTCAGTTTATAGGTCGGGGATGAGGAACATGTTCAGTTATAGACATAGAGTAGTTGCATCGAAATGCGTTCATTGATTTGTTTTTATCAAACCAGAATTTTTAAATTTTTATACTCGAACGTATGCTGACTAAGTCGTGGAAAATACCTGGACCGCGCGCGGTTTGATAGATGCAAACGTTGATAAAAAAAAACGGAGCCAGGTAAATGCAGCATGTCAAGCTCAGTAAAATGGGCAACTTTTCAGGGATGGACCGCCATTCATCCCTTTGATCGAATTTTATCGTTGGTCTCTGAGCCCTACAAAAGAGCAAGAATGGAACTTGGCTGCTCTCTTTCTCACAGACTCTCTGACTGTACCCTGGAATTGGAATACAGAAAAGAAAAAAATTCTTGTCATCGCTCCCATTCCCATCTACAGTCCATTTGCCCAATATGCCCTCTGTTACTTCCAGCGTCAGTAGCAGTACCTTGAAAATGGTCAAGGAACTGAAGCTCAAGTCGCCAGTTTCGATGCCCATGGATGCCGAGCTACCTATCATCCAAAAACCCCAATTATCTGGACCTGTTGGCAATTTAATCGAGAAATCGTCACTTTTGAAAATGGCAACCGAAAGCTTGATGGATTTAACTGCAGTTTCCAAATTTTTGCAAATGGGGTTGTCTGAGCAAGTACTGAAATATAAACATTTTGTTCTTTATCCTGCATTCTCACATGAAATTTTTACAGAAAGAGATTATTCAAATTATTGCAGAGGGCGCTCTTGGATTTGGTGATAAAATTGTCATTGATGACCGACAGTTTCCCTTTGAACGATTGATGCAAATGCTGGCTTGCTTGCCGGCCGACTCAACTGTGCGCAATCATATGTCCGAAACATTCATTACCACCTTTTGGAATGACTTGGACCGTCCTCCGCGCGTATGGCCAGGAAAACCATTCCGCGAAGCCGATGGTAGTTGGAACAGTTTCAAATACCCGCATATGGGAATGTCAAACACCTCCTATGCGCGTACTGTGACTTCCATGTCCTTGCTGTTACCTGGAGACTTGCCCGACCCAGAGCGACTTTTTGATGACTTGATGGTAAGCCTAAGATAACAGGGACTCGGTGGCGGCCGGTCTAATATTTTACCTCTTGTGTGTAGTGCCGTCCGAACGATGAATTCGTGCCGCATCCGACTAAAGTGAACACTCTGCTCTTCTATCTTGCTGGTGTTATTACGCATGACTTGTTCCGTTCCGATCCTGAAAATCCTGCTATCAACAAAACAACCCATTACGCGGACCTTTCGCCACTTTATGGTGTCAATGCAGACGAACAAAGAAAAGTTCGGGGAGGTATGCAATATTTTCATAATGCAAACTGATGAATACATGGGCCTGACCGACATCTTCTCCATCGTGCAGAGGGTGGAAAGATTAAGCCGGATTCTTTTGCGGACCCCCGGTTGCAGTTCCAGATTCCGGGCATTGTAGCCATGCTTGTCCTCTTCTCGCGCCACCACAACTACCTTGTGGATGAACTGTTGGCCCATGATGCCGATGAAAACTACCGCTTCACGCTTTCGGATGGAAAAGGAAGCTTGCCGCTGGAATCTGCAGTTAGCGTAAGTATCATTGTTCACATGAAAGAGTTCCGCGACTCAAGAACGAAATTTTTCAAACAGGATGAACTTCTTTTCCAAACGGCTCGGTTGATCAACAATCAGACCTACGCCAACATCATTTTGCATGAGTACCTCCGGACAATTCTAGGCCTTCCCGCGACGACCAACTTTACACTAAACCCACTCATGACACCACCCGCCCCTGATCCCACAGCCGGAAATGTTTGCTCAGTCGAATTTGGCTTTGTATACCGATGGCACAGCTCTTTGGGTCAAAAGGATGCTGAGTGGCTGAAGCAACTGAATGTTGCATCCGTCTACGAGCAAACCAAGCAGCACATCACGGAAATGAAGGCCTATAAAGCCGCCGCTGCGGCTAAGGGTGAAACTCCGGATGTAAGTTTAACGGAGAGTAATTGCAGTGTTTTGTTGTTCCTAATTCACCTCCATTACATAAAGCCGTCTGAAGCCGCCAAAGCGTCAGGGGCGTTTTTCGGAAAACTAATGGAGCTTTTCGGTTACAAGATGTCAGAACTTCAACTTGGGCCGATATGCTTAGGGTATGTTCAGTCGATGATATCCAGCGACAGTAATTCTAATGTGTAAATAGCTTACATCGAGATCCAAAAACCAAGCGATTTGTCGATTCCGACATGATTAATGTCCTTCAAAATGGTATTAAAGAAATCGCTTCTTCGATGGGCGCGCGAAAAGTGCCAAAAGAGATGAGGCAAATCGAGGTAGACGGCATCAAGAATGCCAGAAGATTGGGATGTTGCACCTTGAATGAGTTCCGTAAGAAATTCCATCTCCAAACCTATGAAACATTTGAAGGTATGAATATTGATTTGCTTGCATCTTAACAAAACTAACCATCCCATCATTTCTAGACATGAACCCGGACCCGAAAATTGTCGCTCAGCTAAAGAAGTACTACAACAAGGTTGATGACGTTGAATTGTACCCTGGCTTGGTTATTGAAGAGGCCAAACATGATGGCCTATCGCTCCCATACACCGCCTCACGAGCCATTCTTGCGGACGCTGTGAATCTACTTCGTAACGATCGCTTTATGGTTGACGGGCTGAACCCGCGGGACCTAACTGTATGGGGCTACAACTATATCATGGGTGAAGGAAGTACCTCTAAGAGCGGTAGCTTGTTCAAAGGCATGGTGGAGAAATGTTTCCCGACGTGGAACCGCGTGGTCGGGCGGGGCGCAGAGGATATGCTGATCAATCCCTTTGTTACTTACAGTGCCTGAGAGATGGTGTATTATCCATCTTATTTTTTGTAAAAAATAATCATATATCGTAAAGTTGTCCCAATCTCATGTTCAGCAGGCGTCTTCACATCGCCCGCCTTCATCACCTCATACGTTTGTCTAATGTGCTCCCGCATTCCAACAGTTCTCCTCCAGGCACATCAACATCAGTGGATTTTGACCTAATGCATGACAAATTTGGGCAAGTAAGATATATACAATTTAGTTGATAATTCAGGAAAGCTAAGGAAACCAAGGATTGTAATAAATGCACGCTTCGCAGAATAGCGGGCAGCTCCTCTTGGTAGAAGTATCCAGCAAACCGCTAATTTTATCGGAGATGGACAGTCTTACAACAGGAAACTGAAAAGCATGTAAGAAGAGGGGGCGGGGGGATGTCTGCACTCATAGACTCCCTCAAATTTACCCATACAGATGTATAGTACATAAAGAAAAGAACATGTGTTGCAGCGTTCAAAGCTGTGCAAAGGCATACACATTGAATATGGGTAAAGGAAGAAAGATAGAGGGACTAAACTAGTTTCTTCAACGAACGAGACGCCAAATAGTTCGGGGATGTGAAGTCGGCGGAGCTCAATCTGGAAGCGACATAATCAGTCCTACGTGTTAAATCTTAAGAAAGGTCACTGGTAGAGACAAGCTGGTATGAGGAAGCTTGTGATGATTGAGGATAACCTTTGAGGGGGAACCTCAGGATGCCTCTTTTTATATTGATAAATGTATGAGGTTCGACCTCTGCGGTCATGATACAATATGATGGCAAGATGATGCAGGACTAACTAAGACAACTGATAGTACTACATGGATAAGAGATAACTAACTAATAAGGCATCTATGGTGGTAAACGGTGACGACGGTGGCAGACTGTCAGACGAAGACTCGGGACCTACAATCTTCAGATCTTGGCAAGTTTGCTTCGATCTAAGAGCAACTACGAGTATCATCTAACAAATCTAACAAGCAAGTCCTCATTGGTCCAGTGGTTAGGATTCCACGCTCTCACCGTGGCGGCCAGGGTTCGATTCCCTGATGGGGAACTATTCTTTTCTTTTTTTTTTCTTGAGCGTTTGCACTAGTTTACGATTGTCGATCATGGAAAATACCACCATTTTGATCTGTCTGTTTTCCTTTCCTTGCCCTTTCCCTACGCTGTGCTGGGCCATTCGCAAAATTAGGTTGTGGAAGGCTCTTTGATATCGGAAATTTGATTGGCTGTAAACAAAGATTACTGAATTACTCTGTCAGCAACCAGAATTTGACTTTTGACACTACTCGGGCCCGATCTACTACATGCTCTTTCGCCTTTCGAATAACTTACCACGCATTTGCACCGCCGGACACCCCCCGCGCTTAAAACACTTCCAAACCCCGCTCGTTCCTTTCGATCTCAGCGGAGTTGAAAGCGGAGATACATCTTCTTACGACACCCCGAGCCAAGAATACACTCGCCGATTTCTCAAGCGTTCTATTACTCGGCCTCAAGGGCGACCCCAAAAGCCTGCCTACTTTTACCCGGATAATAACGGCAGGAAACAGCACTCATTACAAGCTGGAATAATAGGGTTGCGTTGCTTTTTGGTCTTTCGACAAACAATCAGGCAACCTGCGCAGCCAATTTCGAAAGCTCGAAACCGGAATCAAAACCTATACGCGTCGTCCAACCCCTTTGCGACAAATACCTAAGTCCCCGACACTTCGTAGCCAGATTTAGCTTGGCGATAGTCGGTATTGGCAACATTGCATCGAACAGCAGCAAATTTCCACCTTTGATCAAGAACCCTAGCCAGCGCATCTCGCAGGAGGCCGGCTCAGGGCAGATTTGGACGCTGGAATATTGACCATATTAAAGCTACTCGAAAACACTACATAGTTCCAGAGCCGCAAAACTCTCCGGAAGGTAAGCTTCTAATGTGCATACGATATTATCTGCCGAAGAAATAGTAACCTTTCGTCTCTATTCTATTATTCCTACCACTTTTGACTTGCTTACCCCACGAACGCGTCTCGGCAATCTCCTCTCCCTGCAATTTCGAAAACTGATCTGCAAACAACCATGACCAACACAACAGATAGAGAAGAGCATACGGAGGGAATTAGTGTGTGCTAGACAGTGCGAGGAGCTTATAAACAACAGTGTGTGTTGATCGAAGTTGAGATCTGCGATTCGACTGTTTCCTCTACAACAATATTTCCCCCGGATACCCAAAAAATCTTGCCCACAGTGTTCGCCCACTACGACCTATCCCATTATCTCTCCCATCATGCCACTCCCCCATCTTCCGACGTCGGAGCTTTCCATTCACTAAGTCATCCCCACCATGCTTCGCAGTTACCTCCCCATTACCTTCCTTCACACATGCATCACCCATTTCATCACCCACATCTGAGCGGCGACTCATTATCCGGTCTACCTTCAAGTCCCGAGCGTGCACCGGCATCACCCGTAGACAGTCTTTCCGGGGGAATTCGGTTGACAAAATCCGGCAACCTGAATTCGGCTCGACGACCAAGTGCTTTGGGAAATAGGCTTCAGATAGAAGAGAATCATGATGGGGGAAAGCGATATGCAATCAGAGAGGGCCACCGCATACGCAATCGTGAGACATCTTCTGACAGAGTATCTGAACCATCGCCGCCAACAGCATCTTCACATCACTCGCATGGCGGAGGGCGACGGGATATATCAAGCATGTCTTCGGCAAAGCCGAAAAGAGTTCAGGTCAAAAATGCATGTGGTATGTATGGTGGCTGCTTCTCAACATGTCCGTTGTCCTCATAATGAACTTTGCGATGTGTTCACAGTCAATTGTCAAAAGGCTTGTAAGAAATGCGATGAAGCCCGCCCCTGTTCTCGTTGCGTCAAATTTTCAATACAAGATTCCTGCCGCGATTCAGAGCGCAAAGAACGAAACCGAGGTGGGTGAGCCTCGCATTTTACCGGTCCCCCCCTCAATGGAAGGGCATCACCCGATACCAAAGGACATAAGCTGATTCAAATCCCGATTCTCTTCTCTGTTACAATAGTGGGACTAAAGCGTGGCGCCTACAAGCGAAAATCAGCAGAAGGTGCTTTCACTGTTTTTCTTTTTAATTCACACCGCAGATCTTTAGAATACTAATCCTTTCTTATTGTTCTCAGCTTACGATGAGTTCCATGATTCACCAATGATACGTTCTCATACAGCACGTATTCTTGAAGCAGGCTACGCCAAAGATCCCAGCAAGCATCACCTGCTATCTAGCAACGGCCTTAGGTCAGCTATGTCGTCCTCGCTGTATGCAACATCACCACAGCTAGCCATGGCCGCTGAATTTGACCCTCGGGCTGGTGGCCTGGTGACTAGCGGAGCCCCACCGTACCATCACATCTACATTGGCCCTGCATCATCTGGGGTGGCCTTGGACAGCAATGGCAGTAGCGGTGGCGACCTTTCAAGTCAGGAAAGCTTGAGGGGCAGGGAATCATATGAAAGTGACGGCAACGATTTTGATCTGGACCCATGTGATGAAACAACAGGATCAAGGTCCCCATCACCAGCTCAGAGTGAACGTGACTGGAATAAACTTCATGTCCTGAGTTCCCTTTGCAGTGCGGTCTTGGTCAATAAATCCGAAGATGGACAGAGTAGTGAAAAGCAAACTGATCAAAAGAACCGCAGGAGTAATGACCGAAGACAATCCATTCGATCACAGAAACGTTATAAAACCGAAAATGAGCAGAATGAGCTGGACCATAAGCATCAAGACCTCAAGGTATCATATGGTAGTCGGCATGAATCCAGCCAAACTCGTCACAGCCGGTTTGCAACAGGCAGTCATAAATTGCTTCGGGCTGTCCCTATGTCACAGTCGTCGATATTTTATGACCATGTTTCAGCGGCGGAACCAGATTCGCCTACAGAGCTGGGTGAACCATCTATGCCAACATTTTCCTCATCGCCGACAATCGAGAGTAGTATGCCCGGTCTTCCCCCGCTGACTCCACCTTCGGCCGCGGCTCTCCCCGTTTGCAGCTGTTATTCTGACCCTGTTACGCTCAGTATGGATGGAAATGATGCTTCTGAAGCGCGTTCAAGAAGATCGCCATGCCTTTTGCACAATGCGACACAATCACACCCACAGCATCCTTTTGAGGATCCGCTGCTGGAATCCACTTTGGATATTTCTGGCCATGAGCCATCACTTCACTCGGGCTCCAGTTCACAGGAGAACCATTCTCGCGTGACTGAGATGGAAGAGTGCTCTGCGCCCCTGGACGATGCACTCTTGACCCACTCGACGGAGCTGGAGGGAATGTATAGTCCTTACATTCCAATGCGGACTCATGTGGTAAACGTCGAGGATTGCTTCTCGGAGTATTCGTCCCTGCGCAATTTTGACCCGGCAGATCCAAACTCATTTGCTGAGGCTGAGGGTGGCGGTAAAGCACTTGGTCTCACACATCATCCTCTCGATAGCCCGAGACAAATGCAAAAATTCATGGATTTAGATGCGGACGTGGTGGCCGACATGGTCCCGGTTTCCCCTACCGCATTGTCACGCTCTCGAAAGCGACCAAAACATCTAGTCAAGTTAGTATCGCCACGACATAAGCTGGATGGACATCGGCGCAACAAGAGTAAAAGCAAAAGAAACCGAGGATTGAGAATCAGTACCGGGGCGATGGGATCTCCATCCTTCAAGTCAAGTCACGCCGCTGGCAGAGCTAGCCCCGTGGATGCTATCGCTCACTTACCACTTAAATCTCCTGAGTCATACTTCCATTCACCGAAAGTGTCGTCCTCCTCAGCTAGTCACATACCCCACGCTCGATATATAACCTCCCGACCACATTACATGTCCCCAGTAATGGCAAATACCAAAACGGGGCGATCAGAGACTGGAGTAAGTCAATCGGGAAACGATTCTGCAATTTCGCCTATCATTCCTCTATCATCCTCCCTCGCAACGCCCCCCGGGCTTCATCATGGCCCTCCCATGTCTCCGCACCAACATCTCGCCGGCCAGACCCCTCATCAAACTCCTCCCCATGCCTCGCCAACGGCAGCATACCACCACCACCATTCACTTCATGGCCTCTCACGGCTGCATCATCATTCTCCGCCAGTCCCATCCTCGCACCACCCGTTGCTCCTCCCCCACACACATCATCCATTGCCCATGAGGAGTTACCCACATGGGCCGTATATGCGACGAGCTCCATGGCAAGTTTTGAGCGAGGTCGGAAATAACGTCGGGAATGCGGGAGATGGAGAGCTGGCAGAAGGATATGATGAAGCTACTGTTTTGATGAATCGGTACACAGAGGTGGGAGACGCAGTCGAGGATGGTGAAGGAGAAGGAGCCGGTGCATCAAAGCCAGCCGGTCCACAAAATCGCACATCCGCATCACAACTGACATCCTCCGTGTCGACACAGTCTACCTCCGCGCCTTCCGCATCCCTCGCAGCGCTAATCTCATCTTGTCCACCCTTACCGTCATCACGATCGATCAGCAGTGGATTGTCGACATCACTACCCACTTCGTCCCTGCCTGCATCGTATGCGTCCCTCCTTTCGACTTCCACATCGTTCCCATCACCCATATCTCCAGACTCCTCTTTTCTCTCCTCAGGCCCATCATCCTCGTCCTCGCCACATCACCCGGTCCCGTACAAATCAGAAGCGTTGCGCATTATTCATTCCCTCACGGCCAAATCAAAAACGCTGACTGCACGCGCTGGGGCTCTTTTTCCCTCTTCGTCAACCGTGCCCCCATATTCAACATCATTGCTTGGAACATCTTCAGCACCCCCTTTGGGGCTAGACCGTCACAAGCCATTCCTGGCTACGTCCGCGGCGTCATCGGAGGAAACCGGAGAGCCCAGGAAAAAGATGGAATGGGAGCGGGACGAATGGCTGGGGCTAGTAGGATTCAATATTTCTGATTAACCGACTGACCGACGTGGAGCGATCCTTCATTGGCGTTTCCCTTCCCAAATCCAAGGGTGGATCGTTTGTGGTAGTCATCGTGGTTTTAACCACGCGAAACAAAAGTAATATACCCTCTGTTGCTCTAAGCGATTGATATTTCTGCTGTTACATTTGTATTATTATTTGTTATGCTATTTTTACAGAATGCCAAACGGCGAAAGAGTATCGAAAGGGTCCGTTTATTACATCAAATTAATACAAAATTGGACCAGGTCCCCGAGTGCCGATTATTCTTCTTTGCTATGCTTTTCCAAAAAACTCTCGGCTGCAGCGCGATGCAGCGTCTGGTGCAGCGTCCATGGACTTGTAGAAAGTCCAGCCTAGAAAATAATGGTAATATGTTGACTATGGACAGAGAGTGCTGATTTGCCGATCGTGGCATAACTTGTGACACAACGTAGAACATTCCGGAGTCCGGACGGACCTTTGTGATCTCGCCTTTGAATTACTTGAAGCGTTGCGATTTTAAGTGGCCTTTGCCTTTGTCAGGAGTGCTCATAACAAAGGAAATTCGACGCGGTAAAGCATCGTCAGGCACTACAGGAGAGGGGTCTCGACGTGCGTATCGTCTTCGTTTTGCGTCTGGGGTTGTATGTGCTGATGCTGTTGTTGAGATGATAGGTTTCCTAAGAGCCGCCTGAGGAAGGAGGTCCTGAGGTAATGGAACTGCCGAAAAAGATATATTTGGAGGAGGGCCAGGTGGGGGAGGCGGGGGACTGTCCTCCCTCTTTATCGCTCTAGGCGCTGAACAAGAGGCCAATCTGGCTTTGCATTTCGCTGTAGTAGCTGCTGGTGTAGCCGCGGCCGGCGAAGTAGAGGATGGAAGTGGCTGGTTTTTCTTCTGGGGCATTGCCTTCTTCCCTGCTGACTGCAACCTGTCCTCCGATTGCGATGACTTCCGCCTAGGTGCACCTGACGCCGCAAATGACTGTGTCGAATCTCGACCGGTAATGGAATTCTTCCGCTTAGAAGGACTAAGTGGCGTCGTGGGCATTGGCCGTTGGCTGGCCGCTGCTGGTACCTTCCGGTTTGGCGACGCTGATAGCAAATTAACTGGTGAGGGACGAGGTGGACTCTTATTTCTAGCGCGTTTCGCTTGCGTCCGCGTAAATGTGGTGCTGGATGAGGGCGGCTTTCCAGTTTGAACGGCATCAGCGTCTTTGATTGTTCGCGTTTGAATTCGGAGCATGTTGCTTTTTCTGCGCTCAGCCAAAGTCTGTTCCGATTTCGCAGAGGCAGTTCCTTTCTTTTTCGGATTCAACCGCGATAAAGTACCGGTCACTGCATCTTCGTCACTTGAATCCGCCACGATTCTTTTCACAGATCGCTTAACCAGCAAAGGAGATGGTGATTCCGACTGCAGTGCTTCTGATTGCACGAAAGACGCTGGGGGCAGAATTTTTCCTCCTGATCTCCGACACAGCCTGGAAGCTCTTGAAGCGACGGTAGCCTTGATGGATATATTCATCGCCACCGGGATTCTTGCTACGCTAGTCCCTTCCGCTAATATCATATCGCTCTCGCTGTCATCATCGCCCCGAAGCTGGTCTTCTCGAGTCGTTATTCCAGGCCCAAACCTATCGTCCAGCTCAGCGTCGAATTTCTCCCATCCATGTGCCTTTTGGGGCGACTGCCTTTCCGCACTCTGAGGCACGATACCTTGATCAAGAATCTCCGAATCATAATCTTCTTCGATAGGACTTTGCCGTAAAGATCTGTCGAGTGACGGGGAAACAAGTTTTTCTTCACGAACCAACTCCATAGCTGCTTCCAAATTCGCCCGTCGCTCACATATAGATGTCCTTCTGAGAGCCCCAATTGATAAAGTCATCAAACTGGGAACTAGCGAGAGTGCGGACCGAGGTGCTACAGTTGATGGTTGATAGAACTTGTCAATGAATGCAGCTCCTTGGAACATGTTTCTAAGTGCTGAGTTGATCCTAGCCAGTTGGGCGTCATGACTACTAGATACTTGAGCTTCGAGATTGGACAGCAGATCAGCTGTTGGAGCCAATGAAAGCTTGGACGGCGAGGAAAACGGCTCCGGATGCGAATCTTCGTGGGGACTCTGATCGATAGGAGCATCAAGAGTTGGTTTCGGGATTGTTTGATTGCCTTTTGGAATGCCGCTTGGCTGCTCATCAATACTCTGCGCGACGCCAGTGCCATGCGAAATCGCATGAGCGGTAAGATCAATTGCCTTTGCATCATCAACCTCAGTTTTCGGCAAAGGGTCTGGGAGAAGATCGTCATCCATACGTGATATGTGTTCCGTGTGTTCCGCTGCAGACTCTGATGCTTCCTCTAATAGTTGCTTACTGGCATTCTTTGCCGAAAAATCATCTTCAGCGGTTCCTTCTCTTGCTGGTTGACCCTCCGCAGCCTTCGCCAAATAAACATCTTCTACGACCATTACGGGTGAGGCATTGATTGTTTGTTGGGCCACGTCCCGCATTAAAGTTAAATGCCTCTTCGGGACACTTGTACCAATATTCATCTTGACGGGAAGCGCGGCTCTCTTCTCAACAATTTCTGCAGCCTTAATCAAGGTTTCTATATTGGCGGAATGCGTTTCCTCAAGGTTGCAATGAACAGGCTGTTCCGACGACTGTGCTGCTTCTGATACCAGAACCAAATCCGCATCAAGTGTGCTTTCCTCAATTTGAGACTCAAAATTAGCAGGCCCACTTTCAGCAGCATCGGCCTCCATATCGGCCTCCATATCGGACAGGCGGCTGACAAAGATCTTGGTGCCGTTCACCACCCATACTTGCGACCGTTCCCTATTCTCCCGGTGCAATAGTATCGCCTCATCTTCCTCTCCAAACTTTTTCAAACTTTGACTAACAAGTTCATCCACTCGCAAGAAGGCGGCATCGGCGTCTTCCTTACAAATAGGACAATTCCGGGGAGCATTGCGGGTCGCGGGACAGGGAAATGTATCGATCCTGGTCAAATGCGTCACTAAGTCAAAACATCGTGTATGCTTGCAGTACTTTGATCGAACGGGAACCGTCATTCTTTGGTTGGTTGTTGGATCCTTGAAATCAATTTTTGCGTTCAACAAGCGGAAATGGAGATCGTTGCTGGCATTTAAAGACGTAGTAGGTGCCTGTTTCTCGACATATTCTGCTGCCCTTTCGAGTACTGCAAGATCCACGAGTTCAACTACAAGTCGTAGAGATCCATCAGTTAGTTCTGCAGTGACTTGCTGCGGATCAACCTTGAAAGCAATGGAGTTTGTGCCAGGAAACATCGCAAAGTTTATCAGCAGATAGGTCTTGTCCGCAGGTATCGAATTAAGAGTTCCGTTGAGGTCATACTCCAAAAAAGCCGCTGGCCAACTTTGCGGATCGCCCATTGCGTTTATCAGACCCATGCGGACTCTATTCCATCCGTACGGCTTAGTGAGCATCGGAAAAAGGTGAGTAGGTACGTCGAAGTGGTGCCGGTATCCCAAGTTACTAGACATTATAGCAGTTGGCCCAACCAAAAACTTCACCGGATTCCAAAAGATTTGCCGGGGTCCAGATTTATTGGAGGTTCGGCGCGAGCGGCCGTCCGATGCTCCACTTCTGCTCACGGGAAGTTTTTTAGGAAGCTGGATGCATTTAGAAGCAGGGTCCTGTCGCTTGGCAGTTGCTGTAGTAGTATGCACGTCAGCTCCTGGCAGGGATATCGTGTTTAGACTGTCACCGGGTAACTCGGTTTCCTCCGCAGCTAACGAGGTCCCTGCAACCTCAGCAGGCTCCGTCACCATTGGTTGCGTTGATGACACCTCCCACAAAAGGTGCTTGCGTCGAGTTTCCAAACCAGCTTGCAACATTTTTAAATGAATTTCCTCACGATTCAGGTGCTGCAGCTCAGATACGGCGTCCCCAAAACCTTGCCTACGTCTATGTTGAGCTATTTGCAGGAATCCTCTAACACATGAAGCATTTTGCAACGTGGAAGTATCAGATGTGCTGGCTGGTGAAAGTTCCATTGGAACACCGTCCCTATAATATTTGTTAGATGGTTTCATCATGAGTGACTTCAGGGTCATTTGTGGTACCTTGAATCCTTGGGTTTGTTCGAATTGTGCGCATCCACCCAAAGATTATGATTATGAGGGGCGGGCCGGCCTGCCATACTATCTTGGTGCCAACAGCCCGGTTGATTCACGTTGGGACGTGGAATAAAACGCCGGTGAGGATGAAGATGTGAACCGCGAGGACCAGGTGGCGGGCGGCTCCCTGTTGGCACTTGCTGGTCCATATTTGACAGTACAACACTTCGCTGGTAGGCCGTGAGCGTTGATTGCATAACTTGTCGTATTTGAAGGGCCCGTGTAGACTCATCTGGCGCTGGAGTGAAAGCAGTCATCTGGGACCGTGGAGGACACTGAGCGGCTTGCGAGGGTGGCAAACTTGTAGATGCGGGAAAGGTATAATTCGAATGACACGCGGAAGGGTTCAATACTAGTTGTTGATTGGATATTGGTTGACTTCCAGAGTCAATTGAAAATGGTTGGTGTGGATGTGGTAAAGTGGGACGAGGTTCTAACTCTGCTGGTCCTGGTAATATTCTGGCTCGTGCTGATAACTCTGGTTGCGGTGCTTGTTGTGGTGCTGGTGCTTGATCTGATGGACATTGCGGGGGTAAGTCGGGGATGGGCTGTGAATACTGGTAATAAGGAGGGCCAGGAACGGTATATGTACTTGAAGATTGCCTCCACTGCTGCATATTATCCCGAGGCGGATATGATCCCGATGCCGATAAGAGGTAGGCTGTTTGCTGTTGCCATTGGGCATATTGTGACGTCCAAGAGGAGGGTTCCCCCGGTTGTAGTGGCACTTGCTGTGGCTGATGATTATATGACGGCTGTCCTATGATTCGACCTTGATAATCCGAGCCGACTGGCATATTTGATGAATAATCCGACCCCGTTGGCATATGTGGTGGATAATTGGAGCTCATTGGTAAAGATCCTAAAAATCTTCCATCACCTTCGCCAGGCTGTAATAAATTGGATGCCGCATTCCAAATACCGGGAATAGTCCGATCTTGCATAGTCTCGGGCTTTTTCTTTCCTTGATCTCTTTGGTGTTTTGGCCGTACTACGTTTTTCGGCGGGTGCTGTGGCTTGGTCGTTGACTTGGTAGTTGATTTGGTCGGTGATTTGGTCGTTGATTTGGTCGGTGATTTGGTCGTTGATGGTACGGGCGGGGGATTCGGGGGGTCATCGGTGTCTGAAAAATTGGATGCCGTGGGCGGGCAACTGGCAGGGCGCGGCGGCAGCAATACGGCGGGGAAGGATGGGGGTGTTAATGGCGGGAGTCCGCAGATGGAAGTCGACGGCACCGGAAACGACGACGACGACAACGACCACGACGCGAAGGAAGTTGTCGCGTCGGAGATGAGTTTCTGGTGTCGCTGCTGCGGCTGCTGTGGCGGCTGCGGCGGCCATTCGGACAAATCCGCAGCAACCGTGACCGTGGGAATATTCTCGCCCCCTGGCGGGCCACCTGCGCCGCGTTCGGACACTTCGGACAAAACGGCCGCAGCCGCATCTACAAATAAAACAAATCCGTAAGTTGGCGAAAAATATTGATCAAAAGGGAGAAAAAAAAGTCATACCTGTGGGTTTCCGCTTGGTAGTTCGAGGCTGCAGACTAAAGGCGGCATCAATCGCCCGGTTGATTTCAGTCCGAGTCGGTTCAAGGAGGGGGTTCGACTTTTTCTTTTTGGACCGGGATTTTCTACCAGGGGTTCCCGCCCCGGCGGCAGACGACGACGACGACGACGGCATTGGCGGGGGCGGGGTGGTCGCCGGCAGTGGAATCGCCCCAGTGTCAGATCTCGAAGTCTTGTGGGTTGAGGTCAAGCAGGAAACAGGCGACGCGGTGGGCGAAAGTAAAGATATACTTGCTGATGTAATACGCGATTCAGGAGTATCAGCGACATTGCGCAGCACCTTGCCGCCGAAACGAGCAATGTAAGCGTCGATCCAGGTACTGCTAGCGTGGATCTGAGTATTGGTAGCCTTGATACGAGGAGTAATGCTACCAAATCTGGCTGGCTCCTGCTCCTGCCGCCGGCGATTCTTGTCATAGATTTGTCGGATCCGTTCCAGCTCCCGCTGCATGTTGCGGGTGGCATCAAACCACGATCTCAAATTGCGCTGCACTAGTGCCCGACATAGGGATATCTTATTAGAACAAATCATCGCACCCAGAGGAAACAGAAACAGTGTCCTCACCAGAATCAGATCGTTTTCTTTTACGACAGCGACTGGGAGACGGAGCTGTTTCCTCGTCATCCACCACGATCACCTCGGTGATGGTTTGTTGCGAGGGATGACATTGCGCTGGCTCCGGGTGCTTCACCGGAGCTCGATTAGACGATTCAAGATCGGCATTAAAAAGTCGCTGAGGAACCATGGGCACAATTGACGGCCTTTGCGACAAGTAAGACTTTTGAGGTGACGAACGGTCGGATGGAGCTGGCGGTGCATTTGGTAAAGATGTCCCTCTCGATGCCACGACGACAATTGTGGCAGAAGGGGGTTTTGCCGAGTTGATGCTCTGACTTTGATTTACATCATCAGGACCCACCGTAGAGACCCTTGCTTCGGAGCTCATGACTGATATCGGCGGCGATGGGGATGGCGAAGATGACCTTATTTGACGGGGCGAACCATCCATCATCGCACCGTTTGCCATTGCAACGTGCACCGGGATAACAACTCCGCTGATTTAGAAGCCAAATCTAGATTCTACACAACCGATTAGCCTCAAACGATCGAGTTCAAGAGAGCCAATCAAACAAATACCGGATGTTTTGCGACGAAGAGAGAATGGATGCAAGTCTTGGGGGTTGGGGAGTGGTAGTTTGAGCGGATTGCATTATTTAATCGCTGCAGTTGGAAAGGCCGACCTTGGCCTGCTACATTTTGACAGGCGGCTCAGTGTTTGTGCCCACGCGTCGCGGGATACTAATACCCCACGTTCGCTCGCATACCCGTCAAATTGGAGCAGTACAGGACGCCTTGCAATCAAGAAAAGGTGCTCATCTTCTTGCGATGAATAGCAGAACAGTAGCAGTGGTAAAACAGTCAAAGGGCAAAAAATTCTATTGGGACACTACACTTATTGATAATTTTAGAAATACTAGTCCAAAAACGAAGGGGAATCAAACTAATCTAGTCGCATACAGGCGCATTGAAAGAGGGTAATTGCAGAGGGAAGATGACAGTGGCCCAAGGGCCGGGATATGTGGGAAAGGGGAAACAGACATAAAAAGACAACTAAGCACCAAGAATGATGGCGGCAGCAGCAGCAATACCGGCAGCAGCCAGACCCCCAGCACCAAGACCCTCAGCTCCCGAGTTGACATTAACGGTTGTAGTTGGGCGAGCAGAGGTGGTGGTGGCCGTTGTGGATGCCTTGGGAGGAGCCGTGGTGGTGGTTGCAACAGCGGTTGAAGTAGCGACAGCCGTAGTGGATGCAGTAGCAGTAGAGGTAGCGTTCGAAACCAGACTGGTGAACTGGGCATTGGCCAATTCAAAGTTGAGAGTAGGGGAGAACAAGACAAGGGTGTCAAAGTCATCCCAACTGGCGGCGGCACCGACAGTGTCAACAAAGGTGAAGATGGGAGAGTCCCCAGCGGTGGACGCTTCTACACCCTTGGCAACAGAGATTCCAGATGTGCCGAGGTTTCCACGACGGCCGTACCAATCGACACCGCCAGCCAAAGCGGGAGTGTAGCGGAAATCACGAATGATGAAGGTACATCCATCGACGACTTCAGCGGTTCCAGAGACGGTGAAAGTTCCATTGGTGGGGTAAGCCAGAGCTCCCTGACGAAGGACAGCCTTCTGACCCACGAAACGGGCATCTGTCTTGGTGCAAGGCTTGGCATCAACAGTGTTGGCCGAAAGAGCAAGGGCACCCGTGGCAACGATCGCAGCGATGGAGGAGAGGCGAACCATTTTGTCCAAAAAATGAGAGAGAAAAAGTGAGGTAGTAGGGAGGTTCTGAAAAGATGAGGGAGAAGGAAAGAAGTTCTAAGGCGAGTGTTGTTGGTAGGGAAATGCCGGTGATGCTCCCTTCTATTTATTTGAATTTCCGTCCAACACTGGCATCTCGCAAATTGCAACTTTTTTGCAAGCTGTGCCGCGCACAGCATGACTGTGCCGTCACCAAAAAGCTGTTTTTAGCCCCACGGCCAGCTATTTTCGGAAATTTCGTCGACTGAAGGCCCCGTTTTGCGCTCCAATAGACTGCATAGTGGCAGATGTCAGTTCTTTTTTTTCGTCTTTTCGGATCGGCAGAAGGTTGGGGGGCGGAAGGGCTATATTCAGATTGTTCGCCAGGGATACCAGATCGTTTTTAGACAATCCATCATCTCATTTTTGATTCCATCGAACAAACAATAGAAGACCATTGGCATTTTTAGACCGTAGATTGTGGATTTTCACAATGGTCTGAAAGGCTGTTGCAAAGTTCACGACTTGACGATCTATTGACGGACGCGTCAAGTAGATGACAGCAGTACTCGAGTACAGCAGCTTCATCCCCTGGAGTCCTGAATTTTCCAATTATTGCATTGATATAGGGTGATCGCAAGGGAGGTGGAGCTCAAAAGCCATGGCTGAGCAATGGTAGACGACACCTCATATTCTGAAGCCGCATGTTTTCTACCGAGTTTACGCGTTCCTACTCGAGTCAGTGGGCTAATCGAGTAGTATTCACGCATGGGTGAAGGCGCAACTGGAATGAATGTGGAGTGTCGATGAAGCAGAGATGGCTTTTGCAGGCAGGAGGCCCAAGCTTACGCGTAATGCCCTGTAGCTCTTTTGGACTGTCAGGTACTGCTTTTGACTCAACCGTACGAGTAAAGGATGATCTCGGTCCGTGGCAGACATGACCGTGGGAGGAACAATGAGTGCCAAGACAAATACAAGAAAGACAAGGTTATTAATATTTCATAAGTCGCAGAGATACAGATGTCCGAGACAAGGCTATGCTAAGATGGCAAGATGAATACGTGAAAGACTAGACTAATGCTAGCTAAAAAAAAATGGTTGGCAGCAGGATATGGGACTTAGAGGGAGGACTGTTTAAAAAAAATGGGTTCTCCGCAATAACACATGCTGATGGGTGCAATACCGTCTTGGGCGTGCATGGTCTTCAGATATTCCCAGCCGGCCAGAGCTTGCTGCTGCATCTCTTCCTTGTTTGCCTTCCAACGCTCGTTGAAACCTCCTACTACATGGGATTCTTCCACAACATCTTGGTAGGAATCTTTCAGCATCTTTTTGTACAGGGAGTGCTCGTGAATAATATGCATCTGACGCGCTGACTGCACCACTTCCTGAATAGTAGGCGCACCGGATCCGCCCTTCATATACAACCGTTGCATTCGAGAATCATCGCGGATTTCTTGGCCAATGTCGGCGAGCTCTTGCCGCAGGATTTGGACACGGAGGATGGTGTTGTCCCTTTTGACCTCTTTTTTCTGTTCGGTAGACTCGATAATTTGCACATCTTTTAATAGTAATCCGGGAAGGCCGCCATGCTTTGCCAGTGCCATGAGGTATATGGTGGATTTACGGTACATGCGCGGGGGATTCATGCGCGAGTCTGGGTCAACCGGACGTATGCATTCAACATTGTGGATATCCTTTTCGGTAAGATGATACACCTTCTTGGCAATGGCAGATCCAACCCGCACGTCACCCTCGGGACACCTCCCTAGCATAAAGTTCCAGAATGCCTTGTCGGGTGCCATATGACGCCAGGAGGGGGCTGCCATGGTCACTCGGCACGCGTCCTGGGGCTGCATGTAGGAAGCAAGCTTCCACTTGAGTTCATTCGGAAGACCGCACAACGTGGGAGATGGGAGGAACAGCGGAACGTCGGCAGCCGGTGTAGGGGGCACCAATGGTACTCGTACTCGGGGCGTGACCGGAGCAGGAGTCGGGTTTGCAGTTGATGACCCTTCTACCATTGAGGGCTCTTGGGTTGGGTTTGCTGTCTCGACACTTGTGGCAGGCGCAGTCCTTTTCGCTCTAAATGCTGCCCTGAAGGCTTCTCGCCGCCGCCGCTGCATTGATGCAGAACGTTTGTCTTTGGGGTTTTGAGTAGCTGACTGTCCGTCAGGAAGCCCACTTGCAGTGCGATTACCAGATGTCTGACTTGATGATGGCCCAGCAGATGCCTGACTTGTGGTCTGTTCAGCTGAAGGATGTCCCGTAGTTTGGCTATCGTCATTCTGCCCCCGCTGTTCCTTTCGGCCACACTTCCCCTTTCCTGCGGTAGAGGTTGCTGGTTGTTCTTGAGATGTAGATACCTGACTCGTAACCTGTCTAGCTGCAGTCTGACCCGTAGTTTGGCGATCAGGTTGGACCGATTTGCTCCTTTTGGGACGCTTCCCCTTTCCTGCAGCAGATGTTGATGGTTGTCCTTGGGGTGTAGATACCTGCCTCGTACTCTGTCCAGCTGAAGACTGACCCGCAATTTGGCTATCGTCAGTCTGCACCCGATTTCTCTTTTTGCCATACTTAAATATGGGCCTCCCGGCAGTAGATGTTGATGGCTGTCCTTGGGATGTTGTGGTAGGCACATTTCCTGATGCAGAAGGCTCTGATGACAAAGGTCCAGACACACCCTGCTGTTGTCCCATGGAATCAGCTCCTGTGCCTTCGTTTGCTAGAGGTGGGACCGACTGGGCCTGTTCCCGATTTGCCCCATTAGAGTGTGCTGCTCCTTGAGAAGCTTTCGGGGCCTCTGCACTGGACGTTTCCATCTGTGAACCAGAAGCTTGCATATTGCCAGTACCAGGTACACTAGACGACTCTCCTGAGGCAGCCGCCAAACTTGTCGCCGTCCCATTTCCTTGCTCAGGTGTCGAAAGTGACAGGTTGAATTCAACCGGCGTCTCAAAGGTCCCCACAACTGGTGTATTCTCCTTCATTCCCTGTCCTGAATCGCCGGTGGAAGGTTGTCCTTGGACTGGAAGGTTGCTGTGGGGACCCCTCGCAGGTGATTTGCTCCTTGCTTGGGAATCAGCCACATTGCTGAACTCCGACGTTTTGGGGGTCAACGGGCAGTTACCCGGCTGGCTGGTGAGTACTTGTTCCGCATTGGCACTCCATGTCTGTCCAAAAGCTGTAGTTAGGTTTTACGATTCCCAGTGCGGATTCTCTCAAAGTTTTCGAGCTTGAATGAAACCGAGACACATACAGCGCGAGTGTTTCGTGACTTTTTGTCTGGAAGAATGGCAATAATTCAGAAGATGGCGCTGATTTCGTTGGCCACATCAAACTTTGTGAGAAGGGCAACGCAGACTTGGGGAGAATGTCTCGGACCATCTCCAGTCGGCAACTTGGCTGGACATCGACAGGAAGGGCAAGCAGCACAAGACCAATAATTAACAGCTACCATACGATGAAAGGCCAACTTTGTAATTTGGGGGCTGTTGGTAGTAAAGGCAGGGATGCTGGTGTTGAGGGAGAGAGTGCTAGTGAGTGATATGGGGCAGACGGCTGGTGGTGAGGTCCCCCTTTCAAGAATATGAGGCCCGCTACTTGTGTCCTAAAGCTTGGGACAAACATAATATTGCACACGGATGCGATTATATCCCATCGTCGAAACTTAAGAAACGAAGGGATGCATACACTGCTGACTCTCGTCTCAGCCGGGAGAACCACGCCGCAATTACGCCAATGAAGACTCAAATCAATTTCCGGCTCTGTTCTCTCACTTAGGCGCGTCTATATAATCAGTATCATGCCACTCCAGCTTTTGCTCGTCTGTTTCCAGTTTGTCGAGGAGATCAGGTTGTGAGAAGCTGCGCTTCGAATCATAGTACACATAGGCATCATCCACAGACGCAAATAACTCTGCATCCCGAAGGTGAACCCGTTGAAGGCTTGGCGTTACGGGGAAGGTGCGCTCCAAGTTAATGTGCTCCAAATTGAAGCTTATCCGCCTTGTGTTGCAGCCGACTCTGATGTTGTCATTGTTTGCATAGTCGGGCACTTCAAGGCGGCCCTTTGCATCCCACCACCAAGCCCCCTTGGCTCTCTTGAATTTCGTGTTCAAGCAGTCTCCGCACATAGCATGACCTTCACGATTGAAGACAAGAGTGGTGCAATTTGCAGCAATATGCTGTGAGCCCCGACATGATGCCCTCGTCAGCTCTTTTGGTGGTGGAGCAAATGCCAGCAAACAGCATGCCTTTGTGTTCGGGCTCACTTTCGTCGGTATTCATGGCCTTTGAATCCAATTCCAAATCGACATCTGAAATTCCGAGATAAACGCAAATGGATTCCATTGTGGCATGCACTGACTCGTCTTTGGCAACAGCTTTCTCGTGGTTCATTTCGGCACAGGGACATTTTTCGGGGTTAAGGTCATGGTAAAGCGCCGGGAGAAACACATCATCAAACTCCAAGGTTGAGGGTACTCCTATGCCCCTAAAGTATTGGAGAAGAGCGTGGTCATTTGCGAGGAACGCTGGTTTCAAAAGAATAACCGCAAGCTCATTTGCGTCGTAACCACTGATGGTATACTGGGTTTGTCTGAGGAGTTCCAAAATGGCATGATCTGCGTCGTCAATCGCACGCTTTACCGCGCTTTGCCATAGTGGTTTATCACGGATGGCGATACTGCATTTCGGAGACGGGGCTTTCGATTGATGAATGCCTCATTTTCGGTAGGGTAGGCGAAGACGGAATCAGCGAACGGACCACATCATAAAGTCCTTGCTGGACAGCAATAGCGAGCCAATGTTGCTTCAATTTGTCGTCAGCGTAGAAAACACCACCGCCAGGGTATGATGGCCCCGTCAGCGCATCTCGAATAATGGCAAACAAAACTTGCTCATTTCGTTGCAGGGCTTCGGTGCAGATGGTACGCGCAAAGTATTTGGGAATCGTATCGCAGCCTGGTAATGCCGCGCATGTCACCAGTTCGTGTCGAAGGTCGTGTTTCAGCGACGCATCCTGATTACCGTCGGCCATCAATCGCATTGTAAGCAAGCATATACGACGCAAGGCAATAACTGCAGCCGTTTGCGTGTCGGGATCCAGACCAATGGGCGCCACAACGGATTCCATTGGCCGCAACTTGGATTGGACAATTAGATTAAAGAAAACGTCAGACAATGCGGACATTTCCCATCTCAAGGCAGGGCTTTCCTTTGTCGTGATGAGAAGTTCTCGACATCTGCTCAATATTCGGATCAAGGCCGGGCTGCGGCAAATAGGAAGGTCGACATCGTTTAACAGTAAAGGCCTAGACTCTGGTATATTTTCGACAATGTGCCAAAGAAGCTTCTCCTGCTCATCTTTGACTGCACGGTTTAAAGCGCGGATCATCTCACTGGAACGGGCCTTCCTCAGTTTGAATGCAGGATAGCGGAGACATATCTCGAAGACATCCCAGAAACCTCGTTCGATTGCATAATAAATGGGCGTAGACCACATAGGGTCTTTGAATTCGTGCATCAAAATGCTGAAGTTAGAAGTTCCGCCCAGCAGCTTCCATAGATAAAGAAAGTGATCCTGCGACTGATTGTACGTGAAACGGTCTTTCACCTCGCTTATTTCGTACTTGGCTCCGTTACGAATGAGAAAGTCTGCAACATTCGTAACCATGGGACAAAGCGCGCCGGAGAGCCCTGTTGCGGACGTCGTCAGGTATCCCGTTTGTGAGAGATATTAGGAACTCTAGCATGGGTACAGTGGGGGCTGATTGAAACTCGTCGAGAACGGCTACTTGAAATCGTTTTGGATGTTTATGTCGTATCAGCTCCAAAAAATACTTGACCAATTCAAGGTGATCACGAGCTGCCGATATACCAGCATCATGTAACAAATCAGACAGCTCCGAGGCCGGCCGTAACCTCTTCCTCAGCGCTCGGACTAGTTCCAATTTTCCGGTTATCATGGCCCTCTCCATTGCCTCGTCCCGCGTTACGATGCCATGCTCGATGAATGGTTCAATGAGCGGTAGGACCCCTGTCTTCATAGCCGACTCAAGCGCTGACCACCCCATCCACGCAGCAGAACCAATATTTCGCTCCAAAAGCAAGCGGAGAATATCAACCTGCTCGAATTTGACTGCAGTACTGAAAAAACAAGACTCCCACAACTTGCCCCCAGGAGAGAATTGAATTCCAGCATCCAAAGTCAAATTAACCATGTCTCGCAACCCGAGCGCTATAGCGGTCCGAAGAGCAGCGTTTCTCGCAGGAGACAAGCACTCATCGAATTTGAAGCAGCAAGAGCAGTTGTATAGGTCCGAGTAGGAGTCTGTTCGATCGTACACACTGTCCCACTCCCGGCAGTTCTTCAAAAGCCGCCGAACTTTGGCAATGTCGTTCGCTTTCACAGCTCTGACAAGAGCAATTTGCCGCCGTCGATGTTCCAGCTGAGTCAATTGCATAGTTCTATATATACAGCGTTGCGTGCCGGATCCAATAGTGACTGTGTCCCCGTCGAGAACAGGCTCAACAGAAGATGCCGGAAATCTTGAATCTTCAAATCTTGAAATCTCCCCTGCCAAGAGCCTGGATTTTGGAAATTTGAACTTTGAAATTTCAAAGACCGTTCCACTCCGTTATCCATTCGTTGACGATACCCAGCCTTGTTTAGAAAGGTACGCAGACTTGGGGCCAATGTTTTCCTTACCAATTATCATCATCGAGTTGGCAGGAGAGAACGAGGGAGCCGCACAACAGTCATCAACACTACGATAAATTATAAAGGCCCACGTTGATGGCGTGGAGACTTGTAATAGTAAAGGAAGGGACGCTGGTGATGAGGAAGGATGTGCTCGAGGATGAGTGGCAGGCGCCCTTGCTCCCGGGAAATGAAACGACGATTAACAGAAGAAATTACATTATCAACGCAGTTCGGGATCTAGACTATCTATAGACCATCGTACAGTGGATGCGCATCGTGTCTAACATATGGGGCCTAACTAATTTCCAGCTCTCTTTGACGACTGCACTCTCAATCAAGCTGCAGCTGGCAAATCCTATCAACTGTTTGAAGTACCACTAGCAGAATTTCCTGAGAAGAGTAGGTTACGAAACGGTAGCATGACCGTGACGATTCAAGACGAGATTGGTATAGTTGGCGGTAATATCCCGGTCGACTCGTTTGATGGTGGCACGAACAACATGCCTTTGGGGTGCACCTCGTCAGGATCCGAGGTCTCTATATCCAAATGGATTCCATTGTGGCATGCGCTAACTCGTCTTTGGCAAGAGTGTGGTTATAATTGATCTTGACATAAGTAAAGGAGGCATTGCACCCGGAACTCCCCGAGCGGAGACTGCGGTACTCTTCCCCCCATACCCATTTCAATCTTGAAAACCCGTTTTGCCACGTACTTGCCTTGTTGCGGGGTCAGGCAAATCTGCTGTTGCCCCCGTTTCAAAAGCATCCATTGGCTCTTTTCCTTTGAACAAAATCACTCTCCGCGATTCATCAAGATCGCTCAGTTTACAGTGTATAGGTAAACGGATGGCACCCAAACTGGGTTCATGACATCTCGAGTTAGTAATTGACCAGGTTGGCCAAGCTTAAGATGCACAAGACAAAATCTTCCAGAAAACTCAAGATGTTTCGGCGATTGATATAAAATTCAGGTCCCATAAGGCACCACCAACTGGCAAAGAAGGGTCGGTTGCCTGAACGAATAATATAGGTAATTCTGCTGAAATCTTTACAGTGTTGAGAACCCGGAATAAAGGCATGTATCCAGCCTTGGAATAGATTCAACGATGTTGCATGCAGAGCGAGCGAAATGTCTGGCCGTCTTTCCCTCGAGTATGATAGAACGGATTGACTCCCGATTTGCTATAGCCCCACAGTATGTATGATTCCGAGTGGGGAGGATATGCCCCTTGATTTTGATGCAGCCTTCGCCCATCCATTTCACGGAAAAAAATGGATGGGCGCTCGGTATTATGAACCGGATCCCCTTTGTCAAAAGGCGATCACAAATTGTTCAAGTTCAAAGTCCGCTTATCTCTATCTTATCGGTGATCATCTGCGGCTTGTTGCTTGCGTGAGCCAGGTGATGCTTGCTGAGCCGCAGTGGTACCGTACACAATTATCGAGGCCTTTGGAATTGACTCAAGAGACTCGAGAAAATGTAATTCCAAAAGATGTATGATACAAGAAGAGAGAGAAGAAGAATATGATACAAAAGAAAGAAGGAATATGAATGAGACGGGGTATGCAAAAATGTGTTTGGCCCATGCCAGATGGGTTTGAGGGTATGAGATGTGTGTGTGTTGTGTGTGCCGCACTGGCGATACAAGATGAGAAACAAAGACTTTAGTCCATGGAAGCCCAGACACCCAGAGTGACGGGGAAACGGGCGTCGTTGCGCCAGTCGACAAAATCGGGAGTGGTCTGCACGGCCTGTTCGACTTGTCGTCCTTGAGTGTTTTTGGTGGAAGGCCCAACTCGCGTGGGTTTGGCTGCGACGGAAGGTTGAAGGGCCCGGGGGAGGTAGCGGGCAAAGGAGCGAGAGGCGGAGGAGGAGACGAGAGTGGTGAGGGAGACGGGGTGGGTTTTCAGTTCCGAGTCATTGTTCTGGTGGTGGGTAGTAGCAGTGTCTTGGTGCTCGGGTTGTTGCTGCTGATGGAATCCGGCGCCAGAAGTGGAGGATTCGTTGAGGTAGTGGAGTTCGTCGAAAGTAAAGGAAGACTTTGAGCCGCCGAAAAAGAAGGGCATTGTTCTATCGATATCGTATAGTGTGTTCTTCGTAAGTGTCGAGTGTTCCTGGGGGGGGGGGGGGGGGATAGCAATGCCTTCTGGACTATTTATATATGTAGAGTGCTCGATCGAGGTCCGAGGAAGAATCGCTCATGCCAAGTCAGGCCTCAAAAAGGGGGTTTGTGTTGCGCCTTTATCGATGCGATGTGCGCTGAGAGTAAAAACAAAGCCGTATATTATCCGTATTATCCGTGTATGTTTTTACAATTCAGCAACCCAGAGATAACTCCTATCAAAACCAGCAATGAAACCCGAATAAGACGGTGGGTCATGTTCCCTCCGCAGCCTTCCTTTTCCTTCTTGATTAAACCAGACACCAGACGCTCGAGTCTCGACACAAGGGCTTGACAAAAGGTGGCAACGAGTCTGTCAACAACGACCTCCGAGTCGTCCGATCGCGCCGCCGCCGCCCGCGTGATGTGAGATACGCGTACAGTGATTGCATAGCCACGTTATTAGGTCATCTTTAATCTCCGACGAGGGCGACAGTATATACGACGGCATATCGAGACTTTGTGAATATTAAACACATAAAGAGTAAAGTATACAAAGAAAGAATCTACCCCTCCAGAACCCAATACACAACCTCCAACCCCGCCTCCCCCATCACATCCATCACAAACCTCAGCTTCAACGTCATCTCATCTCCTAGCCTATCCAAGCTCTTGACTACCGTATCTGATTTGAGAACTACCACCACCCGGGTTACGTGCGGTACATCTGTGAGGTTATGAAGGGTATCCCGGAGAGTGCAGAGTGTCGCCTTCAACATTGCCTCTCGGTCTGATAAGGGTTGGTTGATGTGTGATGCGACGCTCCGATTCAACGGTGACGACGGCCCGTAAAACGCCATATGCTTCATCACCGTTCCTTTGGCTGGTAGTTGACGACCAACCGACACGACAACCGTCCCGAAATCAATTTCTTCCGTTGCCCGATCGGCCATCAGATGCGAGAACCCGGTTGCCGAGTCATAAAGGACTAGGTCGCTGGGGTTGAGCGGTGCACCGGTTGTCGACAGAGGCGGAAAGAAGTGGTGCCCAAAGATTCGGGGGCGGGCGTAGGGGTCTACTACCGGACTTGACGGGGGAGTCGGGAGTTCGGGGATGCTTTCCATCGAGGCCGTCCATTCTGTCGTCGCGAGTTTGTGGAGGGGGGATGAGGGGCGGGTTGTTGTCATTCTCTAGCAAGTTATTGGTGATGTGATGCAGGATGATGTGTTGCGGGATGTGTTGTGTTATGAGAGACATGGTTATGTGCTCGCATCGAACGATATATAGGGGATGAGATGGACATGTCAAATTACGGAGGGTTGGGAATTTGACATATTTTCTTTGATGGTGGTGGGTTGTTGGTAAATGAAAGGGGTCGTATCCGTAAATAGACCGTTTCTTAGAATGACAGTACTCGTTGCACGGGTTTTTTTCCCCCCGAGCGTAATCAAACGTCTATCCCAGAATATCTAGCCTATTCGCCAGGCAGCTACCAACAACATCATTCTTGATATGCCCCCAATTCTCGATCGCGGACAGAATCGGCCCGCACCTCATATCCTTTCGACATCCACTACGGTATACAATACTTTCGCCCTGTCTCATTTAGCCCGCTTGATGGATTGATAGGTAAGGTGGGAAGGCTCCCAGGCCAGACAATTTGGCAGCCCCCCTTAGATTCGCATGTGCCCGCATTCTTGGTATCAAACGGTCGCGTGTGCAATGATAGGTATATAGTAGGACAGAGATGGAAGAAAAAAAATGGTAGCTAAAATGCGTGTAATAGAGGGTGAGGGAGGTTATATAGTAAAATGGAAAAATGGCGTGCAATGTGTACGGAGATGGACAACAAATAACAACGATATGTGGCAGCCTCGAGCAAAACTCAGGCATTCTAGGAGTGCAAACGGGGATGACTGAAAGGAACAGTAATGATGGAAAGAAATGAAACGATAGCTAGTAGCCTCTTCCTAATGTAGCTAAATGCACGCAAATGGAAAAACTCTAAAATTTTAAGGCAGAGATGGCTGCTGCCCACCACGCTTTCTTCGGATGAGTCCGAGTGGTTGCTGAAGATTAAAGGAAGAAGCAAAGGAATGAATGAATGTTCATAAAGCAAAGGTCAAGTTCAAAAGCATAAAGGAAGCACAGGAATGAATGAAAACAAAACCGCATATAGGCAATATAGAACGGATATTCAATAATAGAAGGAACGGAAAAAAACATGATGCACGGACCGAAAAATATTCTTGCGCAAAGTAATTGAGTACGACAAACAGAAAGAGATCTGGTACATATAAGAGGGGAGCCGAATACAATGCCTGTTACTTGAACATATGCCTCTGAATCAGGCGAATCAGGCTACATGTTTTGTTCTGAACGTCCGGTCCTACATATATATACAACGTGTCACATTTTCTTTGAGTTTTTTTTTATTTTTTTATTTGGGTATCTGAGTGCACTTTGTCTGTAGGGACTCGTACTTGGTACCCCTTACTTGCGTTTCGTACTCGTTGAATACGACGAGTTCGTTTCCGGAATCGTTCCCCTCTTGTTGGAAAACCCTCAGTACTGTGCGGCGCACGCCCAGGAAAATGGAAGAGTCTCTTCCATACAGGATTTTCACCCATTAGGCTCTGTCCGCTGACTACTTAATTCATTCCTACCCTTCCTTTCATGTCCTTTGGTTTTTGTGTTCATTACACTCTGCTTTAATCGGACAAAGATTTTGCCGGACGGCTCTCCGGACGGCTTCTCCGGTCTTTCTGCCGTGATCTGTTTTCAACCCCCCTTGAACCCATACCAGAACGTATTATTTCCTTTCCAGCAGGCAGGAGAATTTGGCGAATTCTGCCCCAAAGTTTCATTCTACTGTTATGTAACAAAGATCATTTGGTATGAGCCTGCATAAATTTCTACATTCACTGTGTCTACTTTTACTTTTACTTTTTTTTTTTGCATGACTGTTCAATTGCGATTTATTCCAAACTCCGTTGCAGGCTCAAAAGAACCCACGGTTTTCTGTTATGGGGTCTCCTATCTTTCTGCATAAAGGCACGGGTGTTATCTGGGAGAGTCTGAGACGTTCCTGCAGCCATTCAGTCTTACTAATCTTTGCTTCCTCTTTTGGAACTGCCACATAATACTTTGTTGCCACTCTTCCTGGTTCCATCCTTTGTGCGTATCCTTATTTCGTGAGTAAATTTTTCTTATACCTATTCGGGCCCTCCCGTCATTCTGGTTGTTCATCGAACGTTGTTGTCCTCAATTGCACTGTCTCCCAAATGACGGAAAGTTCTTTTCGTCTGCTCCACCAGTTCTGTAAAATATGGGTGGTCCAACAGTATACGGTATTTTTTTCACTCTAAAAACTCTCGCCGTTGCTTTTGTCATCTATCTGTTATTCACCTTCTTTTCGCTAATGTGTCGAGGGCCCGCGTTGACAATTTCATTTGTAAAGTCGGCCAGATCTGTCCATACTTCCTCTATTGGCTTCAAGTTTCGCTTTGGCCTATGGATGAGTTCCTTTCGCGCTGTTCAGATGGGGTCTTGCATTTTGCCCTCTTTTTACTTTTACATATACGCATTTGAGACTATTCTACTCTTCATCCTTTTACGAGACTTTTACTATTTCTTTTCACTGGCTTTGTTGTGCGCAAGCGCCGAGCGCCCCAGGGCATGAATTCTACGATGCACAAGGAGTCTTTAGTTGGGTATAGGTGTATATTGAAAAATAAGCAGAAGGAGTAGAAGCCATGGATACAGAAAATCGTTTTAATTCACAACCTGCTAGCAACAACCCCAACCCGTGGCGTAAATGTCTTGGCGCCAAACCAGTCCGAACTTCGCAGAATCATATCAACTACATCCATATCCACTTCAGCATGAGCCAACCTTCATAGCGCAGTTTGTTAAATCGATTTGTGGTGAATTGATTGACGAGGCGAAGGAATTCGGCCTGTTGGGGGGCAGTCAAGCCGTGATAACTTGCATGATGAGTGGTGGGCAGGCTCAGGATTGTAGACATGGTATTGATTTTGACGAGGATGTTTGGGTGGGTTGTAGTGGTAAATGAACAGATGTATTAGAGCGTATTGATGGATTGGAGCGTTTTTTGGGTGCATTCCCCCAGTTCTCAACCCAGGCTTTTATGCAAATGTCGAGAAAGCGTCAAATTGCATGTCAAAATGACAAAGTTAACTTTGATCGCAAATACAACAGTTTGACCGGGCGTCACCGCCAGATATTGATCCTTTTAGATCATGTTTGACCTTCCCTTTTTTCTTTCTTTAAAGCTGGAAACAGATTTACCCTAAGCTATGCTAAACTAGATTCATGTATGCTACGTACTGCATGTACTGCCATAAAATTCGTTTCCGCTTGACGAGATTCGTTCATTGAAATATTGGACTTTGATTGTACCTGGGCACCGCCCGTATGGCAAAATCTAGCATACACCGCAAGAACTTGCCATCTGTTTAATGCACAAGTACTGTAGATAGTCAACGGATGAACATTCCCTGGGGCCCGTTGGTGATATAGTGCCGGGTAAGCCCGGGTCCACTTATGCACCTCCGGTGCATTCCGAAAACTTGCCACAGTTTACGTTATGAGTTTGAATGGAAGTACATAACTTGCGGCTCATCCTGCCATGTAGCGTCGTTCCGCCATGGTTTACATGTCTGCACAAAACACGGTGGAGGGGTCTAAAAGTCAGTCACAACTACGAAAAAGCATGTCAAGAAGGATATGATTCAGGGAGATATACATAAGAAATAAATAGAAGGGCATAACCACATCTCGAACATCTACTTCCGGGGCATAAATAAAAACCCACGAGCTCGAAAACTCTCGGTCTGAGCCGACATCATGTCAAGCACGTCCGTCTCCAGTTGCGCCCGAGTCCAGGTACTGTATTCTGGTAAAGTCTGGCGACGGGTAGTAAACCGATCCACGAAGCAAAGAAATTGTGTTTTTTGAATGTCGGATCTGAATGTGTATTGGTCGAGTTCGGAAGACTGGGTTGTGAGAGTAAGAGGCATTCTTGTTTGTGAGTGGTGATGAAGAGAGATAGAGTTCTTTATGTGAGTATGAGGAATGGAGAGATGAAGAAAGTGAGTTTAGAACGCAGACTTATATACGCACCAACATGAAGACACTGAAGACGTCAATTTGTTTGGGTGTCAAATGGAATCGTGATTCATGTATTCTCTTTTTTTTGATTTTGGACGGACATATGGGGTCCACAACTGAATTTTGCGGGTATACATTCTCCAAAAAAACTCCTATACTCCTACTATATACACCACAATTATCGTCAATTCCGCTCACTGGACATAGCATGTCATCTCAGTCAACCAGCTTTGATGACAAATAGTAAGAGACGCCGACCGTCTACTCCAGAATGTTTAGCCTATTCGCCAGTCAGCTACAACCACCAGCATTCTTGATATGCCCCAATTCTCAAAACGAACGGACAGAATCGGCGCGCACTTCATACTACAGCACCCCATATCCTTCAATCAAACGTCCGTGTAAGGGACGTTCATCACATCATTAGAATTAAGAACTCTGTTTTTTTTTGCTAGTGAAGGGAGATAAAAGGTAGCGTGTAATATGTAGCAGAATAGTTGCTGGCATGGGCACAACAACAATAAGTAGATATATAGGCAAACAAAAAAAGTGTCCAGCGTCACCCTGGGCAGGACAGGAGGGAAAGGGTCATGCAAGAGAAGGACAAGGTCATGTCGAGAAGCTAAATGGTACAACTTCGCCATATGGAAGGTAAAGCAAAAACATGTCACGACACGGCACGGCGGGAGAGGAGGGGATTGATGGGTGATAGGTAAGGTTCGCAGGTCAGAGTAATTTAGGCAGCGTTCGAAGAGAACGGTACGGGCAGGCAAAAAATTGCCGGGACCTCGCAAAGGTATTTGAGTTATCTTGATAAGGATTAACGCCAGTGGTCAAAGAGAAAGTTCGAAAGCTGCATCTAAAATGTAAGTAGTCATTATGGCAGGCCAAGAGTGCAATAGATAGTTTGCGGGATACAAGGTGGAGAACAAGATGGAAAGATAAAAGGCAACGTCTACGATAGTTATGGCAAGTCCGGCGTGCAAATGGAAACATTCAGCAAATAAATAGATGGATCCTCTTAGATGGAAGTGGTGGAGGAAGTCGGAGAAGTTGGAGAAGTCGGAGAAACGGTTTACATAAGCAGGTAATAGGGTGACGGACGTGACTAGGAATCGTACAGTCGGGCTAGGAATCGTACAGTCGCACAGCCACCTGAAATATGGACCGCGCGCTATCTTGAATCTCCGCTCAGATTGACCACTGGCCCCTGTGGCCGTCGTTGACTGACGCGGATGAAGACAATGTGAATTACTAAAACATGAGAGCTGGCACTAAAATTAGGAGAAACCCTATACGCATATGCTATCTAGAAGGAAACTGAAATATCTGAGCTAGCTAAGTGACATGTCAATAAGGATACTAATATCTTCTTCAATCTTCTCTTCAATCGGTTCATTCACTCCGCAGGCAGCATTAATACGCGCGGCCTCTCTCCTGCGAGCTTCAGGGCACCGGTTTGCCTTGTGGTCTTCAGACCGACATACGCTACACTTTGGCTTCTGCCTGTTAGCGGCGGAGGACGAGGCGGCACGCTCCTGCTGCTCCCTCGCAACATGCGCCGATAAAGTAGGATCCGCACGGGTGGATGTGTCGATCCGTTGACGTTTGGATGCTGCCCGATGCTCCGCCAATACATCGACGCGCCTGGTGCGTACCGGGTTCAGGACAGAACCGCTGATCACTCCCACCTGGCTAAGCTGTTGCACCGCACGCTGTCGCTGAGATGTTGTTTGTAGGGCATCGAAACGCTTTTGAACAGCTGCCAGCTCAGCGACAAGACGCGCACGGTAATCTGTTGTCGCGTCGGGGAGAAAGTAGGAATCAATACTGGCATTGCAAGGATCATATCTCCATGCGGGATGAATAGCCGACAGCGGAATCGTAAGGTTGTAATCATAGCGAATTTGATCGGGACAAGGTAAGCCCATTGTGACAGCGTATTGGTGATTGCATTGCTGCAGAGGACCCTGCTTGCGAGCCTCCTCGATATTGGCGTGGAGGTGATCGTTGAAGGTCACATTGGAAACATGCTCCCGAATTTGGTGTGTCTCGTCTAAGATTTCGCGCATCTTTGAGGACAATCTGTCTTTTTCTCTTAAGTATTGGTTCTCTACGTCAATGAGTTGCTTGTTGATGAACGTATCCATGGCGGAAAATACGGTCAAAAAGTCTCCCACCCCATTGTGAAGCCAATCTTTGAGGCAGCGATGCGAGCCTTCGACTCGCGATGTGGCTCTAATGCCTAGCGTTAATACCTGGCTTGTCCAAAATTTTACAAACCGTTTATGATGCACAAGCCATGTATCCTCTAGGTACATTCGCATCGCTGGGTAGTAGTCATCGAGTACATTGCGGATGGCTCCAACAGCTGCAGCATAATCTTCCAAGGATGCAGCGTAGGCGACAGCGTTCCATAGAGTAAGAATGTTTTGCTTGTCTTCGTCCGATATGTGAGGATATTTACGCTGCAGTTGAGCTCCCACGTTTTCCACGATATGAAAAATACATAGTAGAACATTAAGACCTTAGAGCAAAGTAATTAAAAGACCGCAAATCATTTTCATTAACGGCTGGGAATATACCTGGGAAGACCGCCTCCAAGGAATTCATCAAAGCACGGCTGCAGTCCACGAACACTGTCTTAATCCCGCGGCTGCCTACCAGAAGGCCAGCTAGGTTCTGTAAGGCCCAAGTGTAGTCTTCCTCAGTCTCACCCCGTAAGAACGCGTAACCTACGGTAAAGGACATTCCAGTGCTGTCTATGCCGAGGATATTGAAAAGCGGCATTTGCCACTTATTCGTTTTATAAGTACAATCCAATATTAGTACGTCCGGAAATTGCCTTAATTTCTCAACGCTCTTCTCATGAGCGAAAAACAAGTGGGTAAGAGCACCATCATCACTGGTTTGGTAGCTAACCATATAGCTAGATTCGGGTTGGTGAAGTCCGTCCAAGAGGCACTCTATAGCAGATCTGCCCTTCGCAGCTTCCATTTGCTCAAGCGTCCGGAAGTTGCGAATATCCTTATCGATTACCGGATGACCCGGAAAGGTTTTACGAAATGACAAAACCAGCTCTTTCACCGTTGTTCTTGCGTGCTGCCTTAGGTACTCCTTATGTACATTGCTGAACTGTCGATAAGCAGCATAGGCTACAGGTGCGGAATTGTTGTGGTTGTGTTCAATGGAGGATTCGTGCAAGTACCATAGATTTTTGGGGCCCTTTAACCCTCTTTTGTCTTGGGCAACGTATTGCTGAAATTGGCATCCGCATCGTAAGCTTGAACGATTGCGCGTCTTTGAATCAGACTCCATGGTTGCCTCCTTTTTCTCGCGGAGCGTTCCCCAACGACCGCATTGAAGATAGAACCTTTCATTGTTACTCCTTCTGGTCAGAGCAAAACCGTTTGCTTCCGCATTCGCCTTTGCATGAGTAAGGAGCTCCTCCAGGGTGTCAAAAGCTGTCGCTTTCAGTTCGTCTGCATCGGCACTCCGGGCGGTCCCAATAGTAGTACTACTATTTCCACCTTGAGTACTACTACTATTTCCATCTTGAGTAATGTGCCCGGTATGTTGCAGGCTTTGAATCGCTGATGAAGCTTCTCTGTCTTTAATAAGATCACTGTACGGTCCAGCAATCATGACGGTCTGCGGCAAAAAGAAATATAGAAAGGATAGGTTATATTCTGCTCGTCAAGAAAGCAGTATGCGGCTCTTCTTACTCAAAGGTGACGTTGGGTAGTGCGTACACAGCTCTCACGTTGGATATTGTACAGATCTTGGTACAGATCTCACAGCAGGGAATGACCTTTGTCAATCTGAGCGGAGATTCAAGATAGCGCGCGGTCCATATTTCAGGTGGCTGTGCGACTGTACGATTCCTAGCCCGACTGTACGATTCCTAGTCACGTCCATAGGGTGACTGTGTAGAGCGGAACATTGTGCTGGCGGGTGCTCTCTATCCTCCATAAAAACTCACAGCAGAACTATGCCGCTGACTTGGCTGGAACATCAACGGCGACAAATCGCCCTCGTTAGAGCAGTCAAAGCGAACGACATTGCCAAAGTTCGGCGACTTTTGAAGGACTGCCAGGAGTGGGATAGTGTTGATACCCCGGATAACAACTACCGCGACAGGCAGAAAAGCAACTGCACCTGCTGTTTCAAATCCGATGAGTTCTTCTATCCGGCGAGAGATGCTGCTCTTCGGACTGCTATAGCACTGGGGTTGCGCGAGATGGTTGACTTGATTCTGGATGCTAGAACTCACTTCTCTCCTGGGGGGTGGCCATTGGAGAGTTTTGTCGAAACTGCTGTTAAATTCGAGCAGGTCGATATTCTCTGCTTGCTGTTGGAGCGAAGTATTGGATCTGATTGGCGTCGGGGGATGTCAGGTTATAATAATCCGGCCACGGCCATCAGACAAGGGAGCGTGCTTCTGACTGAGCCATTCATCAAGTATGGCATCATAACCCGGTCAAGCGCAGTGAGGATGGCTATTGAAGTTGGAAATTTGGAGATAGTTCAAACTATGACTGAAATGACACTGCCTCCCCCGGAGCTGTCTGACTTGGTGGACTCTGCTACATTATCGGCATCTTGCGGGTACCTTGAATCAGTCAAGTATTTTCTTGAGCTGATACGGCAAAAGCACGCAAGCCAAGTACAAGCAGCGGCCCTCGAGGTGTTCGAAGAAGCCACTACTGCACCCATTCTAGAATTTTGTATGCCTCTAACAAAAGGGATATCTGACGACGACCGCAACGAGGCCCAAGGGGGCTCTAGAATTTCGTTATCTGAATGTTGTAGAATTTCTCCTCCGTGATGGAGCCACGTACGATCGAAGCGACGTGGAAAACGTTTTGTATGGGACCGATTCAGAGTCTGACTTTCTCTATATATGGAACCTGCTAGGCGGGACCAGTAACTTCAGCGCTTTGACCGACGGATACGAACCAGGGTTTCCGCCCATCTATTATGCAATCGCACAAGGGTACTGGAATGTACTCGACACATGTCTTTGCTATCCTGCTTTCAAAATCAAAATGGAAGAGTCCAGCGTCATGTTTGAGGCACTCGTACGCGCAGTCAAGGATGAGCAGGAGAAGCTTCTTTGGCACATTGTCGAAAATGTACCCGAGGCCAGGACTATACTTCTCAAGGATGTTGTCCTTCCGATTCCCCGCAGCCCGGGCTTGATCCGAATACTGAGCAGATGTCGAGAACTTTTGCTTCCGACACAGGAAAGCCCGGCCTTGAGATGGGAAACGTCCACATTGTCCGACGTCTTTTTCGATCTGATTGTCCACTCCAAGTTGCGGCTAATGGAAGCCGTTGTGGCCCCCATTGGTCTGGATTCGGAAACGCAAACGGCCGCAGTTGCCGCCTTGCGTCGTATATGCTTACTTACGATGAAATTGATGGCCGACGGTAATCAGTATGATTGGGTGAAGCAGCAACTTCAAGATGAACTGCTGACATGCGCGGCATTACCAGGCTGCGATACGATTCCCAAATACTTTGCTCGTACCATCTGCACCGAATCCCTGCGACGAAATGAGCAAGTTTTGTTCGCCATTATTCGAGATGCGCTGACGGGGCCATCATACCCTGATGGTGGGCTGTTTTACGCTGAGTTCAACTTGAAGCGACGTTGGCTCGGTATTGCTATCCAACAAGGACTTCATGATGTAGCCCGATCATTGGTTCCAGCTTCGCCTGCCGATTTTGTAGCATTACGAGGCGAACTTAATCCCGAACCCCCCTCACCACGATGCCGTATTTCTCCCTGCGACGTAGAGGGGGTCGAACCACTATGGCGAAGCGCAGTAAAGCGTGCGATTGACGAGGGAGATTATGTCATTATGGAACTTTTCACAAGAACCCTGGATACCATGAACGATCGAGATTTATGGTCATTTCATTTACTACTGCAGCCAGCATTCATCGCAAATGACCATGATATTCTCCGATTCTTTCGGGGGATAGGCGTACCCTGCCCGCCCGCAGAGTTTGGTTCCATGCTTCTCACGGCACTTTACCATGACCTTGACCTCGACCACGATAGGTATCCCTATGTCGATATCTATCGCGACGGCGCTGTTGCGAAAGAAAAGTCTGCATATGCCACAATGGAATCCATTTGCATTTATCTCGGAATTTCGGACGCGGATTGGGATATAGGGACCTTGGATCCTGACGAGGTGCAGCCCAAAGGCACGTTGTTTGTGCCACCATCAAACGAGCCGAGAGGGATATCATGCCAAGGCTCTCCGTGCATTACCGCCAACTATACCAATTTCGTCTTTAGTCGTGACGGTCATGCTATGTGCAGAGATTGCTTGCAAGAGAAATTCAAGAATGCTAAGTTAGCCAGGTCGCGTGAGGCGGGCGGCAACAATGGAGTACCGGACGAGGCAAATACAGATAACATCAGAGTCGCCTGCAACACAGGGCGGCAGATAAAGATTTGGAATCGCATCTTCTTAGTAACTCGAAACCTAGAACGGGTTTCCTTTGGGGACGTGGAGGTATTTGCGTCAGAGCAAAATTCCTATGTGTACCTTGATGACAAACACCAAGTGGCACAACCTAATCTTTCCCGCAAATTGGATATAGACGCTGTAGATTATTTTCTGAGACAGATGATTGACCGGGATGCAGCATGAGTATCCCGGCCGAAACGAGCAGTAAATGCACATCTATCCAAATCTCGAAAGGCTGTATATTTTTGATAGGCTCATGCTGACTGATTTGTACAGTTGCAAGCTCCCATACTACGTTCCTGCTGGCCCCCTGTTATGTGACCATTTTTGCAAGTTTAAATTCTCAGGAGAGCCATTTCTTGGGTTCTCCATACATCCGCATTCGCGAGCATGATGCCGGTTTTTCAGAACTTGTTGTCTGCTCTGCAATACCGGTAGGCAAATCATATAGATTTAGATGTTTTTGGTATCTAGCTTACATAGATTCAGATGTTTCTGGTATCCAGCAAATATCTAGCAATCAAAAAAATAAAATACCATGCCATGACCAACCACCACAAAACAGTGCCGAAGAAAAGGAGGGCTGAACCCGTGGTTGGGGGTGGGCAACCTCTGCCGGGTGGTTTTTCTGGGGCGGAAGCCTACTAAAGAGTAACGTAGGTCTACAAAGGTGTGGGGGGTCGTGCTGCAATTTGAATTGAGATGGATTTGGTGTATATGCTGTTGGTCAAATCGGACTGGTTTGCTACCGTGAGATCTGCGTATATGCCTCGCGGATAAATACCGAGACATTTCAGCTTTTTGCGACCTTCTGTACTTATATCATACTATGCATACATTTCTTGATATACTGTATAGACCTTTTCCAAACGTGATTCAAACTTATGAATTGTAGTAAGTTCAATATTTCTGCGGTAAACGTGCACCTCTTTATCTGAAAGAAAGTGAATACATGTGGGGTTTCAGTACCAAGTGGGAGCTTAGTTCAGCACAGCGTGGTTTTTCATCTGTTACCAGCCTTGTAGAACAGGCAGTTCAGCAAGTTTGGACGTTTAGTCCTAGGTTCAGCACTAGGGAATGCAAGCGCTCCGATCCATCAAAACATCCAGCCAAACTGTCTACCCCACCGTTCTCTCTATTCCACTCAACAAAACCAATACCATGTCTACAATATTGTACCTGCCTGCATCTCATAACGTAATCTATCACCGTTGACCACGTCCTCCCCCCAACATTTTGTCGATACGATGCTCAGTGATACGAAGGATGGG